>OU696472.1:20000-600000 GCA_916048165.1 Spilarctia lutea | reverse complement strand
AAAATACATTCAATCAGAGAAAACAGAAAATCAGATAGTAGAATTTATTTTATTGTATTAAAAATAGCTGTAGATCTTATTAATTATGTTTCTTTTCTAAGATAAGGGAAGGGACATATTTAATTCAAGAGTTCAAATGCAGCGTTGTTGCTGCCATTCGGAAGCTGCTCTTGCATAATGTAGTTACTCTCCCACGGCAGTAAAATGAAAAAGAAGCACTATGTGAAAATAAATACTTTTAATAAGCATTTACGTGTCAATTTTCCTTTCAGATTAACTAATTTGTTTATTCGCTATGTTAGAAATATTTATCAGTTAAAAGTTTACTCTTTACCAAGCTGTCAAAGACAGTACTAGAACAAGAACGTTGTCTGTTTATTTTATGACGTTAATCGCATGAATATTTTATGTCTCGGTTCTTGAAACTAGTACTCTTTGTATGTCTGCCTTACACTGCTACTCTTAGGACCATCATGAAAAGGTTAAAATTTCATAGAAATGGTTTTGCCTCAATTTAATTTGTTTTGCTTATTTTTATGTATATTTGCCAAAGTGACTCTACTTTGCCTGATGAATAACATAAGCAGAATCTAAAAGTGGTTGTCACTATACTCATTGCTAATGCAAACAATGCAGCATGGTGACCTACACCAGAGCAGCCTGGTGATGCTTCATTGGGCAGTATGAATGCTGTAATTTTAGGTTGAGCTTCTGTTCGTTCGAGCAGATATCAGCGTGGCTCTACTACCGTTAGCTATTTTTCTATACTATTTATACTTATTGAAATCCTATATGTTTTTCCAAAATTATTTATACTATTTTTATGTTAAGTTAAACTCTAACGACGCATAAGTCAAGTGGTGTGAAAAAGGACATGCTACGCGTTGTATAAGTTGATTGAGTGAGTTTACGACTTTCAGAATATGTATTAAAATAGCTCTTATTCGTCTTTTTTATTCCGTCCATTTAACGTAACTCAGTCCGTTTTAAATGTATGTATTTAATTATTTTATAAAAATAACAAATCGTTCTGGAAAATAGAAAATCTATTATTATTTTTAAAGAATAAGTAGTTAGTTTGCAACGTAAAACTATTTGAGCTGGAGGGGTTTTGAAAAGCTACATGCTTATATCATGTCAGTGGTGTACTAAGTAGGGGTTTGAGTAGAGGTTACGTCCCTAAACTAAATTCATATTGCAAAACTATGAGACATATTAGTAAACTGCGATAAAAGCAGTTTCTCTAAACCATATTGTAATAGTCTTACAATATTTGTATATTGTATAAACAAAGAAAAATGAAAAATATAATGACTACTTATGTCGAATAGGAAATGTCAACTTATCTAAATAATGACTTCAAAAGAAAAGATTTTCTTCTTGCGAATTACACATGAGGTTCTATATGAATTTATTATTACAGTTAATTTAAGGTTTGGTTGCGTAATGGCTAATGCGGCCACTTTCTCGGAATAGTGGTTACAAATTGCGAGTACAATAGCGACGTGATTTTTAGATATTTTTGTTATTGATGTTTCAGATTTAGAAGAAACTTTGATATCTAAAACTTAGAACTCTCTGAGCGATCCAAAGGCGGTACGTAGCGTAATAGGACCCATGATATTTTTTCTTCGTGATGTTTACCTGTTTTAAGAGATGTACCTATGTCTATTTTTTATGCTCAGAAGGGGAGATGACTTAATATATTTCTAATCCCTCCAATTTTCTTCTGATTAACTATATTTGCAAGTTTCAAGACAGTTTGAAATTTTCTGAGACTTCCTGAGTGTCATAACTCAGTGTGTTTGTGAGTCACTGTTATTGGTTCTGATGTACTGGAGTTATAGTGGTGGAAGTATTAATCAAATTACCATCAAATGAACCATTCACTCATTAACATCCCCCTTCTTTTGTTAGAAAGATCAAAACGTGCTCTAATACATAAGTTATAAGACTGTACAGATAAAATGATGTCTCCAAATTATTTTCTAATTTTTTATTTGTACCAATTTAGGTAGTGCCAGACCTAAAGCATCATCCAGATAACAAGGCCATTGTTTTCAAGTCCATTAGCTTTCAGTGGAATGGCAACCAATACTGTCCAATCATTGTACGTGGGACAAGTGTGGTAAAGTGAGCATTCAGAACAATATGTGCTTTTGTTTTAACCGAAGAGAATACATCTATCTGTTCGTATTTTTTATACATGTAAATAAATACATTTACTCGTATATATACATAATAGGCAGCAAGTAGTGTTAATATTTTTGTTGGTTAAAACAAAAAAATAATGTGATGACAAATTAAGATTAACTTTCATTTGAAGTTCCCTCTCCTCCTATAGAAAATACCGAATCATAAAAGTTTGTGAGTAAAATAATAAAACAATAACATGTTTTTATATTTACATAGTATCGTCACAATTCATTAGGCCACTAAATCAATAATTGTTCATTATACAACTACTTGTCACGGGGGGAAACCCACGACCTCTAGCTACGTCTCGGCCCAACAGGCACGTCAAGGAATCAATCTCAATTAAAATTAGCCTTGTTGGAGAAAGTAGACTATACGGATGACCAGATAACGTGAAATTAGTTTTGCCTTCCTTAATTCTTTTTGGAACTTAAAATAGTAAGACGTGATTGAAACGCATGGTAGTGAAATTATTAGGGAGTTGGATTTAGACCAGTAGGTATACTAGTGTTATTACGTGTTGACGAATTAAGAATTCGAAGTGCCACTGCCTCTATTTATCTTGTAAGTGTCGTAAAGGCCAACAACAGACAATAGAAAAGAGAAGTAAAACTTAACACAAACCCTATACCAACTCTGACCTGCGTAGTATGTTCAGTAGGCAAAACATCATTTTGAAAGAGAGCTCTATGTCCAATGGCTATGGTAGATTGTTAAATAATGTTCAAATGATGTTATTAGTATCTGCAAAAAATTTAAAGATCTTAATAAAATCCTTGTACTATTTGAAAGGCAATTCCCTGTAGTCACTTTAAACACTTAGTAATGAATTATTTTATTGGTTTAGAGCCAAACGAGAAGATAACCAAGCCATATTGATGGCTTAGTTGTTGGCCACTTGACTCTCTCAAACTCAAGTGGGACCCCCTCTCACCAAAGAAAGGGGAGGTTGAGGCTCTGAAAACTTCACTCAGCTGGTGAAAAGTAACTATACCCTGTAACCCATATATTTAGTAGCATAGCTTTCCCATTGTTGATATGTAAAAAAAAAAAAAAAAAAAAAAAAAAAAAAAAGATTGTGATCTTAGTTAATAGTGTCGCATCATCAGCTTTAAATATCATTAATCAAATAGAAATCAATCCAACTGTTTAAAAATTGTAATATCTCAGACAAGTACCCAAACAGTGTAACGTGATTCAAAATAATAAAATCACACATTATAGTTTTAAAAACCACAGATTCTTATAAAAACTTTCTATAAAATTTATACATTATTATCAAGTAACAAATTAGATCAATATAGGTAGTTCATCATCAATCTACAAACAAGTGCTAAAATGTTAAACGAATTTATATGTAATCTCTGAATTATGCCAAACTCGTAGTTTAAAATGATATGCACCATTGGCCTCCACCGTTTCCAGTCATTAATGACGACAAACAACCAAATATACATTCATGAATATTCTCATAGTACAAACGGCTCCATCTCTTTGACATACTTTGAGACAAATTGTGTGTTTCACGCAAAGATATCGAAACATCCTTTGTTTATACCATGTTACATACACAACTTACGATATAAGAAACATTGCAGGTTTATTATTGAAATAATAGGGAAGTTTTTAGTGATAAAAATTAAATTAAGTAGAGATCAGCTGATAAATAATACAAAACATAACAGATAACCTCCAAATGAGCGATTCAATTTCCTCCAAAAAAAACTACCGTAATGCAAAAAGTACACCCAAAAATAGTCATAGTAAATGGATGCATCCGTAAAAACTTTAACCCTGCATTCCACCGGCCACACATAATTACTACGTACCTATTTCAACGCGATTTTTTTTCGTGCCCTTTCGCACTAGCGGTGGTATCGGTTGGCAGGAGAGGGATGGACACAGTGGATGGTACGGAGCGTGCGGGCGAACACCCGCCAGCGGTGGCGGCGCGAGCCTGACTAAATCTGTGTCCCTCTCAAGCCGGGTCAGGTCAGACGTAGGGCTGCGTCCAGAGAGCCAAATTTCCTGAATAAATTGAGTAAATATTTTAACATGGGACCGGTGTTTTCAACGGCAATTTAGCGAGACGCGGTGCGTTCTAACAAATTTGTTGCTGTCGGTACGAATTTTTACTGTGTCCGATTTGTTTGGGCGCATGTGTAAATACATTGAGATCAAACACGACCGCCTAATGTCGTTTGATGTTTCACTTTATCGGATTGGGTAGATGTTTTACTGTGTAATTTGTACACATAAATTTATTGTAAGATCGATTCATTGAAGAGTCTTACGAATTAATTAATTCTGCCGCTGAACAATCTACAATATTCTGTACTGATAACATATTATCATATTGATATACATCAGGGAGCAAGTTAAGATAATACAGTTAAAACTTATATTCTTAGAGTATATTTGAGCCAAACAAATATTTGGTAGCTTCTTGCTGCACTCAATAGTAGTGTATTAGAAACTAATGTTGAAGTATCAATAATTCGTTTTCTTTTACAATATTCCCAAACGCATAAAGATTGACCTCGGAATTCACTAAAATAAGGACTAAAACTGAAGTAGTTTGAAAGCACGCACCATTAATCGTTTTACAACCGGCGCCCGAACTATATTTATGTACCGAATACACTCAAGAGACGTGTTGGGAATAATCGAAAGTATTCGCAATCTTGGTATAAGCTCTTCGCGTCTGTGAACTCCACATAATCCACGGCCTCGAATCCCGAACAAACAATCGCACCAACTCAATCAGCGTCCGTCCATATGGACGCGGCTTTATTCAGCATCACACGCACACAGACGCACTTCCTTCGAAAACACTACGCTACATCCTTCGGAGAATTTGATACATATTCACCAATGTGTGTGACAACTAACTGCATACGAATACATAACAGGCAGGTGTGTGTTTCCCTGAAAATGGCCGCCGCTGAAACTGCGCATGCGTTTAGTAACAATTTTCGGGAGGTTTTTAACTCGGTATTGGTAATCAAAATTCGACTTTAAGTTAATAGGGCTAAGAGTTGTGAGTAGGTTTCGTGTGGTAAGTGTTAAGTTGGTACTAAACACGGCGGGTTTTTGAAGTTCGGGCTTGAGTAAGGTAAAGGACACTTCTTGACGTTGGTAGCGCATGGAGAATTAAAATGAGTGCTTGCACGGGTTCAAACTTAAGCGCGGTTAGGACAACAAAGCTGAAACCACATTGTGTAAGTTGCGGCCGACGCTGCGACGCGATTTGCAAGAATGACATTCGCTTGCGGACTTACAATAGAACATGATATAAGAGACTATGTGTCTTTGTTTCCTCTATATTGTAACTTGTTAGTTGTTTAGTTTTCAGTTTTTTTGGTGTATTTATGGCAGGTCATGAATTAATCAGTTAGGTACAACATTCCTACTGCTAGTATACAGATAGCTCTAGGCTAGATAAAGTCATTATTACATGTAAGATTATGTACTTAAATCAATTTCGCAATACACATAATTGTAATAATGCAAGGTGCATTAAACCACCATCACATAATTTTTCGTGTCTTTTCCTAAACTTAATTCTCTGATACAGAATTAAGTGTATTGGTGTTGCTATTATCATTTAATACTGGCTCAATATTACGCTAACTATTTAGACAGTATCGTTTTCTTGTTCCCTTTTATTCTACAAAGCGTTGTTACACACAAGTCGATGTCAAACCCATAAACGCAGCCATCAAGCGAGCTTCGGCCGGAGATTGTAAAATTTTATGTTTGATCCCCTACAACGAATTAGAGGAAATATTCCGCGAAAACTGATGCTCTGAGAATCCACATACTACTCGTAATTAAAAAAATAATTGAGAAAATTTCAAAGTGGTTCTTAGAGCTTCGTGAAATTTAATTCTCATATTTTTACTTGCAAACGAGTACAACAACGGATAACTGTAACTTGAGAGTTAAAAGTGGGGCTTTAGATACTTTTCCACTCAAAATTAGAATGAAATAATTACTTATCACTATACCATTGAGCCATGGTATAGATTCCATTGACGCTGCTTCTGCCCTTGGGTGACTTTTACCCAATTTGGGTTAAGCGGTTAGCACAAGCTACTGCCAATCAAAAGGTCCCGGGTTCGATTCCCGGGTCAAACTGCTGTTGAGATTTTCTTACAAGAAATTCTTAACAGCAGCCTCGAGTTTGGAATATGGTGTATCGCCCGTGCCTCGGAGAGCACGTTAAGCCATCGTCCCCGGTTGTCATGAACACCTATGACAATCGTTATTGGGATGTCAGGCTTTCGCCCTCCGGCCGAAGATGTACGGGAGTGGCGTGAAGCCACTCGTTGGGCCACGATTCGAGCTTGCTGGTCGTTCCGGCTGGAGACTTCACGCATAGTCTTTGTCGCGGTTTTCCAGCTGGTCATTCTCGAGTGGGCGGAGCGGCACCATGGGACCCTTTCCTTTCGATTGATGCAGGTCCTTTCCGAGCACGGTTATTTCGGGAAATACATGCACACAATCGCTGGAAGGCGTGCTTACTATTGGTCGGAACGGTTTTTCCCCTCCATCCGCTTCAGAGGCCTTGTAGCTGGAGACAACGTACGCGTGCTAATAGCAGCAGTTCCCTGATCCCTCCCGTCTCACACCGTGTCCTTTTAGTCGGACCAATTCCGACAAACCACCCTTCCGCAAACCCCGGTGCGGCAACGACCCGTGGGGGCTTCCATGCGTAAAACTTTTTAATTTATAGAGTAACAAAATGAGTCAAATCCTGTAAAATGTTTTATAACATTATACAAGATTTTTGAGGGTGTCGAGTCTGTTGAGGTACTTTTTATGGGATAGTTTTAATGAAATAAGGATTTAATCTTCTTTATACCATAAATGAATCTTTGCAATATTGTTTATTTACAACTATATACAAGTATTAACGTCTGTACAATTAATGCTTAGGCATTCCCAACTAGCTAGCCTTTGAGGGTATAGAAGTCTAGTAATATATTAGTATGATAAAGAGGTAATCATCAGTTATCGAATGTTTTTCAGGAAATTCCAGGCGAAGAAAGTAACATGTAGTTATATTACTTCCAGAGCGCGCACTTCCTCGTCGAGGGAGGTCCTAACTGAGGTGTCCGGATATGCTCTAGATATTTACATTCATATCGTCGACTCGCTGCAACGATGTGCAAATTGAACTGATTGTTTGTCTGCGACGTGACTTTAAATGCGTATTTACTGTTCACGGATCTACCATATTTTGGCAATATTTTTATTCTGACCTACATTTAAGTACGAGTAAGTGGTTTTTCTTTAAATGTCAAACGTAAATTGTAATAAAACCCTGTTATTATCAATGCTACCCATAGTTATAATTTTGTAGCATATTCTTTTCCTTTTATTAAAAAAAATCTCAGATATTGTAATTAAAATGCAGCATTAAAATTATTTTTGTCTAGAGTTATGGATGTTAATGTGAAACAGTTCTCACTTACCACTAGGTGATATGTTGGTCCATTTGTTTGTATTATAGAAAAATCGAATCTTCAATATCACACAGGAATATTTTAAAAAATAAATCGACACAAAAAGATGTATCGACCAAAACTCTATTACACCTATTTTTGGAACGAAGTTCCTTATCGCGCGATATGAACGAAAAAACGAAGGGGGCTAGACGGAAATTGTCGCGACATAATTTGTTGTCACGACACTTTTTGCTATTTTAAATTTTATTTGTTATTAGTTTATTTTTCATTGCTTGAAGCAACCCAGATACTAAATATATATCTATATATATATAAACTATATATATATATACTATATATATATATATACTATATATATATATATATATAGATAGATAAGATTTCGAACTTTTATATATACATATCATCATTATCATCATTATCATCACTATTATCATAATCATCATTTCATCATTTTCATCAATTCATCATTTTCATCACTTTCATCATTTTCATCATCTTCATCGTTTTCATCATTTTCATCACTTTCATCATTTTCATCATTTTCATCATCTTCATCATTTTCATCATTTTCATCATTTTCATCAATTCATCATCTTCATCACTTTCATCATTTTCATCATTTTCATCATCTTCATCATTTTCATCATTTTCATCATTTTCATCATTTTCATCATTTTCATCACTTTCATCATTTTCATCATTTTCATCATCTTCATCACTTTCATCATTTTCATCATTTTCATCATTTTCATCATTTTCATCAATTCATCATCTTCATCACTTTCATCATTTTCATCATTTTCATCATCTTCATCATTTTTACCATTATCATCATTATCATTATTATTATTATTATTATTAATATTATTGTGTACACATATATCATAAAACTAGAAATTACGTAACATATTGAAGTAAATATAATATTTGTATCGTCTTTCTATTTCGAACTTCGTTCCATCCGGGTGTCCCTTGACACCTCTCAAGTTTTTTTTATTCAACTGTAAAGGTATACTGAATAAATTTAAATTAAGAAACTCTTCAAGAAAAAGCTAGAAGTGAATGCTGTAGGTGACAATCCCAACAAGTACTAACTTGTCCAGAGTACGTCATGGCTCGTCAACTCAAGTTCTCTGCGAGTTATAAACTAACTTCAAGCTATTTCCTATGATTCAAATTTCCTATTTGTAGACACTTGACCACTAGGTAACTATTACCATGGCACTTTTTCTTGAAAATTTATTCAAATGTACTTTAATTTAATTAGTGATTTATTTGAAGTACACTTCGCTGTTTTCTAGTTCTGGTCTGGTCTAAAAGTACATTATACAAAAGGTGTAATATAAAGACATTGTTAAGCCTAGACCATTGGGTTATTGGATTTATCGATATAAAACTTTGATTGTGGAATGTATTTTAAATCATTTGAGCAAATAATACCATGACTTGACATCGTAAAAAGTTTCCAGTTAAAAAACGTTTCTTCTTTGTGTATATAAAGTCAAAAGCATTCATAGATAAAATAAATCAACAGACCTTTAACTGTAAATTTAGAAATGATATGCTACGGCGTAGCAGTTAGACGTAACCTGTTTACAAATCCTACGAAGCTGAAATTATAACAATTAAATAACAGCACACAATAAGACCTTATGGAGAAGACAATAAAAAATATTTTATAAATATATATCGTTACTCTAGAAAAATGAAATAGTATTTAAAATAAATTATGTTATGTTAAAAACCCTAGTCTCACTAGCCAACGGAATGGTCGTACATTTATAGTCATGGCGTTTTGCAGTTTATGACCATAATTTTCAAATTTAGGTATATAATTATTTTATTAATATTCCGAAAACTATCCAGTTTTCTTCCTTTAAATATACAAAAATTGATGATTACTTATATGCATATGTGTGTGTATATATATAGTGTATATGTTGTTGCACTAATTGGTCGACCACAGGCAGCGGTTGGGTTATAAATTGCCTCTGCTGCACACAACCACCGCACGTACAGCTCAATGTTACGAAGATATACTCTCTATACAAAGCAGTTGGACAATATAAAAAGTTTCCTTCTAATATATATTGTCATAGGACGTCTACTTCTAGATTTAAATTTTAATAATTTCTCTTTAATTTAGAATAATTAGTTACATGAATTGGAACATCATTCATTACACCATTGGTCAAAGAAGAGTCATGTTTAAACACAAATGGGGTCACTCGACCGAAACGATAACAACGGACTTACAGAAAAACTATTATTTCGTTGCTTTTCACCGAGTCATCGAGCATTTAGCAGTTCACTATTGTATATAAAGTTTTGGCCTATTCTATCACGCTTGCCAGACGGTTTGGTAAAGGGTTTGTTTCAAGTTTTTCATCTTTATGCAATGATGTTCTTTAGCGTAGTCTCTTCGCATATTCGTCTCTTACAACACCCATAGAATATTTTGTATCCTTAATCTGTCACCACGCGGATGTGAAATTGTAACTTGAGTTGCAAATGTCCCAGGAATAAAAACATGATAAACCTCTATAAGTAGCTTTTAAACAAGCATGTTATTATTGGCTGGTAAGCTTAGCCAGTGGACAAATAAAGACTGTAGATGATAGGCGAAAGTTGTCATTGTTAAGTAACCTATTGACTTCTTAAGCCTCTTATGCCATGTAAACTTTTTAAAATCTCTTCCCGGAATATGGTGTGTCCAATTATAAAATAGATACAAAAAGAAATGTTGGCTTTATGGAGTGATTTTACTCGGTTGTGATGTCGGTGTAGTTCCGTTCTGTAATACGTTTATGGCTCCTAACTTTTATTTTTAGAGCATAGGCATCATACTTTATGTATATACCTTTATACCACTACGGATATATATGTTTTATTTATTTCGGGACCGTTTTCAAGTCCTTAAATTTGTGAATAAATAATAATATTAGAATGTATAGTTCTTTAATCCAAGTCCTAAGGATTTTATTATTATCAACCTGTCCTTTCTGGGGAAATTTTATTATTGAATTTATTTGTACATTCTCTCTAGCAACAAAGAATAAATATAAATATGGTATAAATATTTTGTAGACATCTCTTCAAAGTTTTATACAAACACTTTATCTGACCTATAATCTGAGTTATATAGTTGTAGCAATAATGTGATGGTGGCTACTTGCCAGGCTTTGAATTGAAACATGTCAGAGTTGGCACTCAGTCTCCAACTCGAGGATATAAAACGGCTATGCCAAGAAAACTATTAACGGCAGGGGGCTATAACGAAGATCAGATAGCATCGTCTATCGTACCAGCACAAAGCATGATGAAACGCAGAAAATATATGTTAAACTAGGTTTTTTTACATTAGTTTATACCCACAGTTTTACGCGCCTAGTTACTCTATTGTGTGTTTTGGTAAGATGCTACGATCCATGTTTAGACCTATATGGAATAGCTGGCTTATAGTGATATCACACCTGTCATGCTTTTTCCTGTATGATGGAGATTCTTGACGACTCCTCCATTTTCTTCCGCTCTTCAACGCTGGAGGAAGAGGAATGTTACTTAAAAAGTGTCAAAGCATTCCTGTTTCGAAAGTTGGTGGTATTCATGGGTGATGATTGTTACCTCCCCGTGTGCTGGTTTGCCTTCTACGTTACAATAAAACAAGTTTATTACGAGTCAATCGACACTTTATTTTCGTTTTCCCTCAAATATTTACAATCGGGACACACATGGGCAGTGACCGTAACATAAGATTCAGTAGATCTGTTATTACTTATAGTTTTTATTTTATAATTATAAATTACAAGAGAAACTCAACTCATTATACTAGACATATTACACATCTCCGTTTTAACACTAACAATATTTCAATTGTAAAAATTAGATAGGTATAGGTACAAAAGATTTACAGAAATAGAAAATGGCCGCGATAGAATTTCAACTTCGTTACTTATTGTGCTAACTGATCGTGCAAATTGACAACAATAAAACATATATAAATATACATTATAAAATACAAATATAAACGTGACTCATAAGACAGTATTTGAGCATTTAAAATAAAATCCACAAACACACCACCACCAGTAATTCTTTACTTTTAGAACAATGGCATTTTATTCATATAACTAACAATCTTCTTGTACTTAACTTACTTGTACGTCTTATAATTAGTTCTTAATTTATACAATTCATTCGTTTTGATAAGTATTAATATTTTGACTATTGACGAGTGAACAGTTAGGTGAGCTATAAGTCTGACTAAGGAAAGAGATTTCGTTAATTTAAAAATTTTGTTTTTCCTGATAGGCCGCATGATATTCTTTTTCAAATTCAACACAGTACAAAACATCTTAAAATATGTACAATTTGTTTTTTTTTAATTTCTTATCGTAAAACGGTAAATTAGATAAATAACAATGTTATAATTATTCGCTTATAGCAGTCTTTATTGTCGTCGTATCTATACATGTATCGTAAAATCTCTTCTTTCTTGCTCCTGCCGCTGTTGGTATCTGTAACAAGTTATGTCACTCATAAGTAGGGTCTTCTGTTACGTATTACTATAAGAAATTGAAGAACAACACCATCTCTCGATAGGCAGTGACAACTTGTCTAGTAGAAGGAAATTGAATACAACTTGTCTTTACTGCACGGAACTAGCTACTACTTTTCAAAAGAAAAAGTATTGGCATTTTCTGATAGATGTCACTAGTAATCTTAAAACTGACAACCTTTTTTGTCGTTCTGTCGCGTCTCTGTGGAACTATGCAATACATTTTTTTCATTGTTATTATTATATAAGGTTGACCTCGCATTGTTTGATACGAATAGGATCAAATTAACTTTATTAATAGCTCCAATTCATAGAAAACGTTTTCGCCCTGTGTAAGAACAAAGTCAAAAGATGTCTGAAGATAATATAGTATGGAAATAAAATATTGATTATTGGTGAGATCTGAAGATCAGACTTTAAAAAGAAAAATGGCCATAAGTTTCTATGTCAGTATTCTTCTCATAAGGCTGTACGCATTTTGGAAACTGAAAGTTATGGATCGACACAAGCAGGCAGTAGATTTTAGTGTTTCCACCTAATTTGATTTGACAATACATTACATACTGAGGCGTCTGTTTGTGTCGATCTATGACTTTTAACTGTAGCTTCAATTTAACGTTCATAAATGTCACTTAGTGTCTTAATTGAATAAGTGACTTCAAATTTAGTTAATTTTAATGCATGGTGCTTTAAATTCGTACAAGACTAATATGATGAACCACCACAGATTGTGTGCGGATCAGTTTTATCGTGCACGTTTTATACGAGTATAATATATAGGTTTATATTTTAAATAAAAATATATTTTTGATGGAGGATTCAGCAATTCTTTTAGAAGTACTAAGTAACTGGCAATTTTAATGTAGTAAAAATATTTGTATTTCACATTAGATACACGCCTATGTATATCAGGAGCAAATAATTATGTAAAGTAAATCAGACTATTAATGGTCTCAAATTCGAGTAGAGAAAACCTTATTTTTATTGATTTATATAGGTAAATTAAAAAAAAGTTGTATGCACATGCAAATCTTCTATACTGCCTATGTTCCAAACCAACTATTAATTGCCAGATTTGAACAAAATTTATCCGTTTTACGAACTTCAAACAAAACAGTGATTTCAGTATACTTTTAAGAATTATTTTTAATAATAGAACGTTAAAGACATGTTAAACCATAGTAAAACTAACAATCCTGCCCTCATTTACCTATGGTGAGGTTTACCTCGACGCGGAAGGTGCGTGATGTCGCCTCGTGCGGCGCCGCGCTGCAGCCGCCCCTCCACCTCCCCGCGCTGCGCCCCGCTCCGCGCCTGCCCCGCCGCGCTCTGTGCCCGCGCTTTGTGCACTTGCGCCGCGGAGAGACCGTGCATCCGCTGCGGATTCCGCGCTGCTGTCTGTCACCGCACGGAATACTTCCTCAGGGACTGAAAAATAATTAAAATGTTGTTGTTCTTTAAGTAACTAGACTAAAATACATTTTCGATTGAATAATTTATTGTTTCAGTTGTCCTATGTGAATACATAGCATGGTCCCGTATAATAGCTCGAAAGTGCAATTTAAAATTAATAAACTATTTATTTCTCGTGAAAAAAGGGATGAATATATGTAAGGTTTTTTACTAACGGACTCAAAATTTTTATTTATTTAGAAAAATATTTCTAAATCTTCTAATTTCTTTTCTAATGAATAACACATATTTGTACTCAAAATGACGATATGTTAACCTTTTCCAGGAGTAACAGGCATCCTATAGGAGACGCTGGAGTTGCACTCTGCACACGGTGAACCGCTGGAGTCAGAATCCGACTCCGAACGACGCACCATCAACGTCATGGCACGGGACAGCGTGTATTCGTCTATAACAATAATAATCTTTATTCACACAAAAAGTAAGTTCACAAAATAATATACAAAATTTATCAGTAAATATAATCAAGTTGAACCAAAAACATCCCTGGTCCCCACACTAGGGTTCCCTGAGTCGTGGGGTCCAGTCCCTTCCGTAAGCTTCAAAAGATTACAATGAAAATGGATGCATTTATCTAGATGCAACCAAATGTATAGAACTACAGAAAAAATGAAACAAATTAAAACTAATTGATTAGGAAAAAAGAAAGATATAAGTGTATAGTATAGAATAGTATGAGTGTGTGTGTATGTGTGTGTGTGTGCGTGTGTGTGTGTTAGTGTTTTTTCCCAGAGGTTTGGACAAAAATACTCTTACGTATTATCAGGGTCTAACCTGGGTATGTCGGACTCGGATGTTAGATTACCCCCATACCGACTAAAAAAAACCACCTCCTCTGGCGTCAACCTCCTCTTCCCCCACGGAACTGCCGCTAGGCATTACTTCGTGGAGGGAGGCTCTAGCTACTGCTCTTCCGTCGTGCTAATGTCACGGGTTTTTCTTTTCCGATCGCTTTCTTTCCAATCGACGGAGTTCCTGCAGAACTTCCGTCGCAAAAGCGCTTGTCGCCTGCCATGCTGTCTCGGATGAAAGCATAGCTTCTATCAAAGACTCTGGCTGAATTTTCTTTGTAAGGGCCTCTGTCCAGGTACTGCGTAACAAGTCGAAACGAGGACACGCAAAGAACACGTGCTCTGCATCTTCACTAACTCCTGGGCAGGACGGGCACGTCGGAGATACCTCGTGCTTATATTTATAGAGGTATGCACGATAGCACCCATGTCCTGAGATCATTTGTGTTAGATAGTAGTTGACCTCACCATGATTTCGTTTCAACCAGTCATCAACTTGTGGAATAAGACGGTAGGTCCATCTGCCTTTTGTACTGTTATCCCACTTCGATTGCCATCGTCGTATGCTATTTAGCCGTTCCTCCGTGCCAAGTTCTCCAGGGCTCAATGTCGTCGTTACTTTACGGAGGTAAAGGGCTTTCCGTTCTTCGGCTAGTAATTCAATAGGCAGCATCCCGGCAATAACGTTCACAGCGTCGTCAGACACTGTGCGGAAAGCACTGGCAATTCTTAAAGCACTCAGCCGATATACTGGTGCAATTTTCCTTCGTGCTTCCTGTATTTTAACCGCATCGGCCCAGATGGGGATTCCGTAGGTGAGTACGGATGTTACCACAGACGTCAGTAACGCCCTCCTTCTCTGCTTCGGGCCTCCTATGTTGGGCATCAGCCTTGATAAAGTCGCTCTGATCACTGAGGCTTTGGCACCCACGTGCTGTGCCTGCAGTTTGAAGTTGAGTCGGGCATCAATTATAACACCCAAATACCGAAGGGACGGCTGGGATGTGATCTCATGTGCTCCAACTTGCAGTGTGATGGTTTCTAATCGTTTCCTGCCAGTAATGAGCACTGCCTCAGTCTTGTGCTCGGCCAACCGCAGTCCAACTGTGTTCATCCAGTGGCTTATCTTTTCGATGGTAGCGTCAAAGGCGAAGGTAATTTCTTCGAGATGCTTTGCAACGACCACTACGGCAACATCATCTGCATATGCCACGAGTTTGACTTCTTTTGGAAGTTCTAATTTTAATAGTCCGTCATACATGATATTCCACAAAAGTGGGCCTAGAACTGAGCCCTGGGGTACTCCTCCAGTGACTTTGTATGTTTTCGGACCAGCTTTTGTGTCATATTTTAGGAACCTGTCAGTAAAGTAGCTTACAACCATTCTTTGTAAGTATCCTGGTACCTTCATTTCGTGAAGAGCTTTCATAATGCAGTCCCATTTGGCGGAATTGAAGGCATTTTTGATATCCAACGTTGCTACCAGGCAGTATTTCTTCGTACCTCCCTTCCATCTAGTTCCGGCGATTGCGTCCTTAGCTGTATTTACGACAACGCTAATTGCATCCAAGGTAGAGCGTCCCCTCCGAAAGCCGTATTGGTTGCTGGCAAGAAGCGGTTCGACTGTTGCTTCGATCCTCCTGTGTATTATGCGTTCGAGTATTTTGCCAGCTGTATCCAACATGCAGAGTGGACGATAGGATGTTGGTTCTTCTGGGGGTCTCTTTCCTTTGGGGAGGAGGACTAGTCTCTGCTGTTTCCACATCGATGGAAAGGTACCTTCTGTGAGGCAATTGTTATAGACATCAAGGAATATTGCAGGCGCTGCTTTAATGGCAGCTTTTAGCGCAATATTCGGAATTCCATCTGGTCCCGGAGCTTTCATATTCCCTACTCTAGAACATGCTTCGAACAGCTGATCTTCTGTAATGGGTGGAATTTCTTCTCTTTCATATTGCTCTATCTGATGGTGTAGTTGCATTTGGTGAGGGAACAGCGTGGCAACGATCTTATCTAAGAGTTTGGGACAGGTGGGCGATGGCATTGGTTGGCTTTTCAGATGAGTCATTACCACCTTATAGGGTCTACCCCATGGGTCGTCATCTACCTCAAGAATCAGCTCATTCCAACATCGTCTTTTGCTGTCTTTGATCGCTTTGTTTAGTCTTTGGTGAGCCTTTTTATATACTGCTACCAGTTCCTCATAGTTTGTGTTAGTGTTTGTATTTGTGTGTGTGTGTGTGTGTGTGTGTGTGTGTGTGTGTGTGTGTGTGTGTGTGTGTGTGTGTGTGTGTGTGTGTGTGTGTGTGTGTGTGGTGTGTGTGTGAGAGTGTAGGTGTGAGTGTGTATGTTATGTATGTAGTGTGCATAGGTCTGAGTTCGTGCTTGTATACAATATATATTAGTGAATGTGTACATGTATTTCTGTGCGACTGATGTTAAATACCAGTGTTTAGCAGGTTCTCAGTGTCGGCATAGTCTTTAAGTGTTAGCCATTTCTGAATAGTTTTTTTAAGACGACGTGAAGTCATGTTTATAATTGCGTTATTAATTTTAAATAATTTGCGATATAGATATGGACCTTTATATATAAAAGATTGTTGAGCAAAAGTAGAACGTGCTCTCAGTATGTCCCACTTAAGCGTTCTGTGAGACGCTCGCGCTTTAGTTTTAGCAACTTTATGAAAGCGAAGAAGTACTGAATAGTCCGGTCAATTTAGACATTTGAAGGTACATAAATTCCCAACAAGCTGAAAATTAGTAAAATTGTTCAAAACATAATTATAAACAATACCTGAAAGTTCCCCATCATTCCCGTGTGAGGAAAAAAAAATATTCAAGGTCAAAAGTCAAAAAAATTAGTTTTTCGTGATTTTCAGCAAAACGGTAAGTTTAATAAGTAAGTAAGTGTAATTAGTAAGTTATCATAAAAGTACCTTTGACAAAATTGTAGATCATAAAATTATCTATAAGAAATGGATCAATACTTTTTTCCTACAAGTCACCGTTTCTGAGATATAACGATTCAAAAAGTTATAAAAGTTGTTATTGTTATAATATGCACACGTTTCCACGCCACCTATGAGGTAGTGTACTTAGTGCGTTTTTTTAACGTGGTTTCCCCAGTAGGCCTACTCCTCCTACTCCACGGGTCAGTTGTGATCTGGACATGAGGAGGACGATGGAAAACTGCTGCTGCCTCGTACATTATTTGTGTCATTATAAGAAGCACATAAACCAAAAGCCGAAAAGATTTGTATAAGTCGTTTAGATTCGAACCTTAGATGAAAAAAAACTGCGAGGCCTAACTGTAATTTAGGCTTTAAAGACCATGGTCGAACAGCAGTCATGATACAATGGCAAATATTTTTGCATATTAATTTTAAATGATCTAAATTTGATCGTTTATTTTTTTTAAATCATTCGTTCCACAAGAAATGTCAACGATTCTAGGATTTCATTATTTAAATCTACAAACATGCGACTTGGTATATGAATTATATAAAAAAATAGCTGCAGCTGCGTCTAGCACTTTCAATCGTTCTTCAGTTTTATTCATTGTTTTTTTTCGTACCAGGCTTGATTCAAAATATCATGATGCGTTTTTGATTGATGCTCCCGATGCCTCAGGGACTCCCTACTGAACAGGCGGGCGGGAGTCGGGGAACTCGAAAATGCCATAGCTGACCTGTACTGAGATGCCAATGACACTTTGCAGAAAAGGGACGTTCCCATTGGTTCTGCCAGTACATCGGAATCGACCACGACAAGTTCACAAGATACTTAACGTGCACGAAGAAAGTGGTCCAAAGACGAAATTCACGAGTTAATGTTTTGTTATTTTAAAGCTAGAGTACAAGGAATAGGTTTCATAAAACGTCTAGAAAAGTGGTTTACAAAAACAAGCAGCAATCCATTCATGCACAATACTCACATTAGTTGTAGGGGACACTGTATTAGAATTTAGGATAAAAACCGAGAAAAAACTCGAGTAAAAAAAAAAATATAAAACAACTCTAGAGTAACGTGGCGTACTCAAGCATATTATGACGATAACAACTTTTATAACTTTTTGAATCGGTATGTCTCATAAACGGTGGTTCGTAGGAAAAAAGTATTGATCCATATCTTATAGATAATTTTATGATCTACAATTTTGTCTAAGGTACTTTTATGATAAAACTTACCGTTTTGCTGAAAATCGTGAAAATCTCATTTTTTTGACCTTTGACCTTGAATAATTTTTTTTCCTCACACGGGAATGATGGGGAACTTTCAGGTATTGTTTATAATTATGTTTTGAACAATTTTGCTAATTTTCAGCTTGTTGGGAATTTATGTAGCTTCACTATCATTTTTTGGTCTAAATTGACCGGACTATGAAGCAATATAAAGTTGCCTTACACGAAGGACGTAGCATTCTGAGTACAGTGTATTAGTGGGATATCTCCATGGTTTTTTGAATGCTATTTTTAATATAGCTCGTTGGCTGCGTTCAAGCTTAAGGAGATATGTTTTTTTTGATGCTCCCCAAGCAACAATGCAGTAATCTATGATAGATTGACAAAGAGAGAAGTATACTGCTCTAATAAGTTGTGGATCTGCTATAGATCTGATTTTTTTAAAAATGTGAGCTAGCTTCCTTACTCGTTTCGCAACTGCATCTATATGCGATTTCCATGATAGTACGATGATAGCACGTAACTTGTTCAATATTAGTGCATTGACATTGCATTGAAGTGGAATGCTTGGAATCGCACGTGTGTATTTTAATATTTAATGCCTCCCTTGGAGCAGACCTATTTGTTATGCTTATGGGTATGGCTTTTGTTTTACTTGTATTGAGAGTAAGCAAATTATTTTTTAACCATCTGGCTGTATCTTTAAGGCCCTCCTGAGCTACATCAACAACCTCTCTCCAAGTTTTAGAATGAAAAATCAAAACAGTATCATCTGCAAAAGTAAAAATATTAGCCTGTGGCAGTTCAAGAGAGCAGAGATCGTTGATGTAGATGAGAAAGAGAGTGGGACCCAAAACACTGCCTTGGGGCACGCCGAAACCAATATCTGCATAACCGCTTGTGAATTCTCCTATTCGAACTCGCTGCTTTCGCTCACTTAGGTATGATTGAAACCATTGCAATGCTAGTCCTCTTACTCCCAATAGTTCTAGTTTTTTTAGTAATGTTGGTCGCGAAACAGTATCAAATGCTTTCGCCATGTCCAGGAAAATACCAACACATTTTTGTCCGTTATTAATTTTATCCGTTATAAAATCAACAAGACCCGTGACGGCATCCCCCGTGGACCTGTCAGAGCGAAATCCAAATTGGTTAGGAGCCAGAAGCTCATTCACCTCAAGATATTTTAGTAACCTCAGATTGACTACCTTTTCAATTACCTTGGACAGTGCACTTAGGAGTGAAATCGGCCTGTAATTCGCCAGTTCCAGTGGATCACCCAACTTGAAAACAGGAATCACCTCTGCAATTTTAAGACTATTCGGAACTATCCCCGACGACAGACTAAGATTACATAAATAGGTCACGGGGTTGGTAATCACATGTTTGTTACGTTTCAATATATCGTTACTGATGTTATCCGGTCCCATTGTTTGACTGGATTTTAGCGTTCCAATGAGTTTGAAAACTTCAACCGCATCTGTTGGTTGTAAAAATAGTGAGTGGGCTGTTTTATTTGAATTATAGGTAAGACCTATATTACTGCATAGCTCAGACTCTGTAGTATCCAAACCATCTAAAATGATTTTAGCCAAATTGTTCCCAACAGTACTGAAATAATTGTTTACTTCGTTTACAGAATTAGTAGCATCAGCATTTAATTTTAATAAATTATCATTTGTATTTTTACATTTATTTAGATTACAGATAGTTTTTAGGGAACTCCAAGTTTTTTTGGATTATATTTACTTTCCGCTAAGAGGTTGTGTTCATATTTATTTTTTTGATCGTGTAATAAATTAATACAAATATTTCTATAGGTCGTATATTTATTTTGCATTTCAATGTTGTTAGGATTTTTTTTAGCTTTAATGTGTAATTTGTCACGAACTCTGATTGATTTTAGAAGACCCGGAGTAATCCATTTTTTTACAATAATATTGGCGCTACGAAGGTGGTGTATAGATTTATTTTTTTCAATGAGACTGTTCAATTTGGCAACAAAAAATTGTGTCGCTTCCGAGACATCAGTCATATTATAAAGTTCCGACCAGTCAAAGTTCTCTAAGTCCATATATAAGTTTTCATAATTGATCTTAGTGAAAGTTGTTTTAGGTTTTTCGGTAATGATATTTGAACCAAGGCTACAAAGTACGCTACTGTGATTTGTAATGTCAGAGTGACAAACAATAGTAGTAGACGATTGAGAGGTTTTGATTAGACAATGATCCAAGCAATTTTGCCCTCGTGTTGGTATATTATGCCCTGGTACATCACCATAATGGGCCATTAAACTTAGGTACTCTTCAGCTCGATTGTCAATGTAATTTTCTTTTGTATCAAGATTGATATCACCAATCAAGACACAGTGTTGGTTTTTACATGTCCCCAAAATGTTCTCTAAAGAAATCAGAAAATTGTTTATATTTTGGAAAGATGGTGATCGATACATCGCTATTATTGTATAAGTAGCAATATCTAAACGTAGACAGTTGGCATCAATAAATTCTGGCTCCGACACGCATATTTGTAAATCCGCCCTTGTATATATCACTATTCCGTCACACTTATTAATGTATTTGGTTGAGTAAGAACACTTATAATTGTCCAAGTGTAATCCGTTAAATGATTCGTCTAGCCAACACTCAGTCAACACAATTACATCTGGTAGAAATCGTAAACGATGTAATAGCACTATTAAGAAATTAAAGTTTTTGTGTATACTTCGTATATTTTGTGAGAAGATAGTAAATTGTTTCATATATTTATTAAATACTGAATTATTGCAAGTATCTTTTGAAAGCTTATTAATATATATCTGAGTATTAGTACTGCAAAACCTTAATAGAAGTTGATTGAATAGCAATTTTTTATACTGTAGGTATGTCAAATAAGAAGCAGACTGGACTAACGTTTACCGTAAGCAATTGTTCGAGGTACTCAGGTTCCATTCCTGGGTAGGGTAGCTGTTGTTTTTTTCTTACAAGATTTTTTTAATAGGAACCGAGAGTATGGAAGATGACGGTGTTTTACACCCGTGTCTCAGAAAGCACGTTAAGCCATCAGTCCCGGTTGTTATAAACACCTATGGCAATCGATATTGGAAGTCAGTTCCCCCAAATATACTGACAAGTAGTTTAACCTTCAAATTCATAGCCTAGCACCCTTGGTGCTGAAGTTCGATGCCAATCGCTCTGTGTAAAAATTGATTTTCAAGTACAACCGGTTGACTAGCAGCCGACTCCAAATAATATTGGGAATAGATAGCAAAGACTAGCATTATGATGCAGATATAGAGATGTACCGAGAGCGTCGTGCGCGTGTCGGTGCGCGCGCGGCGGTGCAGCTTGCAGCAGCGGCGGCGGCTCGGCGCGACCGAACGTACGCAGCGTGGCACCGCTGGCCTCCTCCGCACCGCCCACGCTCACCGCGCCGCCCGACATGCTGAACGTCGCGTACGGACTGATCTCGTACATCTCTATAAAGGACAAACGTAATTTTAGATGAAAGTTACTTTTCTGTTCACGTTCTTTAATCTTTGAAAGTAAAAATGAATTAGCATAATTAATTAACCGTCGTGTTCCTTTGGTGGGACCGGAGGCCTAATGATGCACAAGCATCTCAATAGACCGCTTAGTGTAGGTCACCATGGTGACTACCACTCATGGATTCTGCTCATGCTTTCCATCGGGCATAGTAGGGTCACTTTGGCAGGTTCATATATAAAAAAACGACTACTAAGAATACCGTCACTTAAGTAAAATACATGACTGACGAATAAAAAACAATTCTACCGTAGGAGAGCCACGCTTCGGCATGCATGGACGGACTCGACCGGAGTAAAACAGTGCCTGCGCTGTGTTTCACCGAGTGAGTGAGGATACCGGAGGCCCATAACCCAATCCCTCCCTTCATCCCTCAAAGGCCGGCAATACAATTGTGACGACTCTGGTGTTACGGGTGTCTATGGGCGGCGGTAATCGCTTACCATCAGGCGATATGTATGCTCGTTTGCCCCCTATTCCATAAAAGAAGTATTCGTCATAAGTAAGTTTATTAATACAAAATATATTTGCATCGATCGATGTTACTGCATCGACTAAAGATATAAATGATTAAGTATGATGCAAGTAACAAATGAAAATTTCTCAAAACCTGCAAGAGTTTAAAGTCTTAAATGATTACACAGCATTCTTCACCTTGTTGCTCTTTTTTACTGACAGGGTGCTTGATAGGTGATGAGGTGTAAACCTGTTGGCAATTGCGTCTATTGTCTCTTTTCTCTACTGATTTATCTTCTTCTTCTGATATATCACCTTGTTCGTAACCTTTTCTAAAGCACGCCGTTGAAGCACTGGAAAAAAAAAATTCAGCTATTGATTAAAAAATAAAACTACTCATCAATTGAGAAAAATCTACTAAAATATACTATTGTCAATAAATTATCCACTATATTATTTACAAAAATATATTATTATTATTAGTATAAAAACCTCCGCTTATAAGCTAATGCAGCTAAGAGCAGCAATGCAGCTAATAAGCCACATGCTCCTGCTGCTAAAACTGCCGTAGTTCTTTCTTCGCTTTCTTCCCCACCAGGAGGAAAGTGAGCTGGAGCTGGTATTCTCTCTGAAATATCCAAACAATTACGATCAACATCATCTATATCAATATAACAGAATTAGAATTCAACTGCTCATTGTGTCCTTACCGCCACTCTCAGTCAAAGTTGAAAAATAATAATTGGCCAAAGTAGTTCCAGCCGCGCTAGTTGCTATAACCTTCAGATGGTACCAAAATGCTACAGTTAACCCACATAGAACAGTGGGCTGGGCAGCTGGAGATACCGTCTGGGAGGTCCAGGATGACTCCTCGAAACTCTTTACTGATACCGTAAACTGAGATAGTGGGCATCCGTTGCTGTCCCATGTCAATAAGTTTAGTCGTATACAAGAGCTATTTGTGCTGATGAGATCTTTTTCCGAGGAAGCTTTTGATGCTGAAAAATAAGTTTTATATAGCTATTTATACTTATAAGTTCATTTGTGTATAGTGTTATGTTTAGTATAATATAGTCCTTTGAATTGTTGCTTGTTCTCACATCGCTTCTTCTTGTATCTTGGGATTGGTATAAATATGGGCATTTAAAACGTCTATGTTTAAGATAGGCATTGACGTTCGGGGTTAGAAATGGACATAAGTTTATGTTTGTTTGGTCCCAAGGTATAAAAATTAAAATAAAGAGATAGATAAATATTATTTGGTTGGCGTATAACGTTAATAAAACATTTAGTAAACTTCAAATCAATTTGATTGAAAATATAGACTTACGTCCTCCTTTGGTTGAAACCACAAGTTCATCGCTTTGTGCAGATGGTCCCACAGCATTGTACGCAGTCAATCTCACTCTATATAATGTACCACAAGACAATCGCTCCAGAGTATAGGCACGGGAGTCAGCGGGCAACCGGCTCGATATCCACTTTAAATCATCAGAACGTGAGTGTTCAATAATATAACCTAAAAAAGGAATTTTACAAATAACTAGGCTACATCAGTTAAACATGTGTGTATTTAGTAACTCGTGCACTTTTAAACACAGATAATTTTCAATAGTAAGCCATGGATAACTGTAAAATTTTAAAAATGAAGTCGTCCTAAAGCTATCAAAATCTTTTAGGTTTCTACAATTAAAACAAAACTATAATCTGTTTCACTTATTAACTGTTTAAAAGCATAATTGGAATTGGAAAAAGAACACTAGCAAGTTATCCGATCCAATCCCGATCTATTATATGAGTATCTAGTCAGTGAAACACATGTAAGCTCTTAAGAAACCTAAGTTCAAAATTCGTTAAAAACTAAGTTTTTGTACGTAAACTCACCATGAATAGTAGACCCGCCAGTACTAGGCTTCTCCCACACAAGGTGTAATCTACCAGGAGCAGAGGCACTCAGTCTGAGTACAGGACGACCAGGGACTGCTAACACCCTCAGCTCCCAGGTACTGCGTTCTTCGCCCCAAGGGTTTCGAACAGTACACGTGTAGTTGTCAGCTGAATTACGATCAACGTCTGAAAAGAAGCCGATGTTGTTGTTATTAGTACAAGATGAAAGAGTTTAAGACCGGAAGCGATATGAACTGATGAACCAGTCCGTGTTTTGGGTTATTTAAAAAAATATTTGACAAAACATGTAACCTATATTGGCGTGAGACAGTTATATTTTTTCTGGATTAGTTCAGTGATAATAAGGTCCGCTTATAACTCTAGAAGGCAATATAAAAAAACCCATGTCAATTTGTACCTTATGAAATTTCTACGTCAATCAATAAGTTACGTCAATTGGTACCGTTGATTGAACTTGTACTGTACGCACATTTTTAATGAAAATCTCATAAATATTTATTCTCGGTATTGAGAGATATTACACAGTATTTATTTCAAAGTATGTAGGTACGTCTAGAGGATTGTGTGGTTACAGATACTAACTTAGTATAATAAGAAATGGTCCGTCGACGAGATAGTTCTGGTCGTGCTGCAGAGGCGGCGCGGGGCGGCGGCGCGCCCACGTGCGCTGCGGAGGGGGCGCCCCCGCCGCGCCGCACCGCACGCGCGCGCGCTCTCCCGTGCGTGCTTCGAGTCGTCGACCAAACGACGTTATTTTTGCAGGAGCTGTACACGTTAGAAATGTTACAGATTTAATTAAATTACTAATTCATTACTATAATATTGAATATTTTGTTATGCAAATACTTTTTACTGAATATCTCTCTACTATCAGCCTACCTGCTATTTTTAATATATTCCTGCATTTTACTCAATTTCAAATATGGACATGCAAGATAATGTTGATGACAAACCAGTGTGAGAGAGTTAGGCCATGGAATTATTTAAGTATCATATGGAGAAAACGTGTTTAGGTTTAGAGAAAACACAAAGACAAAAAAAGATTTATTAAAATCTGTATTTTGATATGCGAAGCAAAACCTTTGTATCCCTTTTTACAAAAATTATAAGAACGAATGAGTTTGAAATTTGTTCAAAGTTTATTTGAAGAAGTAATGCAGGAAGCTATAACGCATAGATACTAGTATACTTAAATGTGTTTGCAATATTATGTAGGTATTATAATTACCTCTACTGTTCGGTTTCTTTGCAACGATAGCACTCATTTCTCCTTCCCCGGACGCTGTGGCGGCTGTCACCCAAAAGTCATACATCTGATGATCCTGCAAGCCATGAACTTCAATTTGATATTCTTCTTCGTCATCAGCATGTAGCACCATTACTTGAGTATGTGGCCCGGTTCTGTTTAATGCGTAAGTGATTTTGTATTATTAACTTCAAAACTAACTTCGTATAACAATAAGGGTTTATCAGAATTTAAAAATGATGGCATAATATGTTATGTATTTTCATCTTAAGTGATATTATCATCCTCTATGAATTAATTAGGAAAATGTATTCTTTAGTAGTCTTTGAAATCGGATGAAATATTTCCTGTCAGTTATTAAAAATATAGCTTGTTTCCAATTACCATAATTTTGGAATACGATATGATTTTTTACGAGTTACTAACAAATAAGTAGGTAAATCTACTATGCCGCTGTTTAATAATTGCTTGAATTTTATAGAAATTAGCTTACCTTTGCGGTCTATTGTAAACGGTGTAATGTTTGATCTTTCCATTCTTCTGTAGCGGCGCCAGCCAACTCACTATCACTGAATCTTCAGAGTTAGGTACTGCTTTTATATCCAACGGAGCTCCTGGAACTAGAAGGTCCAAATGAATTGAGTAGCAAGGCCTTTTGATTTTGGTCTTAGCATCATGTAGCTGCGGGTTTGAACCAGATCCATTATTATCGGGTTTTACAGACACTTTTTGAGAATTTACTTTAGCAATTATTTGAGTATTGTCTCGATTGTATGAAAATATGGTACTGAAAGATATCTTACCGTCTTCGTGTGTAATACAATATATAGGTTCACTGGCAGGTCCAATGCCTGCAGCTGTCCTGGCTCGTACTGCTATGCTGTAGTTTGCTGCACGCTGTAACGCCTGAAGTATGGTCTCCATAGCTCCTGAACGACGCGTTTCCACTTGGCTTTCTAGTGCATCTGCAGTCTGTGTAAATGATTTTTACCATCAAATGTATTCAATAGTCAGATTAAGAGAAGATGTAGTTGTAACAACATTGAAGCCAACTTTTCTACGGCAGTCTTGGATCTAGCGTACTAGATTCTCTGGATAATTAATTTGTGCAAACGAACTTATTATTATTCCCGAGTATATATTAGTCACTGTCTCAAATATCCCTAAATAATTGTTAATACACTGTGTATGTGATTACCTCATATAGTACTTCATAACCTAGCAGTATTCCACCGCGCAGAGCTACCGGTGGCGCCTCCCACCACACTCTTATAGATTGAGCTGACAGTGGCTCACAGCGTACGCGTTCTGGAGACGCTTCAGGAGCTAAAAATACAGTTTTTTTTAAATGTCTGCTCCCTCATAATGAATATACATATACATACTTGTCGCGGGGGACTTTACAAACATACATGAAACGAACACAAAAGAACACCCAGACTCAGAACAACAATTTGTGGATCTCACAAAGTGTTTTCCCGTGTAGGATTAGAACCCACAACACGTGACGCAGTAGAAAGCGGTGTGGCAACCGCTTAAACCACTAGGCCAATCAGAAGTTTAACATAATAATCCCCCCTTTTTTATGTAATTTATACTCTCGATTGTTGGCACTTGATGGTGCTTGTACATCCACTATTTTATTTAGTTTACACATGACCGGTTTCGCCTTATAGCATTATATTATAATTATTCAGAAAAGAAACCGGTCAGGTGTAAGCTTAATAAAAATAGTGAAATAAGCATAAGTGAGTTCGATTCTAGAATGTGCACCTCCTTTCTATTAAAAATAGGTAATACATAATATAAAAATAACCTCCTTCCAAAGTAGTAGCTGTCAGAGTGGTCCCAGGTCCTGCGCCGACCGCGTTGAAAGCGTTAACCCGCACTGAGTACTGCGTGTTGGTGCGCAGCGCCACGAGCAGCGCGTGCGCCGCGCCCCAGCCCGGCGCCGACAGCGTCGACGTGCGGTTGTCGCCCGCAGAGCTCTCGTGCCACGATATCACGTAGCCCAGGAGCTCTCCGTTCCACGACTCTTGAGGTGGGGCCTAGAGGTGACGACATGTTTTCGTAAATAAAAAAAAATCTGCTTGGCATATAATTAAAAAGGCAGTATTTACTACATGCTTTTTTTAATAAAATAGCTCTTGCCGTAGGAATATATATTTTGTGTCTCGGGGGACTTTACAAACATACATGCAAAGGATACAAAGAACACCCAGACTCAGAACAACAAACTAAACTACGTATTAGGCCAACCGTGTAATTGGTGAATACCAATGCTGAATATCAAAACCGGTTGTATTTTTAATGGTGTTTTTTTTAGTACAACTTCAGTCCTTAAAATCAGTGAATTTTACATTTTTAATATTACGTTACTTATATTATATAGTTAAATTGCTGTATTATAGATACCAATAACTACAGATGTAGGTTGTATTCATTATAACTTGCGAAAACATGGAAAACGAACTGCTGTGAAATGATGTTCTCATTAACACACGTTAAGTATAACACTATCTATATTTCAAATTATGTCAAAGATTTTGTAAGTTAGTCACACCAGAAAAAATGTGCTCATATAACGTTTAAGTTTCACGGCTTGTTTGAATTTAAGAAAGTTCATTAGCGTAAAGTTTTACCTGCCATTTGACGAGAAGTTCTCCCGGCGCAGTTGCCTGAACTTGTACGTTATGAGGAGGCTCCGAAGGTGCTGCAAAGATAAACAAACTCAAGATTTAAATAAAAACTATAAGCCGTCTGTTAACTAACTTTAAAGTTTAACGACTAGAATCTACTTTTATGCTTTCGAAGTTTTAAAAGATTAAGAACTTATCGAACCAGATAATAATTAAAAGCACTTGACAAGACCGAAGAATGTAACGTAAGACAAATATTTAACTAATCAGTTAATGATGACAGGATATTAATAAACAATGATAAAAACAAACTAAGCAGATATTGGTATTAGGCAACTGATATAAATACTTTTTGTAAATGCTATTTAGACATTAATATTACCCACTATACATTGAAAATACCAGAACTTGGAGATAAACGAGAATCGAACCCGAAACGTTAAGCACGCTACGCCTAAAAATAAAAATATACGTATTGCCAGACTCAACCGGAGTGACCGGAACACCCTTACAGACTTACTGCTCTTTGCCTACATTTTCGATTTTTAAACATATCTGGTCTGTTAAAGCTGTATAGGAATTAAGAAAGAGATTGATATCTCACCTTCCTCTAAAGTTTGAACAATGACAGGATCAGAGTAGTCACTGTCTCCAATAGTGTTGACAGCTGCGAGTCTGAGGGCGTATGCTGTAGCAGGACGCAGGCCTTCCACCCGATACTCCAGAAAAGGATCACTTTCAGAGTTAGGCTCCAGTCTGTAAGAAAATCATCATCTAAAGTAATATATATTTAGAATAAATCTAGAGTGTACAATACAGAATAACAGATAGAAGATAGAATACAGAGTAATAGTTACGATGTAACAAAACAAGTCAATGTCCTGAAATTTTTAAGATTTTTTACTTTTTTAATTTAACAGACACATATTTTTAAGATCTATCAGGTTAAAAATTCGGAGTATCATAACCCCTATTAGCCGACTACAAAAACCCACAGCGCAGGGCAACAACACAGTAGAGTAGAAACAAAACTCGATACAAACAAATATCAGTCCGTTTTGCTTGCGTAAATTAAACGATTTTTAAGAAAAAGTTGTTGCTTGTTGTGTTTATTATGATAAGTTCAAATCAGTTGTATCTATTTTGTGTAAAAATTAAGACATGAATATGTAAATTGAAATACGTTGTAATTATTCAACATTTGAAGTATTTCAAATCGCAATTGATCTCAATTATTTGTAAATGCATTTATTACCTCTCATTGACTCTGTCGGCCGGTACATCTCTAGTTGGTGCATCTGCCCAATCCCCAGCATCTGGTCGCCTCGCATCTCCTACCACCCGGTACTGCAGTCTGTAAAGCAGCACTCTGGCGTTGCCATCGTATCCTTTCCGCCAGGAGATAGTCACCCCACGACCAGAGCGATGTGATATGTGGAGACCAACTGGGGCTTCGGGAAATTCTGTTTAATACAGTAAAAAGCTAAATTTGTTTTATTTTCACAGAAGAAGTATACCAAGTAAATACACTTGGACTGGGTACTAAGTACTAATAACATAGATTACTGATTTAGTTGGATACAAGCAAAGTAATTATCATTTGTTACTAATTCATAACCATTTGTACTAATGATGTTATGGCTTCTAAATCGGCAGTTTTCTCTATGTTTAACTGGTGAGAATATGATGAAGTTCTATTCATAATATTGACAAAGAGATTAATATTGATAATGAACAACAACTAAAAATGAAGTGAAATTAGAAGCAACTCAAATAAGCCCTGCTGCTGGTATAAGATAAAGCTTACCTTGCACCGCGAGATATATCAGTAGCTCGTCTCTTCCGTAAGCATTTTCAGCTCTACACCGATAAACTCCAGAGTCGTGACGCTCGGTGTGTGCGATAGTTAGCTGAGAGCTCACTCCACTTTCCGATCGCTTTTCTGACACTGACATTCTAAAAACAATAATATTCAGTAAGAAAAATATATAGCCTTTGCCAACTAGCAAACGGACTTACAGAAAGTAAAGAAGCATCAAATACGAGAATAATTTAAAATGGAAAAAAAAAAAATACATATATTATAGTGAATTAGTTTAAGAAACAAATTGTAAATCTGTTGTCCGAATAAAAGGCTTTATTATTATTATTTCCTTTATTACATTTAAATATACATATAAATTACATTTTTAAATATACATATAAAAATAAATACATTTAAAAATATAAAAAATACTAGACCACCGACTCCGGGTACAGGGACCAAGAAACCGGTGGCTAGGGCCCCAAAGACAGGAACCTCCTCACTATACGTGCCGTGTCAAGAAGGACTGCCTTCTGTATCAGACCCTTGATCCAGCCCTCTAACGTGAGCTTCTTAAGGTGTTGGTCGAGGCTCTTGGCTATCAATCCGTGCACAGATACGATTATCGGAACAATAATCACCGAATCCACATTCCACATATCGACAATCTCGTGAGATAAATCCAAATATTTTATTTGTTTTTCTTTTTCGACTTTCACGAGATTCTCGTCATGAGGAACGGCGATATCGACAATCATTACGCGGCGCTCTAATCGATCTATCACCACAATATCAGGCTTATTGGCAACAATAGTTCTGTCTGTAATAATAGATCGATCCCAATATAACGTAGCACGACCATTCTCGAGAACTGGGTTGGGCACATACCTATAGTATGGTACCTCTGAACTCACAAGATTGTATTTAAGGGCAAGTTGCTGATGTATGATCCTGGCTACTTGGTTGTGCCTGTGCAAATACTCGCCGTTAGCAAGACGAGAACAACCAGAAATAATATGTCTGATAGATTCTCCTGGGCGGTGACATGCCCGACAAATGTCAACCGTCCCATCTTTCAGGATATATTTCCGATAGTTATTCGTCATGATAACTTCGTCCATAATCGCACAGACGAAACCTTCGGTTTCTCCGAAGAGATCACCATACCGTAGCCAGGACGTAGATGCTTTGAAGTCTATATCAGGCCCATTTAGGGCCCGATAGAATCGACCATGAAGTACTTTGCCCTTCCATACTTCCCTGCAATCATTAGTACTAAGTACTACAGGTTTGCGCCAATTCTCTTTAGCCAGAGCGAGCGGAGTGAGCCCGGTATCCACTGTAACTACACTACGATGCACTCCCACATCAGTTTGTAGAAAATATTCTCTAAGATTGTATACCTCGCGATTGTGTAGGGTCTTGATATTTAGTAACCCACGACCCCCTAACCTTCGCGGGATATACAATCTCATAACCGATGAACGTGGGTGGTGCATTCGGAATGCAGTCAACAATGTACGGACTCTCCTGTCAATGGCATCCAATTCAGTCTGAGTCCATCTAAGTACACCAAAGGAATACATCAGAACCGGCATAACCCAACCATTGCAGGCTCGTACCTTGTTACCGCCTGATAAAAGACTTTTAAATACTTTTCTCAGGCGGCTAAAGAAACGTTCCCGCAACGTTTGTTTCATGTCAGATTCTGGTATTCCTAAGGACTGTGAGAAACCTAGATATTTGTAGGTTTCGGTTGCAGACAGAGATCTGAGTTTTGTGGAATCTGAAAGCTCTATACCTTCAGATTCCACAATCTCACCTTTTTTTACATACATAACTGCACACTTGTCTACACCAAATTCCATTTTGATAGAATTACTAAAGTTTTCCGTAACCTTTAGTAATGCTGTCAATTGTAATTTAGTGGGGGCAAGTAGTTTCAAATCATCCATGTAAAGGAGGTGAGATATAACTCGATCATCTTTCTGCAACCTGTAGCCTAACCTTGAACCCTCTAACAGAGTGCTGAGAGGGTTCAAAGCTAGACAAAACCACAAGGGGCTCAGACTGTCACCTTGAAAGATGCCTCGCTCGATCTTTATAAGTACGTCGTTCATCGCAGACTGCCGACATCCAGGATAGCGAAGTACTGTTCTCCATTGCCCCATACATAACTTCAAGAAAGTGCACAGAGTTGTATCAATTTTATACAACTCAAGCACCTTCAAAAGCCATGTATGAGGAACGGAGTCAAAAGCCTTCTTGTAATCTATCCAGCATGTCGCCAGGCTCTTACGATTACGACGCACCTGCTGGCTAATGGTCATGTCTATGATAAGGAGCTCTTTAGTGCCACGGGTCCCACTTCTACATCCATTCTGAGAAATAGAAAGTATCGAATTGTGATTGATATGTGTGGTAATTTTGAGTCTCAGAATAGATGTCAGAAGCTTGTACAAAGTGGGCAAACAGGTTATAGGCCTAAAATTTTTGGGATCCATGGTACTACCAGATTTGAAGAGTAAGTGGGTTATGCCAATGGTTAAAATTTGTGGTAATGAACCCGAATCCAATGCTGTTTGGAATTGAGATGCTAAGCACGCATGTGAGCTTCGGAACCACTTAAGCCAAAAGTTGTGCAGTCCGTCAGGACCAGGTGCTTTCCAGTTTGTTAATGAACGGACCGCACAACTTACATCCTCTTCATCGATTCTAATGGGTTCCATAGGCAACAAAGACTCACATGAGCGCTCAACATCCCGATAACAATCACCTTCTGTATGAGTGACAGGCACTGACCAGATGCTATGCCAAAACGAATTTGTCGCATTTTCGTCTGGAACTTGCCCATCACTCATACATGGACTCAGGTTCTCCCATTTACGGTACACCCACTTCTCATTACTTTGGAACATGCGATTCTGGTTATACCGATCTATTCGCTTTCTATAACGTCTTATTCTATTTGCCCATGCATAAACTTTTTGCTTCAGGAAGTCTATGCGCTCTGTGACACATGACATGTACTCTTGAGGACTAAAATTAGTCCCCAAGAATGCCCGTTTCACAAAGCGCATCACTCTCGGTCGCGTGTTTCCCGATCGAAAACTGATTAGCTTACCAATGAGTGTCCTGGCCTCAGTAATACGACGCTCAATTCTACACTGCCAAGCTGGTACAGTATTTTCTTGTCGAGTAGTGGTTGTATTTTCTGCAAATTTGACACCAGCTACTCGACAAACTGCAATAGCCGCACAATATAGAATGGAGTGTGTATCACCGAGATCTTCGCTATTACTGAAATAATCCGGTAATAACGAATCCAAGGCGCTCACCAGCGCTAAATTGTATTGTAATTTATTATTATTATTATTAAGAAAAATATACAATACTTAAAAATGGTTTTAAGTATATCTTTTGGTATTGTGAATAATTTAATATGTAAAATAACTTTAGATTGGCTAGCCGTTGACAAAAAGTTCGATTTTTTGTTACCCAATTGCTTATAGCCAGCTCTTACGTCATAAAATAACTATATTCGTTCTTATTATTTAGCCAACTTTTCACTAACATATCCACTATAAAAAAAAATCATAATTTTGTACTACCGGTAAGTGGTGAGATCTACTCTTTTCATGTTGTGCGTCCACTGCAGCTGTATGGGAGGGTCACCACGGGCGTCACACTGCAGAGTAGCCTGAGCGGTTCGCTTGACCGTCATGTTCCGTGATGAGAATTCGAAATGTGCTGGCTCTAGAACAATTTTTTTACAATAAAATGGATTACCGTGCCTTATATTTGTTAATTTTATGTTTTTACAAGGATATAAAAAGGGTATTTATGGTATTTTTTATTCAAAAGTAAGTGTTTCCAAGAGGTACCTCAATTGCATGATGAAATTTGCATTCAAAAATCAAGGGGGCATTGGATTTTGAACTATGGAATCACTACAGCTTAGTAGTTTTTCGACCAAATCTTAAAAAATGGATGAGACTGAAGTTGAGCAAATAGGTCACTAGGATATAGGAATGCTGAGTGTGCAGGGCAGATTAAATATTTAAAGTTATTGAGTTGTTTAAATATTTATTATATTACAAAAATATACCATTTACAGATACGGCGATAATCTTAGACAGGCCTCGGCCGATTCCGTTTTCAGCGCGACACATGTATTGTCCCTCGTGATGGTGGGCAGCAGGAGCTATGCTCAGGGACCCGTTTGATAAAACTGCAAACTGCAGGTCAAGGTTTGATACCGGTCTGAAGTCTACACTTGTTCCTAAAAAAAATATTTTTTGGTTCTATTAAGTACCTAGTCCTTATAAATTCTAAAACATACAAAATCAAAAATTAATTGTAAATATGTTGTAAAACATTTGACTGCCTACGTAGCGCAGTGATAGGGTATGCAACTGCTGTGCTTGAGGTCTGGGGTTAGATTCCCGGTTCGCACCAAATGTTTTTATGATTTGATTTTTTTTATTTAATTATATATTTATATCCGTTGTCTAGTACCCATAACACAAACTCTGCTTAGCTTGGGACTAGATGGCGTTGTGTGTTACATGTCCGGAATAATTATTTATTTTGTTAATGGTCTATTCTACTCCCTATGCTTATTTGTATGAAAAAAGAAAATTATTTATTACCATCTTTCCCCTTTTTATGAAACAGTTGGCATTCTATATATATTCAACTTTAACAATATAATTAACTGATTCTGAAAGTGAATGCTTTTGTTGTTCTTTTAACATATTGTTTTGACTTTTGGTGTTATGATGAGACTAGAACTTACTCGTGTTCTAAGATGTCAGTTATTCTTGCTAAATACAAAAAAAAAATCTTTTCTACTCGTTAAAAAAATGATAAGTCAATACCTACCATGCCCTTTCAACCAGGCCACTCTTGGTTCCGGATACCCTTTCGTTGCACAGTGAACCAGTATTTGAGTACCCAAAAGAGCTGATACATCTTGTGGTTCATATACCCAAGACGGCGCAACTAAAAACAGTTGTTACAACGTTATTATAAAAGTCTCCACTAGAAGGGGTATTTTAATTAATTCCAGTAAATGAATAGGGTGTTCACCTTTGACTGCCAACCTTGCGGTATGGTTTACCTCAGCGGCAGAATTACTAGCCACACAGGTATATTCCCCACTATGTTTTGAAGTCACATGAGAAAATATTAAAAAACTGAACTCATCCAAGGATTTTTCCTGAACCTGAAATAAATGTGATTTAGTAAAATGAGTTGGGTAGAAATTACCCAGATTTACGTTAACAGTTTATACCTGTAAAGTAGGCGATATGTGTTGTCCATCTTTAAGCCACGAAAAATAAACAGGCTTATCACCCGAAGTTATGCCACACAGAACTTGTATAGAGCTTCCTTCTACTAAATCCATTGGAAACGTAAAACCGGCTATTTTAGGAGGATCTGAAACAGTTTACACATTGAGCTTGAAACCGAAAATGTATTCATATAAATATTAAATATACAAATACAAAGAATACTTGTTTATAGACAAAATTTAAAGCGTAATCAAAAATACTTACTTCTAACAAATATCTGGATATCTTTTTGAGCATACTGTCCAGAAGGTGAAGACACTCTACAAGAGTATACTCCAGCATCTGCAGTTTCAGCTGGCCACAGCAGCAGCTCCCCACCAACTCCAGCTAATGCCCGACCTCCCGTCGAACTTAAGTCTATACCACCTCGTTGCCAACGGATTTCACTGTAAATTTATGGTCTTTGTGAGTTACTGGAATAGTAATGGAAAAATAGATAATATGTATCTATTTATACTTAAGACATTAGTAGTTCTATAAAATTAAAATTGTTTAGGTTAATATGTAATTTCAATAAAAGAAATAGTGAATAGACAACAGAGGAAGAAAGAAGGATAATAAATACAATTTCTAATGCTCTTTTCGAAATAAGTTTTGATATGATTAAAAAAGACCAGAATATATAATTTAATCAATGTTGAACTACGAAAAGAAACAAAAAGAAACTTATAATTTACTAAGCAAATGCACCTCCATCAACCTGATTGGAAATCCGGAGTATGGACAGAAGATGGTGGTGTTCACACCCGCCACCACGCGGATGGGGCCGATGCTCCTTATCGACGGCTGACCTACAGGTCGTAATATAAAGAGTGATCTCAATCATGTATGAAATAATTTATATTAAAACATGGACAAGTCTTCAAGATTAATCCTGATCTATATTTATTACAAATTGCCAGGGCCTTTGGAAAAACTGGACCATGTTACCAATGTATATGATTTGAGATCTAAATTCTGAACAAATTGTGTCACAATTTCAACTGACCATAGACATTTAATCTCGTGGAATGTTCAACAGCTCCTCTTGAGTTGTGTGCTCGGCAGGTGTATCTGCCACCATCTTCGGGACGTACAGAAGTCAAGTTGAGATAGCTTACTACATCACCGTTCGAATTCATGAACTGGGTAATACTTCTGTAATTAACAAACAATAGACATTGTATCTTAATAATTAAATTATTTTTCTTGTAATAATAATTCGACTACGGTTAAGTCAAAATTAAGGGTAATATGTTGGTAGTCTATGTATATTTGTATCTGATAGTCCATGTATCAATAATACATGTTACATTAGTCTAGCGGTTGACGTATGCGACTGTCGACCAAGATGTCTCGGGTTCAAATCCCGGGTCGGGTCTAAAGTGTTATTAAGTTTTTTTTTATCATAGAAATACTTCGCCTCGGAAAGCGTCAGTGCCCGATCGTGTTGGTTAACCTACTCGTCGGATTATGAGAGAGACGGAACAGAGACTTCACCTCTGTTTGCGTTTTGCGCTATAATATCACCTGCGTGGTTGGCTGGGCTTCGTTGAGACTGGCCGCCGTGGGCGTAATCAGCTAAGAGAACATGATCATCATATTTGTATGTTCCACCTTCCACCATAGCACAGGATTTATTTAACTGATTTTAAAAATGAGGTGTTAAGTTAAAATGTTTTACGTAGTTAGGCTTTATATTTTTAAATTGTTTTCTTATATAATACATGGTGTATATATTAAAGTGATAGTGACAAACCTTTGCGGCGTATTATGCTCCTCTACAGGCTGGGCATCCAGTAACCACGTGAACCTCGGTGGTGGAGAACCAGATGCTGCGCAATGAAGAGCTAAGGCTGGACCTGGGTGTAATGCTTGTTCTATGAATGTATAGTGTAGCTCTGGTGCTGTATCTGAAATTAAAGGAATGCAAATCATAAATGAGTGGCAAACCAGTAAATTTGCTGACGAAAGAATCTTTACCTCTGGAGATTTAGTCTATGAGAATTATTGTCAATGTAATACGAGTATGTTGCTAATTGCCAACAGAGATTTCTTCCGAAGTATGACGATAAGTAGATTAGTTCCCTAGAGGTTATATGTGTGTGTGTGTGAATTCCAATAATATGTGTTTAATACCTGATCTATTTTTGGAGTCGTAAATATAATATATTTATGTAAAAAGAAGGACTTATGAATATCATAACAAAACAGAAGTTCATTGTATCTCTCCTTGACCAGAACGTTTTGTCTTTGTCTATAACAAATACAGTAGCTAAACAATGGCTGCCAGCTCGCATTGTTTCCACAAATACCAACATTATTTACATCTATCCATGATATTAGTATTATTATTTTGGACATAACAATCCTTTACTGGAGCAATAATTGATGAAAGTTTCTTGTCTTTGAGCATAGAGGGACGTTTATCAAATATAAGTATTAAGTTCAAGATTTATTGATCTCATGAGGACTTTGTATAATTTGTTTGCGAAACTTTGATCGAAATATTGTGTAATGAAAAGATGAGGATGTTGAAAGTGTAATAAAGATAAAACTGTTAATTTGTTGTTGAAAAATATGGGTATGTTTTTTTTATATTTATTATATAACTCTGCAAAAGTAAAACATGTATATATTTTATAGCTTCATTAATAAAAAAATTACATGTTAAGAATAAAAATTTAACTTATGCGTATCGTAGTTTGCGAACAGAAAGTCGATCTCAAAGATTCTTCAGCGCTATATTTGCGCTAACTGCTTTGAGCTACTTTTAGAAATCTTTTGGCTAAGAACCGATATCTTTCCCCATTGTTTCGTAGTGCAAAAAAAACTTTTAGAAGATCTATTTTTAAAATCATATCTTTTAATTAACCTAACCCAACTGGTTTATCAGTTCACAGGTGGACAGCAACATTCACTGTGATCCATCTACTTAAACTAAAGCGCACACATCTGTTTAAATCGGTTGGCGAATAAATTCAATTAGCAGCACTAACATAATAACAGATGAATACAATGGCTGCGGTAAACTTATGGGCACATGCCACAAACCAAAAGCGATTAATTCATATATACATAAGTTTTATAGCCCTATCGATTGTCCTGCTAGCTAATATATTAATTTTGGCTTGTTGTTACGAAAATGTACACCTTGCTTGTTGTAAGAGAAAAAGCAATCACATAGTAATTATACATTCAAAGTAATTGGTGGTCATGGTCATATTAGTAATCTCATGAAGTCAGAATACACTTACTATACAATGACTAATACTATTGATCTGGTAAGTTTTCCATTTAAATTTCTAACATAAATATTGGTATCGCGTAGAATGATTTTAGGTCAATAAAGAAAAAGAAGAAGGAATGCAAAATGGTTGTAGTAACATTATTATTTCTTTAAAAATAAAAACCATTAAAGTAATGATTATAATCAGCAATAACTTAAGTCTTAGACCAAACATTTTAGTATTGGCTCGGCGCCCGTTCCCGACGTTAGCTCTTGTAAACGTTGCATCGTTTTGCGAATTTATATCAGATGCCCACACTGATGGTCGCCTAATTGTAGAATTGTTTGGAGTGCGATTATCTGACTTGTGATGGGCCTGCCTCATTGTAAAGGTTGAATATTCTGTGGCTTTGGAGTGATGAATATTTACTGTTGATTTAAAATGGTTTTTAAATGATTGTTTTTTATTGATTTATACATACTCGTGAGTATACGTCCGTTTCATACACTCTCAAAATAATGGTGATTTGTAAATGTATAAGTTACTAGCTGACCCACGCAACCTCGTTTGCGTCTTCTATTAGCCGTAACGTGAAAATTTTCCCACGTGTTTGAAATATTCTTTATTGGTGCTCCGCTCCTATTAGTATTAGCGTGATGATATATATCCTATAGGCTTCTTCGATAAATGAACAATCCAAAACTGAAAAAAAAATTCAAATCAGACAGGAAATTTTCAGGTGGTTCCTGATATTGGCGCGTTCAAATATACAAACAAACAAACTCTTCAGCTTTATAATGTTATTATAGATTTTTCAGTACGTACCTTCAATAAAAGTATGAATGTTTACCTACCTTTTATCGTTTATCGAGAAATAATATGAACCTATGTTTATTTGCTCCTCATACCATATATACAAAATTATGTATATAATAATCGATGATAATAGAATAGTCGGATGTGTAATAACAGCTCACATTTGTATTTATAGTCCAACTGCGACTCCCTGATTTATAAATTAAATTCTCAAAGAATTCAAAATTTATAACACCATATCTTTAAAACTATTTTAATTCAAGCAAATCTACTAAAGTTTTAATGAAATGGAACACCGAGAAGAAAGTTTTGTGGAAACTGTTCGTTGGAGTGTTTATCGATAAAAAATGTAAGTACTAGTTTAATATTTAACTTTCTGGTTAGATTACAGGCAAGTTAAATTAGCTTACATCTTCAGCTTATTAAATATAATTTAAAATTCTCAATATTTTTATTATACTCTAGACATAATTCTACTATCTCTTCTTTACTATCGGATTCAAGTAGATGCCTGTTTTTGTTTGTTTTAAGTTTTTGTTATTCGGTTAATTTAATTTAATTCTTGACGATTTTCGCCAACATCATCCAATAGTGCTATGCTGGATGTTGCACATGGTCTCGTGTAAATAACTAAATAGGATTTATTTTTTTAAATTTAATAGGTGGCAAACGAGCAAAGGTGGTTAGCGATTACCGCCGCCCATGGACACCCGCAACACCAGAGGCGTCACAAGTGCGTTGCAGACCTTTGGGGGATGGGGAGGGGGAATGAGGGAGGGGTTGGGGTATGGGCCTACGGTATCCTAACTCACTCGGTGAAACACGGCGCAAGCGCTATTTCACACCGGTTTTCTGTGAGGCCGTGGTACCACTCCGGTCGAGCCGGCCCATTCATGCCGAAACGTGGCTCTCCCACGGTAGATAGGTAGTAGTACTTAATATAGTTTATGTAATGTAAATGAATGAGTTTTAGCATTTGGTCGTTCAGCGAGACGAAGCAGACAAACAACAGCATAAATACCAAAAGCAATATCTCACTGTTTATGGTGTAATCCTGTCTGTACGTTAAATATACGACGTCATAGATCGTCTCTATTATTCCATTAGACCGATCCGGATTATCCCACAGTTTGACTTACGGGCTGTCCGCGACATTATTGCGAGAGTTATGGCCACCATAACCGAATGTGGACTTCGGCACCAGCAAGAGATCTAGATAAATTATATCTTCAAGTCTACATTCAATCCCAAATTTAAAGAAACTCAGTAATATTTTTATTGGACCTCTCTTTCTGGAAGTATATATTTAACATTTGGTAAAATTTATCTACAAGGTTATGTACTAGAGTTATGTTTATTTTATGTACAATTTTTTTCTTAGTAATTTTTTACAATTTTTTTTTTTCACCGGTTAGAGTTCATAGAGTTCTAAGAGTTACTATTTACTACTAGTTAACTATTTGGTATTATTTTTCTACGTCTAGATATTGCTGCCACAAATTGTAATGGTGAAAGGTGGTTGGTCAGAATCTAATCAAGACGTCTGCTGTTCTGTCCTGTCCTGTTCAGCTTAAATTTATTTATCACCATTTAATGGCAACTAAGTAGCATCAAATGCTGAGAATAAATTTTGCATAAAGTTTATAATAATAAAAATATATTCTACAAGGTGCTGCGAAATTCTTTAATTCCAGTTCAGGAAAGTTTTAAAAGCCTGATAAGTAAATAACTTAGGCGCAATTTGCAGGGAACTGCTACTATATTTATGTAATGATTTCTCTTCTCAAACTTGAGAAATATCTCATATTATGAGATATTTCTCATATGAAGTTATTTGGTATTTGTGGAGTCACAATAGTGACTCCACAAATACCGATCTATTAACGTGAATAAACAAAACTGTCGTGATCAGGCGTTAGATGAATGACCACTTTATATTAAGGTCGTTCAGCGTTGCCAATACATTTCCAAATGAGGTAATATTACCCGATAAATATTATTATTCTTCTGTGATAAATTTTCTTTAACTAAATTTTACCAATCATATATAACTAAACAAAATTTATATAAAATAAGTGACGCCCAAGTAATATAATGTGATTTCTTTGGTAACACTCTGTTCATATACTGAGTGTCAGCATATAAAAAATAACAAAGAATTGTCTGAAGTAAGGAAAAATCTCAAAGAATAAACATTTATATAAGTTTGAGTGAAAGTTCTCGTCGTGACAAGAGAGAATGTTCACACTTAAGAATCTTAAACTTACTTTCCTTCCGTGGGCGATAAACTTATAGAATTGGATGTCATTACTTGATGACCTCCTTACTATATTTTTAGGGTTCCTCTCTGAAAAACGATAATTTGTACTCGTCTAGAATTACTTCATGGGTCTGTCTGTATAACTGTGAAAATTTTAGTATCGATACGGCATGTGTTAAAGTGTCAAAATCTAAATAATCCCAAATGTTAATGTTTTACCTCCCTTCTTAGACATTACAATGAAAAAATTGCGCCTCATTAGTATTTTAGAAGCTACTTATTGAAATTTTATACGGAAACCACGGTTTGTGATTTATCTAATTTTCTAAGAACAAAAGGACTTCTATAAATGGGGCACTAAAAGGTTTCTACGACATACGTGCTACATCCTATAATAACAAAGGGCCAAAAAATGGAGTGAACACTTTGTATGATGTGTATTGAACATGGGTTTATTTTTAACAGACTTAAAAAAACTGAGGTTATCAATTAGACTGTTTTTTTTTATAAATTTTTTATGTTGTTGTTACCCCATCATAACTTTCGACTGGGTGAATCGATTTTGATGAGGCTTTTTATTTATAAGCTTGTGCTTCCCATGTGGGCCCCTTTCAATTCAATTTGGTCCAGTTCTTGATTTTTTATGTTAAAACTTGTGATAGGTAACAATAAAATGAGTTACTATGCAGAATCTTTTCTTGGCCTCTAGCCTAACTAAAACTTGATATCACAGAAAGGCTATACTTCTTTTTTAGAAATGTGGATTTTATTTATTAAACTTCTGTTCTATTTTTTTTTTTTTTTTTTAATCTTCTCAATTTTTTTTAATTTCCAAATAGGAATTGTTTCATATTTTAAATTATTCCCGATAATAATATCTGTTTCTTTTTTATTAAGTCGACATTAAAACATCATCAAAATCGTAAGATAGATACATCTGTCATTACTACACAGCAGCTAAAAGAACAAAATTAACGAAAAGCCAAGTAACACTTACAGGAGTACCTTAGTTTGTGTAGAATCCTCCTCATTACAGAACGAGGTTACGGAACGCTTTTATGTGACACTGCTTCAAACGAAACTTGTTAATTACGAACGAGATTTTATAAGTTGAAGGATTCCAGTCTTGAACTCATTTCGACATAATTCTTTCCCTTTGTGTTCGTTATAATTTTAAAGCGTTTATGAAATTATTCGAAACTTCGTAAACTACATTGTTTTTATGACAAAGCGGGCAAAGGAGGTGATTTGTCAACTAATGAAAAGTGATTGTTGGTTATAAATTAGTTTGAATGAATAATTAGTATACATGTTTTTTGAAGGTTTTAAGATAGTATCGGTCCAGAAATTTCGTATAAGATAATAATCTAGACCATAGAATGAATGAGTTAGACAAATATTGTAATTTCAGTTCAATGTTACTAGTATATATAATATACTACTAGTAAAATTAAGATGATTAAATTGTACTACATTGTACAACAATTATGTTAATCTATCTTCAAGCTTAGCATACAGTCACGTACGATCGATTCATTCATTATCGTAACCTTAATCAATAACCCGACAACATGACCAAAACCGATTGCAGCACTTCGTAAAATTATAGCATTTGTAATTACATATCGAAGTGAACACTGATAGGTCAATCCTGTGTCAAAGAACGTTAATCAACAGGAAGCAGTTTGCGAGTGTGAAACAATTTTTTTAACAAAACTGTTAAAAAAAATTAATATAAATAGTAACAATATAGTTCTTTATGTTGGTATTATACATAGTAAATAAGAAACATAAAATGAATTCCCTTAAATTGAAATGATTGCGTGACATATACTTCTCTCAAATGGAGGTGAGAAAGCTTTCATTTCTATAATACAGTAATGAGCAAAGATATTTCTATTCTTCTTTATCAAATGGTTTTTAAGAGAAGACAGAGAATGTACGATTTACATGGAATCTGTTTCGCTAATGAATGATTTAACAATACAGATTTGGAAAATCTTCTTGCACCTAGTAAATAATGGAAATGAACGAATGTCCCGTATTGTGAAAACTAATAATACCTAATATAGGTATTATTAATTTTCTCAGTAAAAAAAATATTAGTAAGTAAATTTATAGCATCGCCTAGCCGTAAAATGCGCCTAAACTTCTCGCAACATATCAACACACAACTCAACCCTTTTCATATAAAATAATGAAATTCAAGCCTCTCTCGCTACAACAATTAACAAAAGAAAAGAATACACCCGTATAAAAGTGATGTGGTAATCCTAAAAATATAATTACAAACTGGCGAGTCCTAAACAAATACGTTTGAATACCCTTGAAACAAACCATTAATTCCGAATGAACCCTTGGTATTGGGTTTAACATTTACTGAAGGGAAATTAATTTGAAAGGTCTGTCTGTCGACTTTAAGGAAAAAACGGAGAAGTGTGTTGCGTTCCGCGAGAATGCCGATGTATGTTATTAAAATCATCTTCTTGCACTTGATTTGAGCAGTTTTTAACGCCTTTACAGACTTCAGTGTGATTCCGTAGATTAAGATACCACAAACCGTTTTTCGATATAAACAAAGATAATGCAAGGCAACCTTGCACCAACCTCTAGAAAAAAGCTTTAAATTGTTTCTTTCGTTATTTGATCCAGTTAAGTTTTTACTAAAGACTAACAAATGTATGAATACGATAAACAAAATTGAATTTAAGATTATTACGAACGTTACGGAGAAACCTCAGCCAAAGTTTTGAGAACCCTTCAGTACAAAAGGTCTATTTGTAAAAACCCTTCATGTCGAAGGAACACAGCCCCGCGGAATGAATGATTGACGAAAATAGAGGAATACGTATTACTTAGTTTCTAAAATTTTGATTCTCTTGGCCTTCATAATGCCGTCTATACAAATGAAAATAAAATATTGTTCTTTTATTGAAAGGATAACATAAATTTTAATTGAAATGTTTGGTAGTAATCTACACTAATAATAAAGCTGAAGAGTTTGTTTGTTTGTTTGAACGCGCTAATCTCAGGAACCGCTGGTCCGATGAAGAATGTTTCAAAAACGGGGGAAAATTTTCACGGTACAGGCAATTGAATATGCAAACGAAGTCACCTAGTCAGTACATATATTCAAAATATTTATACCAGCCCCCTAAGCAAAGCCACACGAGAATTTAGGCGTTACCGACCGTAGATAGAAAAACGCTTCTAACTTGGCTAGGGCCCTTGATGATGAGCACGTCAACAAATTCGTCGTATCAGAATATCGGCGCTAAATAAGACTGAATTAAATTTAGAAATATTTTTCTGTTATAATAAATTCTGTGTTTTTCTTGAAATAATTACATTCATTCTTATACCTTGATGTCTAAATGATTATATGTAAGGTGACTTCGGAAGTTTTACTACTTTACGAAAAGCCCCCATAGGACTGTCTAGTGGATTACAACAGCACAACAACAGACTGTGTCAGATCGCCGATATGCAAATAAACTTAATCAAATTGTTTTAATCACCAGTTAGAATGTATCAATGATACATTCTAACTGATGATAGTGATAAATTTAAATTAAAAAAACAGTAATATCTTATATAATATCGTGGACAGAAGGTATCGGCTACAGAAGATATTTCATTTTCAAACACATTACTGAAAAATGTTACAAATATAAATAATTTTGACAGGTTTTTATAATAGTAGTGACAATATTGTACATGCTTTCATGTTAACCAGAAGTTAAATCTCAAATGAGATTGTAATTGCATCAATTGTAAGCACTTTTGTAACCCTCTTAATAAATGAATAAATTAGTATAAATAAATTATTTTATTAATTTTCTAGCAGATATTTGTTTAATTATTTTTCTTAGTATTTAAAGATTCCAAAATTTACCTCCAAGTCTCAATTCAGCAGCTGCTTGTGCGCTATCCAAGTCCCTCTCAGCGAAACATTGGTACATCCCTCGGTGTGCCCTCACAACCCCATGTACTCTGAGAACTCGCTCCCCTCCTCCAACTGGAACGCCATCGTGTAGCCAGCGCACGCGGGCATCTCCACCATCAACCGAACAGTTGAAAGTCACTGAACTTCCAGAGTTGGCAACCTACGCATAAAGAGTGTAGATAGCTTGAAACACATTAAAAGTAATTTCCCCTGCATCTTATAGAGGCGTGGTTCAAGAAACTTATCATCGTAATAACTACTATAAAGAACGGAGAATATATTTCATTATTATTTATTGTATATGTGCACTATAAAGTTGATTTAAAAATAAAAAAAATTATTTATAATTTTTACCATGAAATGTCAAAGCATAAGTTTATTTCTGTGTTTTTAAACTGCCAATGATTATATATACACTCTTTTGCAAAAAAACGGGCACTTAAGCAAAGAACTATTTTATAGTTACTATTAGTTTGTTTGTCAATTTTAGGTATTGTTATCCTCAGAATTTCATAAATTAATTAGAATAGGTATCATCAGTTTTATCATAACATTTTGATTAAATTATTGAGAAATAATGTTTAAGCTCAAAACACTATTATAGTACCTGCTCGCTAAATAAAAATGAAACGCGTTAATTTCTTTGTTTTTCTTGAATACATTAAAAGCAGATAAAAGTTTAGTATTGAGTGTGACCCGTGGGAGAGCCGCGCTTCGGCATAAATGGGCCGGCTCGACCGGAGTGATACCACGGCCTCACAGAAAACCGGTGTGAAATAGCGCTTGCGCTGTGTTTCACCGAGTGAGTGAGGATACCGGAGGCCCATACCCCAACCCCTCCCCCATTCCCTCTCCCCATCCCCCAAAGGTCGGCAACGCACTTGTGACGCTTTTGGTGTTGCAGGTGTCCATGGGCGGCGGTAATCGCTTACCATCAGGTGATGCGTCTGCTCGTTTGCCTCCAATTCAATAAAAAAAAAAAAAAAAAAAAACCCCCTCTTGCTGAAATCACGGCTTGCATTCGTCTGGGCATGCTAGCGAGTATATCTTTTATGGTTTCTTGGGGAATACGTTCCCACTCCGCGGTAATCACATTCTTTAGCTCTCTGATGGTCTGCGGAGCCGGCTGCACTGATCTCACTCGTCGCTTCAGAACGTCCAAGACATGCTCTATGGGATTGAGGTCCGGACTTCTAGCTGGCCAGTCCAAACGACGAATTCCGACTTCTAGCATATACGCTTCCACATCGCCAGACCGAAGGGCGCGAGCGTTGTCGTCCATAAAAAATGAGTTTTCGCCAAGAGCGGTTAAAGCGGGTTGTGCATAAGGAATTAGAACTTCCGTTATGTATCGGTGTCCAGTCAGTGTACCGTTTTCGATGAAGACTAACTCCGTACGATCCATGGAATTTATTCCTGCCCAAAACATAACAGAGCCCCCTCCATAAGGTGTGATTTCTTCAAAACTTGCCTCTGCAAAGAGTTCTCCTCGTCTACGTTGCACTCGCCGACGTCGGTCTTCACCATGCAGAGATATTCTGGCTTCATCAGAGAACGATATGCTATCCCAGTCTTCATGAGTCCATGACACACAATTTCGAGCGAAGCTAAGCCTGGCAACTCGATGTCCACGGAGTAATTTAGGGCCGCGTGCCGGGCGATGACTGTGTATATTAGCAGCGAGAAGCCTCCTCCTGACCGTCCATAGACTAATTTGCACATTTCTTACTTTTTCGAGACTAGAAAACGATCATCCCGTGGTTCTGTACATGTCTTTCTGCCAGAACCAGGCCTTCTCTTGACGGAACCGGTCTCTTGATAGCGCTGCCAGGTCCTTTGAACTGTCGACCGACTCACATTTAGCCTCTGAGCCACGAAGCATTGGCTGCAACCTTCTTCAAGCAGCGCAATAATTTTGCTCGCTTTTATCACTTTATCTACCATTTTCGAGATTGCTAAACAGCTATAACAATACTTTTAAATGTCAAGGACATCAGATAATTTAATAAAAATTGACAAAAAGTTAATTAGAGTCGATATTAACTATAGGGAATTCGCGCCACAAAATGTAGTTAATTGTTTTTTTTTTTTGAAAGCCAGGCTCAGTCCAAAATTTGAATTTGGAATGTACTCTTATAAACATTATGGCACTTTTATAACTTGCCAGTAACATGTTCAAATGATTAAAACCTTTTTGGTATTTTATTTTTTTCAGCCAGGAAGAAAATCGAAACCGCCCGTTTTTTTTGCAAATGAGTGTATATATCAATATATATATTTATAAAAAGATATAGTTAAATTTACTCGCAGAATGTTCTTTAATTGTTATTTGGTAGCTAACAGTAACTTTCAGCCTCATGTTTCCAATTACTACATTATTGAAACTAATGAAAAAGTAACACATTAATTACGGCAACTGTCTAAACTCATTGAACAGACGAACACTCACGCATGAAGTCGTGTCGAGGTTGGGAGAATTCGACCTCGTGAATAATTCAGGACATAGCTGGTGACGTTATACCTGTTCATCTAAACTGGATTATTAGGGCTGGCTCGAGGGACCAGTGTGGGGTTCGAGATATCGAATATTGTTTTTTATCTTCCTTCCATAGTCTAGTAATGTTTATATTGTAAAAAAGATTAAGTAACATATGGGGTTAATACACCTTTTGTTTGCAGTTTAGTTACCACAGGCTTAGCCTTGTCTGGGATCAGACGGCTCTGTGTAAGATGTATAAGGTTATTATTATTGTTCACTTGTTAAAAATATTAGGAATATTAACAGCTTCCCCAATATCATTAGTATATTCACATCGATTGTCATTAGGCTCAAAAAAAGCAAAGAAAAAAACACAATTGAAAGGCTATATGTTTGTATCACTCTTCGTTTAATCAAAAACCAGTATGTACGCACGAACCCTTGGCCACAATAGACATGAATCAATCAAAACGCAGAGAAATCAAAGGTACTGAAGCCTTAGTCAATACCTCGGAAGATAAATACAGAACCCTTATAAGATTACTTTGTTGTCGACATGTTGAGAATCTCGATCATATTTGTATTATTTAAAACCTTTCTTCTCAGAAACGATGTAAAGAGTCAATTTGAAATTAATACCAAATACTTGGACTCCTGTTCAGCTCGATCGGTGCAGAACTTTTTGAGTTTTTGTACACAAACCAACATAACATTTATATATATATATAGATAATGCTAATATTAGGTATTTTTGACTTGATCTAGTAGTTAGGAAACCTGGTCATAGATTCGATTATATTAATTTTAAAAACAAACAATATGTATAAAAATCAATTTGCCCATTCAATCGCAACTATTCTTATCTAGTACACAAGTGGGGTAAAACTTACAGTCCTCAAACTGTGAGTGTTTAATACAACTTTTCGTATGTATGTGAGTGTTTATATATATGTATCTGTCAAATGCTGTCTTTTGAAATATATTTTTAGATAGGGGCCTGCCAATGTTACTACTCTGCCCGATGAAAAGTATGAGCAAGATTCAAGAGTAGCGGTTATCATACTCATTGCGAATGCAGACAATGCAACAATGCAGGTTTAGCCTTAGGCGGTGTATTCATGTGCTTCTGCATCATTGGGGTTCTAGCCTCGCAATCACCAACAAAACTCGACATCACTTATGGTATTTTAGTTTGGTTTTCTAAATATCTACCTAATATTACAAGAGAATAATGAATTACAGAAATGATTGAACAAAACCAAGAACTCATCCCAACATTGTTCTCAGTTTCAGAGACGTGTAACTCTGCCGCAGATAAACTTCCGAATTCATTAAGTAGGCAGAGAAAGCTATTAACAAACTTTTGATCTTGAGATAAACGAATGAAAACACTTTCGTTTAGGACTTTAATCAAATTATGTACAGCAATATTTACTTGTGAATTAAATTACAGTGAATCAAGCTCACTTTATTAAATTTGATGGACGAGGAATTAATTAAAAACCAGACTAAGCGTTTGTAAATGAAACAAAGTTATCAGTGTCTGTTTATTAACCCTTAACCACTGACGTGTGATTTTGTTACGCTCCCACTGACGTACGTATAGTATACGTACGTTACTTTGAAGGCCTTTTGATGCATCAAAAAAATGAAACTTTGATGATTACTCCAATCCTTTTATTTAGACACATTCAAATGAAATAGGAATAATGAAAAAAACTGTAATAATAATCATAGAATTTTTTTTATTAATCAATAACCATGAGGTAAGCAAATTAACATAGACATTAAAAAAAAAAATAACACAAAAATATTCTCTAGAAATAGTAACTTCTTTTATTGGTTTTATTAATTACTAAGGATGGTTCTAATTGGAAAAAAAACACAATTGCCATAAATTACAATATAAGGCACTTTTTAACGACAATTGTTACAGGTCGGTTTCGAGCACTGCAAGCAGACTGGGTTATGACAAGCTTGACAGCTGTACCGAGTTTTACGACGTTTCAGTTTGAAACAAATGTGTCAATTTTTCATGATATCAAATCTAACAAATACCCTGCTTGGTTGACTGATTGTATTTGCCTTGTCCTTGCCTAAGATGCGTCCAATGAGAGCTCATGTGAAAATTGCGGCGTTGTGTACCTTCGCTCTAGGTGCGGCGTTACTAAGCTTTTTCCAAGGTTTTTCATAAATATTAGGCGATCCGCAGAATTATATTTTGACGTTATAATAGAATTAGCAGCAGCAATATCCAGAATCCTATAGAAAATAATTACCAATGGCCATCGTCTAGACCTTCTTGCACAGCTGTATTTGGCACACTTTTCATCCATGGAATCGACACCTCCTTTCGACGAGTTATAAAAAGATATTATTTCGGGAATACCTTTATCAGAATCAGTGCTTTCTATATGATGCATCGATGATATCATCATGACGATTTTGTTTTTTTTTGGGACATAAGATAATAGAGTAAGTTCTTTCGTGAAACCATATATAGATGACTGCACTTGACGGATTTTGGAAAGGAACTCCGGTTGTATTTCCCTTTTATTTTTATTTTTGATGTAGATGGCATAGAAGAAGAATTTAGCCTCTTACGGTTCATTTTATCTGTCCACAAACACAAATAAATATTTTTGAAATAGTCTCACTAACACTGACGCTACGTACCACATACGTTTGATGGTCAAACTCGCCTACTTAGGAACGTGGCAGACGTCCGTTCCCCAGCCTCCCACACGCGTCATTGGCGATTAGGAAACTACCAAAAAGGGCGTGCAATAATTCCCGCGCTAACTAAAGTTTTCAACGAAAAACCGTTTGGGTGACGTACCATATACGTACGTCAGTGGTTAAGGGTTAATTTACTTCTCATTTTAAATTCCCTTATTATGCCTTCAAATAAGAAAACTGTTGGCCTGCTATTACTTAGCTAGTGTATAGTTATAATCTAATTTGGTAACTAAAGTTCGTGATTGAGAGGTATTTAAGGTATTTTCATTCAAAATTATTTCACCGTGTACCAACACATACTATAATAACAGTTAAGCCAACAGACTTGTCAATCGAGCGTATAAACTATAACAGACCTATCCGTATTCTGACGGTCATTCGATTTTACTTTAAAAAATATTAAAATATAATGTGAGAATTCGATATTTCATTGATATTTGTATCTAGGAACAAATAAGTGAAACAGTTCCAATTACTTATTTAATGAGCATCTGTTGAAGGTACCATTTTTACAATCAATAAACGTCGTCGTTGCATAGACCTAAAAAGAAATTCTATTATTTTCACTTCGCTAAATAAACAATTCAAATAAGTTAGGTGTGGTGCGCCTGACAGCGGGTTGGACACGATTAACTTATTAAAAGTTTTGTTCGCGTTGTTACGGAAAATAACATGTAGATAATTTAAAATGTTTCTGAACAGTTTATGCAACAAGATTGAGATGTGGTTCGTTAATTTATCAAAAATAGCTGAAACTTTGACCGAGAAGTCAATTTATATTTTGTTAGACGGAAGCACCAGAAACTCGAGCGATAACTTTTTTAAGACGGAAGAAATCTAAAGTTAAAGAGTGTATTTGGCATATTTAATTAAACTAATGATAGTCCATTGGTGGAGCCTCGACCATTATGTATTGAATTACTTTTTCTTTTTTTTTAGCTTTCTGGACTTTCGCCAAATTTCACACTCACATAGTTTACGTAAAAAGGGTTGAAAAGTTTTAACATAAAATACAAATAAATAAAATTTGTGTCTTTTTGTAATATCAAAATAACTGCTTTTTACTAAATGCATATGTATGTATATACGGTACATATACCAAAATAACTTTTATTTTTAAATTTGTCTGTCTCTCTGTCTTTCCAGCTAATCTCTGAAATGGCTGAACCGCATTCGACGGGAATTTCAGGGGCAGATAACTGATGATATAAGGAGTAACTTAGGCTTTTTTTGGTATTTAGTTGAGTTACTGGTTGTTGTTGTACCGCGGGTAGCACCGCGGGGCTCAACTAGTTAAATATAAGACTAACTTTTACAAATTACAATAACATACAAATTTTACAAATACAGATATAAATTTTAAGTATAACATTCAAGCTTATTTCTATATTTGTATTTGTTTAGACAAAAAATATTTATTGTTTTCTGAAATTCAAATAAAATCTTCGATCACCATCGAGTTCAATAACTAGTTGTATGCGATTTATCATTATTCCTTCTGAAAATCTATAAGACTCATTATTTCATCAAGTCTCACGGTAAAGTAATACGTTATAATCAAACCAACTAACGCCACACGATGTTTCAATCAACACATGTAAATTTATTAAAAAGACGACACTGGCAGATTTTGATCGCCATAGACAACTAACTACTACTGTCTTCACCCATCTTAATAGGCCTCGCTTTATCGCCTCAGGCCTTCTTCTGCTAGGTAAGGTGCCTTGGGTAACCCCTAGGACATGCAACATAATGTAATTACAATTAATAATAATATTTGTATTAATATTTTTGAGTTTATTGTAACCTTATAATAGTAAGGAAGATGTTGATAATGATTACATCTACAGGATTAATAAACCGTTGTATATACGGACAGTGACTTCGAATGTTTCACATCACATTAAGGTCTATTGTGTCTTATCAAGGCTCAAATTAAATGTACTTATGACATATTTTAGGAACTAATAACTGGAAATGTCTGGCCGTAGGGTTCGATGTCCACACAAGACAACTATTATCCAATTACTACGACCACTTATGTGTTAAGGTGTGATTAATCCATAGAATGTATGTATTTCGAATTATTTATGAATGTTTGTCTGTAGTATGGTTACCAAAGTACCCTAGTTTGAGATCAGACGGCAGTGTACGATTACGACGAGATGTTTCCAGTTGTTATTATATACACAATTATCAACTAATTTCGTACCATCGACAGTATGAATCCATGCATGATGGAAAACTTGAAACAAAGGCTAAAACATCTTTTTGATAGACTTCAGTCGGCAGTTCAGCAGTCGGCTGTTAAAAACTGTTGCTGATGATTGATGAGCTATACATCAACACTTGCTCTCTATACATTTATGTAGGTAGGTATTTAAAAATACTACACAAATACAATTTCATTTTCTCTCTTGTGTTCAATGTCTCTTGCGATGAAGAAAGCTTATTTCATACATGAAAGATGTGTTTTCATGTATAAAATTAAGCAACAGCTTACAACCGCTGACTTCGAAGCCTCGCTCATGCTTGTCTATATTCGATGAGCGCATAGCCCGGGATCACATTGGAGCGATGTGTCTCGCCTTCGTGATTGTGCTCTGCATACTTATTTTTCAATTTTTGCAACGTCACCCACTGCTGACGGAATTTAGCCGTTATCCGCAAAATACTCATGTTGGAACAATAACGTTTCTCCTCTCCCCTCTTTATATTATAAGGAAAATGTTAACGTTTATTTTTACGTGGTTGCTTATTTATTTGTAGGTAGAAGTATCTTTTTATTTAGTTAGCTTATCAAGGTATTTGAATACACTGATACATGAGTAACAAAGTCTGCTTATAGGCAACGGGCTTGTATATCTGAACGTCAAAGCGCATGAGTGTATGGTAAATATGGTTTTGTTTCAATTCTCATATCACTGGAGCCAGTATAAGCACTTGTACAATATTGGTATAACGATGAAGTACAATATTAATAGAGTGATATTATTGAAAAATAAAATTGAGGTAAATATATTATTATCTATAATCCTCACCTGCAACTGTGGATGTACGCTCACAACCAGCCTTGAGCGTATTCTTAATCTTGCGTCTTTTCTCTGTTCACCAAACTGATTGTGTGCCCTGCAGGTCCACACTCCACCATCAGATAACTGTGCTCGACGAATGATCAGCACCTGGTCGGAGACTGAGATCCTAATGCTGTTCGATACCGGGCTTAAACGACCGTTCGAATGACGAAACCAGCTGAAATTAGGACGAAGAAGTTAGATTAAGGTTATTTAAATCTACAAGAAATTAAGATTTTCTAATCACTTATACGTTTTTTTTAGACCAAAACTACTTATAATTTCGAATATCGAAATATCGAAGTCGTTGATTGGTTTATAGACTGATACATACTAGCCACTTACACCTTTGTTATTAATTTGAGGAAGTACCCCTGTATGAAAAATATACAATAAAGTTAATTGCATTTATAACAGTCTTCCGGGTGCTAATGCACATTTTTTATGGAATATTACTCTCAGTAAAGTAAAACAAAACCTCACAACAAGACAAAAAGTATTTTCTTTTAAGTTACTTACTTGTTGCCCAGAGCATTTTTTGTCTCACTACTAAGATTATAAGACGAGAATAGCTAAAGAAACATTAAGATTAAATATTTTGTATCTTTATGCTTTAAAAAGTTTGAACAATTATTTGTTTTCTAAAATGCAATTGTGGCAGTTCGCTGTCAGTAAATACTTTCAAGCATCTTGTTAATAGGCTGTTTCTGAGGTTTTTTACAGCTTAAAAGTTGGGAATTTCAGGAACGACATCCCTGTCCTGTGCCTGATATACGTATAGGTACAATGAAGAGTATTAAGTTGTTTTGTACAAAACATTTTCTATTCTACTAAATACAAGGTGAATAAGCTTCTTTAATTAAAGTTTGAAGCAATGTGCCGCACTTTATATCAAGTTAAACGTTCAATCTTAACATAGTTTTATTTAAACCAAGGGGATTATTGTATAAACCCGCTTGGAAAAATTGCAGGAAAGATAAACCGCTTATCAGCTTGCATTTTGATTTTAATTTCTCCTTAATATTACCAAACCGTTATAAATCATAGTAACATGCAATTTCTCATATAAAATAATATTACAATATAAGCAACTGAGAAAATACTGACGGGCAGTAGATTGAAAAGGTTTAATAGTACAAGTCTGAAGCGATAAGGCAAAATTGAAAGAGTATGTGGAAACTAATTTCCGAAAGAATTAAAATATATGAGTTATGTATTATTATGCAAACGACGAACGAAATCTATAATACTAAATGTAGTTTTTATAAATAGCCAAACCCGCAATATAGTATTTTTAAGTTTGAGTAAAGTTCATTATTCGGTAAAACATAAGTTTGTCAATGTTTATTTTAAATCAACCTTTAAATAAATACATAGAGTGGAACATAGAACCTCCTCCTTTTGAAGTCGGGTAAAAAGAAGAGGTTCACAAGTCAACTGTATTTTTTTCTAGATTGACATTTCTTCCGCTCTTGTTGTGAAAATTTGTTTTATTGTAAATCAGTCTTTGTCAGGTTTCAAGAACAAGAAATTTTTGTGAAAGTGTACCTGTAAGTTGGAGGTGGACTGCCAATCGCGCAGCACACCAATCTGATATCGCCTCCCTGTGGAACTGTCTCATCCTCTGACACTGTTAACATTCTTGGCGCCATACTAGAGGTTGCGTCTAAAAGAGAATCATTATAGTTATATTACTATTTCAATTTAAAAACAATTATTGCATTCAAACATGATTTGACGTAAATAAAAATAGCAGTTAAGAAATTGTAAATTAACTGTGAAATAATTGTAGCTTTTTTAAGACAATTGCATTAAAAATAGTCTTGCGGGGACTTTACAAACATGCATGAAACGGACATATAGAATACCCAGACTCAGAACCACCATTTATGGATCACATAAAGTGTTGTCCCATATAGAGTTTGAACCCACAACACTGAGCTCATCAGTAAACGGCGGGGCGATATTTAAACTACTGTACCACATGGGCAGTCAAAATGGGAAGTGAATTGTAAAAAAAGTAATAATAATAATAATAAAAAAGTAATACTTTAGTCATGTAAAGTAAAATAATAGTTCTAAAAATATAAATTACAATCGAAGACCATATTTAAACGGGTCAGTATGTGGTGTTGACATTTATTGATCAGTATTTAATTGCATTTTCAGCAATACTAACGAGAAACAGTGACCATGGCTGGTGAGCTCCGTCTCTTCTCTCCAGTCAATGCGTGTTGCGCCTCGCAGGAATATGAGCTACCATCATCGGGCCGCGCGTCTCGTACTACCAGGATATCGCCGCGACTGCCACCCACTATGTAGCGACCACCTGCCAACAAATCATATCACTGTTGAATCAAAGGCTGTATAATATTGTAAGCACTAAAGACACACACATTTTGACTATTATGTCACCCTAAATATCTATTATTAGCTGATCCACGGCATTACGTCCGCGTGTCTCAAAAGGAAAACATTTCCCCTTCTTGTTACCTACGGCTACTGCTACGGTGAAGTTAAAAGAGTAATTTGTTTTAGGAGTATTTGTATGAATGCATAACGTAAACTAATGAACCGATTCTCAGCATCCAAAGTACCAGTAAACAAGTGCAAAATTTAGTAGCTTGGGACTAGATGGCGTTGTGAGTTAGGTCCGAAATATTTATTAATTAATATATTACTCAATAGGTACATGTTATATGTCATAGATAATTTCACCCATATAACAAATAAATCTTTTTAATTATTTTATATTTCAGAATATTGTCTACAGATGATATTCTGGAGAATATTTTACCTTCCACGCCAGCCAATAGCCAATAGCGTACATCAGTTCATATCAATAACCTCAAGGAAAGTAAATCTAGCAAAACAAACCTACAGATTTGCACAAACACAATTCATCAACATAGATCCGTAACAATATAACACAGGTCAAAACTCGGAGTAGCCAGCCTTTCTATTTGATTAATCTGCAATCACTTGCAACCGTCCATCAACATTCACAAAATAGCAGGATGTCTCTGAAATGTCGAGGGGAGATTGGGATAAGAGTGGGTGAGGGAGGAAGTAGTAAAATGCTCATGACTTTGAAATAAGAAGACAACTTCGATCGAGTGCACTTACCCGCTTATAGCAGGGGTGACACCATTTGACCGACGAGGACGTCCACTTTGTGTTGGACATTCGGGTACAACTACGTTTTAATAATGAGGCTTTAAAATTCAAAAGTTGACATAACAAGAATAATAATTAAAAGTTTATAAATCATAATAGAATACAGTAACTGTCTTTAGGCATCAATTTTATGTTAAATAACATTAATTTATACAGCACTGACTTATCTCGTTCATTCCTAAATATTTACATTTACGTTTACATTGATATGCGAAAATTAGTCTGCGATTTTAATAGAACCAAGCGGCTCATTGATGCAGAAGCATCACTAAGCCGCCATGGTGTAGGTCACCATGCTGCATTATTGTATTGTCTGCATTCGCAATGAGTATGGTGACCACTACTGTTGGATTCTGCTTATGCTTTCCATCAGGCCGTGTAGTCATTTTCATCACATAAAACAAAACATGTAATTGAAAAATATTAAAACCGATTCAACATACTTCCCTTTGTGACAGAGTACACATCAAAATCAATCAATTTGACAAAATATTCAAGTTTTTATACGTTTTCGTCAATTGAGATTAACTTGAAAATTTGTACGTACCATGTACTAAAGGCGAAAATAAAAATTATACTTCGAAAAACATGAAATACAACTTTAATAGCAAATCCCACTGAAAACAATATTTTATTATTTTATGAAACTAAAATAAAAGTTAACGTCACACATGAACTCTTTAAACTTAAATGTCAAACTGTCAAGTGAACTGGTTTTTACTAAATGTTTTAATTGAAATTCTCAATATCCAACTAGTAGTGTTGATTTTTTGTTAAATTAAGCACTTTGTTATGACTATTGAAACTTCATTTGTAATTAAAACTGTTGTATAAATACTGTGTGTGTGTGTGTGTGTGTGTGTGTGTGTGTGTGTGTGTGTGTGTGTGTGTGTGTGTGTGTGTTTATGTCGGTGTGTTTCGTGGTAAAGAGTAGTCTATACCCTTCCTCAAGAATCAAAGTCCCTCACTGTCAATTCCTTTGGAATTGGTGGTGTCTTTACGCTTTCACGGCTAAACCACTGAAATGATTTGAATGAATTTTGGTATAGAGATAGATTGTACCTTGGAGAAGGACAAAGGCTATTTTTTGTGACCTTTAACATACACATGGGCGGAGCTCTGAACGAAAGGTAATACTTTTATATAAATGGAAACACTTTCGTAAGTGCGTGTACCGCCAGAGTGAGGCGTCGCGTCGCAGCGGCCGTCACCGTTTACGATCTGATAACTTTCAAGCGGGAGTTTTTCAATGAATTCTAAATGCTCGACTACCGGTGGATGGTCTCCGGCGGCCGCCTCGTCTCACATTGTTGGCTGTTAACTGATCGACTCGATGATGTTGCTACTATTATGCTTTTGTCTTTAGGTTGCTTGTTTCTCATAGGTCAATATTTAAAAAAAAATAGCTTAAAAGTTAATAAAATACCGATTAAATTTCACAATCGCTTTATACTTTGGTGTTTATTTTATCTAAATCTATACAAATAAATAAAAAAGTATATAGGTACTTACAATAAAGGAACAACTTTTAAAATTTTAGTCTATCGGTCTTTTTGTTCCGGCTTATTTCTTGAACAGCTTTGCCGATTTCGACGAGACATTCACTGACAGACAGCTGATGATATAAGGGATAACTTAGACTACTTTTGTTTTAGACCAACTTCGCACCGCGGCGTTACTCGTAATTATTGTTGTAAATGTACAATAACATCCACGGGTTACACCGCTGGGTGCAGCTAGTAAATAAAAATTGCCTGAAATGCCTCAAATTGATTTGATATATATTTATTAATTAGATATAAATATTAACAACATTTAGATAAATTTCTATTAAGCAATTCCATAATGTTAACTGAACCTATAACATTATCATGACCTTTCTGAAGATGATCATTCATTAAATTGTTACGTCTATTGATTTTAAAAACGAACATGCTCAAAGACCAAAAAGTTTTAGGGAGAACCAAGTCCCAATATTTTTTTTAAATAAATATTCTTCTTATTTCCTCTAACGTTATGTAATTTCTTATACCGTAATATATACATATATATGAGCCTGTTAAAGTTACTATACTCTGCCTGATGGAAAACATGTATTATACCTACTATTGTTATTGTAATATATTATATTGCAGATAAAGAGTACGTATCCCTTGAGCTATGTCCTAGTTCTGTTGCGCTCTATATCATGTAAAGACAACCAGATTTCAACTTACCATATTCACTTCTAACAGTTTTATTCAGCAGTAATAGGTATGCACAGTAATCTAATCTCAGAATAAGGCAGTTTGTACTGAAATAAAAAAACTGCCAGGACTTAGCTCTAGAGCAATCATGTGCCTTAGGGAGCATTCTAACACGACTTCAATTGTTCTTTATTGCGTGGCCGTGGATACTAAATTATTTCTAACTTTGTAAATTTTATGTCATCGAGACGAAAAGTTTAACAGTTGTTGAATAAAATATCCTCGTACATTCTCATTGTAATGTATTTGATATTCTTATTCTATTCTTTTATTATTATTATTATTAAAAGTTTAAGGATTCATGTACAAGGTAATATGGAAATATACGAGAGAGATGTCATCAGTCGCGTCACAATTAAGTGGGAACGTGAATATTATCCATGACGTCACACATACTCGTAGGAAGTGGAGTCCAACAGCGCGGAAGATTATAACGAAGTTTCAATTAACGTGCGCTCTTGAGCTCTTTGTGTTGAACAAAATAAATAAACAGTTGTACGAAGTATTAAAGGGTATTTCGCGTATTTGTTTACTTAATATTTATTAAGAGTACCTATTCTCTATATGCAAATAAGAACAATTAATTTTTGGTCATATTTGCTACACACGTACAAACACAAAGCAAAGTGCGTGTCAGAACACGCAGAGAATAAGATCCCATTGCTCATTTATTTTTTAATATTTTAGACGCTTTACTTATTATATCTGACGGCTCGCTGGTTATTTGTTAAAGACGTGATTATGTATCCTAAATTACATCATTGTTAAATAACGTCTGAGTTTAATCATAGCTTGATTTCAATTGTAGTTTAGTTTTAGTCGTAGTGACAAGCAATCAACTTTAGATTGCTTGTCAAAAATGGTGTGAAGAAGACATCTTATGGTCTGGTTAAAAGTTGAAAAATTATTCTGTTTAAAACCAGAAGCAGAATCTATACTAAATCAGACCACCATGAAATAGACATACGACGCAATGGAGTGTCATCAAACTGCATTGTATGGTGACCACTGCTCTATTTCACATATTTTCCATTAGCCTGAGTAGAGTCACTTTGACAGGTCCATATGTGAAAAATGTCACACATCGGCACAAATGGGCCTGCACGACCAGCGTGCTGTAACAGCTTTCTAGGAATCGGAATCTGAATGTAAGACAGTTATTATGCCTTACACTAATTCCTGCCCCCTGATTCAGGGAGAAGAGTATCAAAGAGCAGCAGCATAATTGTGACTTTTAAGTTGCAGGTGTCTATGGGTAGCGTTTTTCACGTACTATTAGGTAATCTATCTGATAGTTTCCCTTCTTAGACCATAAAGAAAAAGCATAGGTTTTCTCAGAAATAATTTATGATTATTTAACTACAACATTTCTGTTAAATACGAGTAGCATGAATACCAATTCCATGTTTAGATTACTTCTTTGATAAAATTTTATCTGGCAAAGATATCAAAAATAGAATATTAATAACTAGGTGAATTATTCTTGTGTAAAATATAAATGTTCTGATTTAACTTTCATTTTGTTTTGGAAGCTCACAAATTGTTTTGAGAGAATAATTTATCGTAAAGCTTCTTTTCGGGTAGAACATGTAATATTAAAATAAATACAAGAAGGCAGATATTATTTCGTTTATAATATACTTTAATGATAAGACTTATTCGCAGTAGTCGTCATTGTTAGCTTTTTGTTCCAAAGGGATACAATTTATTTGTATGCATCCTCTCTAGTCTTTTGTATGCTGGCGACGCGACGTTTGCACTAAATGTGTAAAATTTGGTATGTGATGTGTATGAGTGCTAATTGGGCGCCGTCCAGTGGTTAGCGCAAGTGACTGTCGATCAAGAAGTCTCGGTTACGATTCCTGAGTCGTCAATAGCAACCTGGAGTATGGTAGATGGCCATGTTTCCCGCCCGTGCCTTGGAGAGCACGTTAAACCGTCAGTCCCTGTCGTCCTGAACATCTCTGACAATCGTTATTAGGAAGTCAGTGCCCTCAAAAATACTGAAAATTAGTTTAATCTTCGAATTCAGGTCAGGGTCAGGGTTACGAAGGTCCGATGCAAATCGCTTCGTGGAAAAATTGATATTCAGATAAAACCGGTTGAACTAGTAGCCGACCCCATAATCTTGAGAATAATAAAGGAAGAAGAGCGCTGAAAATTTCACTAGCGCGTTGAAAGAACTACGTGTTGCGCTAAAGTTAATAAAACGACAAAATATTCTAATGATGATAATAGATCTGATCATGCCAAATGTATAAAATCAATTTTACACAATTATGAAATAACTGTTTATCTTAACTCATTGATCCTAATTGGGATTGCAAAAATAATTTTCCTGAAGACCAGGCTCATACAAACGATCATGATAAGAAACAAAAATGTTGTACAGAAATTAACTGATCCTTTATCGCAACATTTACTTGTTTTATGTAAGGCTTTTGAACGAAGCGTCATTCAAATAACCATAAAACTGAATGTCAGAGCTATTAAATAAATATACATAGTTAGGCCTTAAGTCGAAGCAGGAAGGGCGAGATGAGAGACACTGGTGATAACGTGACGGAGCGTCTGTCGGAGGCTGATAAGGGTTCGTAAAAATGAACTGACATAAATGACGATGCCTCTTTAATTATGTATACTTTGTACATTGCGTCTACTTTAACGGTTGGAGAGTAAAGGCCTTTAATCTTTTGATAATGGTGGCATACACTCAGTAAATACGAGGAATAAATATGATGTAGTTGTTAACGTTACCGAAAATACAATGTACGATTTAGTTATAAGGTATTTGAAGGAAATTTCTAGTTCTTAAAACTTTATTTTACTTATCTAAATAAATTTCAAGGACCTAGTCCTTGAAATTTATTTATTTTAATATAAAAGAAAAAGTTGAAAAAATATAACTCTACTACGTAAACATTTCATTTCTCACTTAAAACACTATCTCGAATCTATTGTTATCTCATTAAGCAAAATCAGTTTCCTAATTTAGACGCAACGGTGAAACATACAAAGAGACTGCCAAAAACATTTTATCCTTTTTTCGGCTTTGTTGTAGTCGGGTAAAAACTAAATTAAATTTCAAGGCAATTTATATTTTACTGGGACTGCCCGAGTGTCATAACTCGGTGTGTTCGTTGTTCACTGCTATTTGCGTAGTGTACAGGAGTTACATGGCGTTTGAGTTGAATTAGTCCCAAAACTTAAATACAAAGAAATAACAACAATGACAATCTTTTGAAGTGGGCGGTGTACTTAAGTTTAAGTCTAAACAAGTAAATAAAATTGGAGTGTCTGTTTGTAATATTAAAATAACCACTTTTTACTAAATGCATATTTACGTATACACGGAACATGTACCACAATATCATATTTTTTCAATTTTTGTATGTCTGACAGTCTGTCTGTTTATTCCGGCTAACCTCTGGAACGGCTGAACCTATTTTGATGGGACTTTCACTGGCAGATGGCTGATGATATAAGAAGTAACTTAGGCCGAGGCGTATTATATGAAAAAAATATTTAAATACTATCCGCTCATTTTAGGTCTAAAAGGATAAGTTTTATAGTCAAGAGTATTATTCTGAGAACACAATTCAATAGTTAATTAAAAATACTGTCACTACAAGCTACTTCTGAATAAACTCTACCCAAAGTGACTCAAAAGGTCAATTTTTAAAAATATTCAAAAGTATAGAGGTAGAATTTCACAAAAACAAATCCACCGAATTTACAATTTAATTAAAATATTAATGTATTCAGCAGCTCCAGGAAATGGGATGTGTGATACACATTCCCGCAATCCAACACAAATTGGACATCTGTGAATATTGTATTTATTATTAAATTAGCTGAGTCCCGCGGTGTTACCCGCGGTACAACAACAACCGTGGGTAACGCCGCGGGGTAAAGCTAGTCTAAAAAGGTAGTCTAATTCCTCAGCTAACTACCAGTGAAACTCTAATTTTATTTATTTGTATAGATTACTGGGTGTAAAGCATTGAAGGATATTATTAAAATTATTGTTAGATTTTCTTTAAAATAAAAAATAGAAATCATAGTTGATCTCAAATCATTACAACATGTCATTGTATTTTCATTAACAGTAAGTTTCGATAATTACGTACGTTCGCGTCCGCCCGCTCGTTGTAGGTATAAATTATCTTTAGATATTTCTCTAAATATTATACATAGAAATTTGTGTTTGCAATACTATGCACAGAACCCACTTCACAGTTGACTTGAGTCTACAAAAATTGCCTTTAGGTCACCATTTTTATATTTCACGTCATTTAAGTGTTGCTCAATATTTACACCCTACGAAATTTCGTAATCTCCAAACATCCTAATTTAACTGTTTTTAATATTATTTTCTGACCCATTAAATCAAAACTAAAGTGCTAAACTCTACCTCTTAAGAATATTATTCAACCAAAATCATATATTTAAAGAATCAGAGGACCGAGGAGATGCCAGTCTTGAAGAAATCTCATCAGTACTCAATATACTTAAGTTTAACAGCCAGTTTATTCTCCGGAAAGTACTTAAATCCAGTTGAGTAAAATGCGTTTAATGATGCTTAAGATAAATTTGCCAGTTCATCATTTGCAAATAGTTCTCGAGATTTTCTAAGCTAAATTTAACACACACCTTCTGCATAACTGATACATTTCTGAAATTCAATTTCCTATCACCTTAATCATGAGAAAGCTATGCTTCGGTCCGGTCGACTGGATTGATACCATGGTCTTACAGGAAAGCGATATTCAGTTAAAAAAATAGTTATTAATATTGTGTATTTAAATATTTATAGGAACAGTCCCAACAAATATTACAAAGAATGTATTGTAGTAGAAACTGTAAAACTAAGTTGCTTAAACTAGCGACTAGCGGATATTAAATCAAGGGAGCGGTAAATCTGCATAAACGTCGTAGAAACTGTCAACTTTATCGCGAAGCAGCCGGTCTCAGCCACTCGGTGGTACAAATTGGTCTTTTTTCTTCCACGTCTTGGAGTCCGCTCCATGGGCGCGTAGTAAGAAAAGTGAATTTAGATTTACAAAATTGGTTCTGGGCTTGGGTGATTGTTTATTGACTTAAGATTAATTTAATTCGAAAATATGAAAAATAATCTAAATTAGTACATTTTACATATAAAACTGTATAAAAGTTTAACAGTTCCATAAACTTAATCATGACAAATTGTAACAAGCTAAATTGAGTCTAATATTAGTTTCTGCTTTTCTACTATTGGATGTGGTGTAAGTGAATTTTGTTTTCTAAAATTACTTTAAAATAGTTTCATCAATATTATATTTCTATTTCCGATCTCCTTCTTCTCTTCGATGAAAACTCTTTTAGTAAAGTAAACCAAATCATTATCAATAATTTTTAATCGATCAGTCCATTTCTGAACTTAAGCCTATCCTGCGGAAGAAGGTTGTAACCTCAAAACTTAAACTCTTAAGCTTTCATTAACGACACCAAATTATGGTAAAAGACTGCCACCGTACTTAATGTTAACGTTGCTTACTATTCTCTGTAACTTTAGATTGAACAAACTTATCATAACTACTCTCATTTCAAAAATCTTATGATTTATCTGTTAAAATGCAAAGAGTGGTAATTCCTCAGAACTGCATCAAAGGCGAACATTAAACTTGCATTAGTGCTGCTTAACTTTCACGTAAAGTTTAAATCTTATTGCTGCGCACCGACGATTGAGAGAGTTCTATTCAATTTGTTCTGTTCTTCTTTATTAAAGGATAACGGAGCGACGCTGTTCTGGGAACCGTATTTACTAAATGGTAATTCTTCAATTGCTGAATAATTTACCTACAGGATATTATAGAGGACGATTTATTTTTCTTAAAGACTACGCATTAGGAAAATACATCTTGTATCACGGGGGACTTTATAAACATATATATAACGGACAGATAGAACACTCAGACTTAGGACAACAATATTTGTGAATCACACAGAGTGTTGTTCCGTGTGGGATTTGAAACCACGATACTTGGCGCAGTAGAAAGTGGCGTGGCGGCCGCTTAAACCACTAGGCCCACTGTGCAGGCAATTTGCGGATTTCTTTCAAATTTTAGAACAAAACTAAACTTGTATGTTGATGCCATCACTGCTAGCAGTGCCTTGCCATGCTTCGCTGTGACATATTAATGAGAAATAAAAGATATAATAAGCAAAAAATAAATATTAAAATTATTTATTCAATTAAGACACTGAGTGACATTTATAAAAGTTAAATAGAAGCTACAGTTAAAATCATAGGTCCACACATATAGACGCCACAGTATGTAGGTACTAGATTGTCAAGGTAAATTGGGTGAAATAACCAAAATCTACTGCCTGATTGTGCCGATCCATAACTTCCAGTTTCTAAAGTGCGTAGTGCCTTATGAGAAGAATACTGGCAAAGAAGCTTATGGCCACTCTTTTTAACTATTATTAAATAAAAAATTGTTTGTACATCTTGTAATAATTTGATATGATACGAGACGGAGATTCGATTATATTGACATATATTTATTTATTTTTTTCCTTGAATTTCAAACTATAGTATTTACAATATAAAGGTGTTGATACAATGTTTCTAATTTATTCTAGCTGAACCGATAACCGCAAGTAAAACCGCGTTATTGTTTATAACTTTTCATGTGTTGGCCAGTATTTTAAAAGTGCCAGAATTGTTAAAAAAAGGCTCAAAAAAGATACGCATTGTTTTAATACGAGTATTCGTGTATGTACATAAAATCAATAAATTGCTTTCTATATTGTAGCGTAAAGGCCAAGCAAACTTGAATATTTTAATGTATCATTTGAAATTTTTATATCCCGAATGACTAGGTCTAATTTTTGTGGAAAAAATTTCATAAGCCAACGGTAAGGCGCTTTATATTTTTTGTGGTGAACTTATTTATTTTTTAATTAGTACTCTCAACATAACTTTCGTGTATTAGGAAAAACAATATACGTAGCTACGAGTCTAAATCAAGTTGGTACGAGTAACTATTAAAAATATTCTAAGAGAAGGGCATGCATAAGTTTTGATTACTTTTTGAGTCGGAATATGTTTTTATGTTTAAATATAATATCAAATATTATAGTGAAGTAGGTATATAGACATTTCTACTCAAAAGTGATTGCTTATAATATATTAATTTATTTTGTAAATTATAACGTGGCTGTATTAATTTAGATTAGGTTTAAGTATTATCTAAAATTTTTGATGCTTGTTCTATCCCGAATGCCATTTTGTTCAACCCTAAAGCCCTTCACATACGCTCACCGGTTATGAGTGCTATTATCGAGGTTCTTTTTAAGTGTGCTACCCATTTATATACCCACATTATACATGAAAAACATCCAAACTCCAAAACAAATATTTTCAGATCATAAAATACTTGGTGCGACTGGAATCGAATCCGATATCTCAAGCACAGCAGTCGCATACGCTACCGCTGTGCCACCAAGACGACTCACCTTATAAATTCATCGCTCATGCTTTCAACATGCACAAGCTTCCCTTCCTCAATTTTTATTTGTACATCTTAAAACCAGTGTCGTTTTCTTAATTTATCATTCCTCAGCATGCACTCGGTCCATACGTCATTGTATCGTTGATTCATATAATTGTCAACAAATCGTGTGCAAAAACATACAAGTCAAAAGACAGGAATTGTAAATACACCACAATGTAAATTAATATACATTTTTGTTTGTTGTGTGTTTGTCTTCTCTGCATCACTCGATGGTTGACTGGTAGAGAATGCCTTAGGCATTAAGTCCACCAATGCACCTAAAGTGCATGATGTATTAAAAAAAAAAAATAATAAATTAATAATTCTTTAAGGGCACTCAAACGAGCTACACACTTGTGTCTCCTGGACCCTTTCTTTTTTTAGTTCTATATGTGTAAATAGATTTTTTACACAGTACTGTTTTGACATATATAATCTTACACTATATCTAAGTAGAAAGCTCTCTTCTAACACGTGGGTCGGGGAAGGTTCGTGTTATAAATAGCAACCGTAAAATAAATCCTTTACGACAGGTCTTCAAATCATAAGATGTTATGGACCAACTTACTCAACACCAAGATAATGGCACACACATCAGTACACACTTAGGTCTGCCAACACATTAGATTCAATGATCCATGCTGATACGCGGCTCTGCGGCCTTATCCCGCGGCCGATTATTAATCCAACAGTCAGCATAATTGTCCCATTGTCACTTAATCCTATAATCCTTAGATATTGGACGCGAAATGCTTTAAGTTGTCGCTTGAGGGTTTTCGCGGCTTGACACTTCGTAGTTCAATTTCTTTACTAGTTTACTTGCTTTGATGATGATAATATTGTTATCAGTTGAAACAATATTAAAATAAAAACAAGGAGTATTTATAAAAAGTATTTGCAACTGTTCTATTTATGTTGAACTTCACTTCCATTATGATATTTCTCCAACGGTGTGTTTTGATCCAGTCACCTGTTTTGTAAGTTGATTAATAAGGCTTTGATGTTATGTAATTTTTAGTTTCATTTAAAATGAAATAATAAGGTATTCTCTAACGGAGAATATTTTCTGTATTTGTTTAAGAAAACTATGTATAATAACAAAAATGAAAAGTATTGTAGGTACTTGATGTATTTTGAAAGACTTTTATGTTATTTATAAGTATTGTGAATGACGTCTTTAAGCCAAATAATTAAGGGATTAAACTTTCACCATTAGGTGACATACTGATTTCTTAGTAGAGAGGAATTTTCATATTTTATTTTTGTTAAATAGACACAAGGAAAGTTACAGTAGAAATTTACGAACAAAATTGGTGATTTTGTTACGTGGTCCCCACACTCCTGTTTCATGGGATTCATTTTACTAGATTATAAACGTTATAGGAGAAAGAGATTGTTGTGAGCTTATACGTTACTTTATATTTTCAAATATGTTTCATTTCAATTATCTTATTAGTCTAGCGTATGCGACTGTCGCTCAAAAAGTTTCTGGTTCGATTCCCGAATCGGGCCAAAGAGTGATGTCGATTTTTTCTTATGAAATATAGAAATGTTTAATAACAGCCCTTAATCACTAGAGCCTCGAAAAGTACGTAAAGATCCTGATCTTTGTGCAGTCGTGTTAAACATTCATTCCTTTTTTTTGGAATAAATGACATTATATTTATTGAACTTTATATTTGCATCGGAATTTATGGATTGATATTTAGCGGATCAGATCTAATGGATGCAATCCGATCTTATGTCTTATATTCTGGTTGACGAAGACGAAATCGGCTAAAAGTACAACACCTTCATATATATTTTTGAAAATATGGTGATATATGGTTGCCTGTACGAGATTGCATCCGGGCGATAAGACCGCCAATTGTACTTCTCTAGTTTAAGTTCTCGTAGTTAAGTTAATCTTGTTGTTGTTCTTATCTGGTGTGCAATAAAGAGATTTATTATTATATTTTTGACACGATGTGTGTTTGTTTCTAGAGTTGAGTTATTTTTGCCTCCATTAATTTTATAAAGCTCTAACTCCCCCGCAATAAATAACTCATTTTAGCCAGCTGTCGGAAATAACATCAATCCAGGTGCGTAATGTGACGTTCATGAAGAGAATTTTTAAGGAAAACCTAGTGACTTAAATAAAATAATTTTACTCAAAACGTGTAGGTTGAAAGGGAAACTAATATAGTGGTCTCCAAGATATCTTTGGCTCATTTGTCGGCCGATACTAAATCGGTATAGTGTGCACTCGATACATGTTCATAGTGATTAATCGGCTGATTAAAATTCTGTAGACTGCGGGGGCTTTCAAAATTTACATTTGTCAAAATATTGTTTTCTTGTCTCGGCAAACGTAGTGTAGGACGTCCACAGGCCAGGTGGAGTGATGATTTGCGCAAGACGGCTGGCAGGAGCTGGATGCGAGAAGCCGAAGATCGAACTAAGTGGCGTGCAATTGGAGAGGCCTATGTCCAGCAGTGGACTGCGATAGGCTGATGATGATGATGATGATGATGATCGGTACAAGTTGGTCGGCTCAATCAGGGAAATAGGGAAATCATGTCTTCACTGCAAATCAGTGTTAAACAATCTATAGAGTTACTGGAGGGAGAATCTTTATTAAGATAAGTACATTAATCATTTCCGGATCTTAATAGACCGCCATGATGTGGGTCTTCGTGCTGCATTCTTGCATTGTCTGCATTCATTGGCTGCCTCGGTGGCGCGAGTGGTAGCGTAAGCGACTGCTGTGCTTGAGGTCTCGGGTTCGATTCCCGGGTCGGACCAAATGTTTGTATGATCTGCAAATATTTGTTTCGAAGTTTGGGTGTTTTCTATGTATAATATGTATATATTTACAAAAAAAAGTATATAATTATTTCTATCAGTTGTCTAGTACCCATAACACAAGCTCTGCTTAGCGTGGGACTAGACGGCGTTGTGTGTTAATAAATTGTCCGAAATATTATTTATTTGCAATGAGTATGGTGACCATTACTCTGAAATTCTGCTCATGCTTCCCATTAGGTAAAGTAGAGGCATTTTTCAAAACCAAAATATATAAAAAAGTATGATAGTGAAGTAATGCTGTCTAAACATGTTTTACGGCATTTGTAGTCAAGTCTAGCAGAAATCTGCCATTCCAAATTTAACAACGATTTAAAATAAACGTCATCGGTTTAAACACTAATTAAACATTTTCTTGTTAAGATGTAATTTTATCGTTCCCTGTTATAAGTAGACTGTGTCAATTTGACAAAGGGCTTTATATTAATTAGGACGCTTTACGAAGCGCGAGTCGCAGTGATAATTATTTTACGCACCATACACCGGTAGCGGGCTCTTATCTGTTTTGTTGCTAGTAAGCATTTCAACCGTCGTCATCTGTTTCAACATTATTGAAGTACACTGAAGTGTTTATTTATACAGATTTCCATACTACAGTCAATGAGATTCACTCAATGTGTTGAGAGATTAAGAATATGGAGTGACATCAGCATTATTCATTCTATGGCTTTCGTATATGGTGTCGATTGCCGGACGGCGTGAAAAGTTCTTAGTAGAGTAAGGCTATATTTATCTCCAGGGGTTAAATATTGGAAGTACGTTGAAAGCACTTACTTACTAACTGACTACTATACTCCGATTTATACTTCGGATGTAGTAATTGTGGTATTCAATACCTCCTATCCTATGTGAAGATAATTCATATTCATAAAGAGACAATAATAACTATTTAATAAAGAATATAGAGATAGCTTTACTACATAAAGCTCAGGCGGTTTCAGTATAGAAATAGTAGTGAACCGTATGTATCCTAACAGCCTAAATGGATCAGTTTATGCAATGTCCGTTCCACAATCCTGAGTACGGCAGGCTGATGGAAACCACAGACTAGGTTAGATTAAAATAATCTATCCAAGCTTAACAAGGACTTCATGTCGTACGATATAACCGTTTTATGTACGGGACTGATTTTTCAAGAGAAAACATTAAACATAGGAAATTTAAAATGTATGTGTTAATGTAAGTTTCTAAAACAAAATATTAAAATACATTGGAAAAAAACTTCTGGGAAAATGTCCGGAAAGTTGAATGAGTCATTACGCCGCACAGTAATCAAAAAGAGCGGAACCGTCTCTTAATGAAAACATTAATCGAATTTTCCACTTTTAATCGAGAACTCGGAACTCATAAAGCAAGTTCACAGCTCTGCCCCTGTCGCCGACAGCCGTTCCTATACTCGGATTAACGAAAAATTCTTAATTTTCGTCTTTGGAAAGCAATAATCGGACTTTTTGCCCCTTCACAAAATTAATTTCGATGTTATAAGGTCCATGGGCTGAATTGTTCGAAACTTTCCAGACGAGAGTATATCTATAGACGCTGAACGCCGGGTTTTATTGAAACGTGTTTGACAGCGGATAACCCTTTGTTAGCATTTGCGACAAAAGGACATTGACCATGTATTTTTTTTCTGATTATTTTTAATGAAATACTGCTACGACCAACAGCGAAAAGCTAGGTTAGTAGTTTCATAGAATTAAAAATCTTTCAGTTGTTATTTTTGGTACATTTTCACTTTCACACTACAGACAACACTTTTCTCATTTGTTTTCTTCTATTTGATGTTATTATTTGTTACTTAAGTATTCTGTAAAATATACGTACCAGCTTCAGCGGCCAAAGGAGCTAGCACCCCGCCATCCTTAAACCATCGAGTGACGGTGATGTGGTGTCTGACTGTGGATGGCACAGTGCAGGTGAGAAGCGCGGCACCACCCGCCACGCCGTGGGAAGACTGCACTCTTACTTCCCAGGGCACATCCATTACTGAAAAAATATTTAACTTTATTCCATTTTCTCTCTTTTAAGGAGAAACACAATATTTATATTTCTTTGTATAATGTGTATGTGTTTACAAAAAAAAAGTATGTATGTATGTATATTGTATTTATATCAGTTGTCTAGTACCCTTATGGGTACTTAATAAATACATACATTATCACGAGCTCTGTTTAGCTTGGAACTAGATGGCGTTGTGTGTAAGATGTCCGAAATATTTATTTACCTATTATTATTTATTATTTATACTCCATTCTTCCGAGTAGTTTACATTTCCAGTTACTTATTTAGATAAATTTATATACTTTTGTACATCGGCGGACTGAATTCCCAGTCCACCAGACACCCTCTGATATGTTGTCAGGGTACGAATGATAAAGTGTACCCGATGTACCTCAATAATCCATTGCAGGATGAAGGCTACTTTTAAGAACAAAGTTCTGGCCTACTGCCCACCAAAATCATCATTAACCCACAGGTAATAACCGACGCAACTACGAGTACAACGCAATGCCCATGAAAGACCTTTAAATGGGTCAGTGTATAACCGTAATTCGCGTCATCGAGTCTCATGGATTACAATAACCCTTATTATTTCCGAGCCCTGCCCACCCTCACCCGTTCCTGTAATGATGACATGACATCGATTGACGTCATTAATTAAACGAGACCCACATCCAACGGAATTGGGTTAGTGGTTACTGCATACATCAATTACGTGCAGTTTGGTCGCCCATTGTACCTCGGTTTTGAAGTTTGGTTTAGAATTAAAGATTATTGAATGGACGTTGATAGTTGCCCTCACTGGTATTTGATAGTTTTAATTTCTAATTAAATGTATAAAGTTTAAAAAATAGCAACTAAAATCTCTCTCCTGCGAAACGACTTGAGAACAGGTTGGCTACTTTTTAAACTTTTAGATGATAGGAGTCACTTTTTCAAGAACTATAGTGGTACTGCACAACTTACAAAAGCGAAAGAGTTTGTAGCGCTACGTCACAATAACACGTCATGACGTAAACTCCAGTTGTGTGTTAGAACTGACAGACTCACCTTTGATTGGTAAATCGTCCAACAATTAACCGATATAGTTAATAATTATAATTTAACATTTTACGTTAATAATTCGACTAGACAGAACTCTTTATATTGATCACATAGGAACTATAGGAACAAAATTGAAGAACGCTCATAGCGAAATAATAAGACTAGGCCTGTCTGTTCATGAAATGGTTGTTGTATATACTTACTAAAACAGTAACTAAACTGCCTAATACTAAATTTTTAACTAAAAGAGACTATAATACGTATAACATCAAAAATTTTTGTGAGTGTTAGTTTTAAGCCTTAGTTTTAAGATGAAAGTAATTCAAATATAGCATTTACCATCTTTCAGAATGATTTAGTATTGTACTTCAATTTATGTTTTCCTATGCTGAAGTGTACCTTTCCACAAAAACGTAATTTTAAGTGGATCAATAAAGGAATACAGTGTAGTTGTTATACGAAACGAATGCTACGATATATATTATATAGTAATAGGACTTTACGAAATAAAATAATATTTGAAAAATATACAAAAATTTAAAGCTTTGCATATGTATCGATTCAAAAAAATTGTAATCATATATTTATTAGTACCTCAAATAATAAGTGCAGGGATGTTTGGTCAGTCAAAAAAAATGAAACTGAAAAGGATTAAATGAAAAATTTCATTACTGAAATTGAAGCGGATAATTAGATAATTGGATACCCAACTGAGATAGCGTGTAGGTTCAACGAATCCACCTATATTATACCTTATATGAATAATAAAAATGTGAATTTAAGTTTGTTTGTTACGCTTTCACGTGAAAAATACTAAACCGATCATCGTGAAACTTTGTACACATATTCCTGGAGGTATTAGAAGTAACATTGGATACTTTTTATTAAATGCGAGTGAAGTGGCGGGCGAAACCTATTACAACATAAAATTAAATAATTCTCTTAACTCTAAAACATACCCAAACCTGTCCACCAAAGCAAGACATAAGTGTCCAAGAAATACCAGATAACCAAATAGGTTGGTTTTAGAATGTACTCCAAAAACCACTTTATACCAAAATAATTGTTACTCAATGTGCATAAGAGTAAATAATAAAATTCCTGAATTACCAATGCGTCGTTTTAAGAACCATCTCATATTATCGTCATATTATTAACTAAAAGAATTTCTGAATTGAAAACGAGAATACAGCTTAAACCATATAGTATTTGATTGACTTGCTATTAATTCTATTTTGCAATGTAATAGTAATGAAATGACTTTTTTGAAAAACTTTTCTTTTTATATTAGTTAAAATTTATTTAATTTAAAATAATAGACATTTTCAAACGCCTGGCTAAATAGAGGGTCTATATTGTTCACTCTGTAAAAACATCTGTCATTTTTACGATTTATTTATTTTCATTTTATTTATTTGTTGGTTCGTTCTTCCTGACTTTTTTAAAACCATGACTTGCTTAAGCGCTTATCTATACTCTCCAACCCATAAGTTTTAGCAATATTCATTTCCTTCCATTACCTTGCCTTCATATCTACCATTTTCTTGAACATAATGTACTTCCAATTTTCCCATTGAGTTCCTAAAGTACTCGGTTAACGTTAATAGGTTTACATGAGGTAAGCCTATTACGTAAGTGGGGTAAAATTAATATCGACAAAGATGTGGCGGTGCTCACTGCACCTCTTTCTAACACCTGAGAGGTTATTAACGTACCTGATTTGTGTATATAAAGAACCGTAGAGTTAACTGTTAGGGTCACTGTAGTACTATTAAACTGTTTTAATGTTTTTATTTTTGCTTATGTACTAAAAATAGTTGACTTTGAAAAAGTAATACTGAGTTTAATTCGCCTAAATCTGTAATTTCAGTTTCCTAATTTTTATTCATTCCTCAATTTAACTTCTAGTGGTTTAATTTTTTCAACATATCGAATGGCAAATATACACTATCCAATAAAAAAAAAATAATTTCAGAATCAGTTCGTTAAAATAAAATTCTATTACTTTTTAGAGACAGTTAAAATAAAAATTATTGAATCTCATACAGAGGTGATTTACAGTTATTCAAATGTTTTTGGAAAATAATCTGTCATATAACGAAACTCAAAATACCGACATCGAACAAGATCAAAACTTACTTTGACGATAACTTTCGAACATTAATAAAATAGGTAAGTCCTCGTTTGACGTGACTTTTATTTAAGAGGATTATAACTGTTCAAACTAAGATTTGTATTTTACAGAAACCCTGAAAACAAATTTAACTTTATTTTGTAGTAATTAAATTTTGATCCTGTTGCAGCAAAACTTTTTATTTACTTCTTTTATAATTTTGATGTATCGCGTGTTGAACTTACAAATATTGTACTTAAAATGAAAGGTAATGCGAAGATAACACTATCATTTCATTTCACATCCACTCGTTTTAACATCGTAATTGGCGTTGCGATTAGTATAGAGTTTAGGTTGAATGATAGATACAAATATGTATCTATATAATTTATAATACGTTACATATTAACCCAAAAACATTGTGTAACTAAACTTCAAATTAAGGTCACGAAAGAAGTTGGGCGCGGGCAGCAATGGACTGGTTGTTGCGGTGAACCTTTGAGATGATTATAATACCTATATTTGGGTATAGATATATATATACGTGGTTTTAAAAAGTAATCTATATGTACAATGATATTAGTAAAGCAAGTAATCGACAAACACTATGCGTACGTTATCCCCTTAGTACAATTTGTACAAGGGTTAATAGGCTTTAACCCATTTTCGCTACCTACACGTTGAATGAAATCTGACAGCTCCATTGTAATGTCAAGTCATGCGTTTAAATTTTGTTCAAAAAGTGTTTCACTTAGGCAACCAGATTTTCTTGGCTTCGCTTGTAACTACTTACAAATGCAAATAATCACTGGTACTTTTAATGCTCATTCTTTATCATTTAGTCTTAGAGCTGATTTTACGAAGAAAATAGAATGTTAAAGCGACTTGTAGCTGTCAAGTGCCAGAGCGTATATCTTCATTATAATTTTGCAAGACCCTATCTCTGTCTTGCAAGCTTCCCTCTTGATCTGTTAGTGATTCTTAAGTCCTATTTCACTTCAAACTCTTAGAGTGAATTCCAGTTCGCACACAACCAATCAAAATGAATACCAATTATTATATCCACGAACAAAACAATCAGTCAAATGTAACAAGGTGTCAAAACGTCCCCTCATCCCCGGGGAAGGTTTTCGTAATGAAATCCGCGGGAGTCAGTCATGAATAATAAACATGCGCCGGACTATGATTTCCCTTGTCGCCAATGGTGGTCGAACAAAGTGTTGCTTAACTTCGACCTTAGCCTGTCAAGCAAATGAGTCTGATACTGTATTGCGAAAGCAATTATGAACGTTGTGGAAGTGCAATATAGTTTGCGAGTTGTTTTTGATGTTTCGAATTGTAAACTACTTTGGTTTACTCATATATGATTATTCAGTGGTTTAGAATATGGCTATTTCTAGCTTCTATTGGAAGTACTACAGATCCATTGTAAATAACATTTATTTAGAAGTTTGCTCCTGGAAACAGTGCACGGAATACCAGTTCTTAAGGTTATTCATCAAAAGTTCTTTAACAATTCACTGCTGAATATCGCCCCTCTTCATCTCAAAACCTTTTTACTAACACTAGAACCATGAGTAATTATTCAGCTTTACGTCTGGTCACTCAACGTTCCTCGATAGTTAAATTTGCTTTTTCATATCAAAACTGTTGGTCTTTGCTGGTAAAATACCAGTATAGTAGATACTGTCTAGTCAGTTCCATGGTACGAGAACATATAAGTCAAGAGCAAAACTAATGTAAAACCAGGTAAAGTTTTAAGCCCTAATTGTGGAAACATTTCCTACACGTCCTATCAAATCCACCTTTATATCGTTAAACTATCCCCAGTTAGAATTTATATTGTGTACATATTATGTATCTATGTGTGTATTTATATGCATGTATTTAAATAAGTATTTATTATATGTATCCACATTATTATTACTTATGGTTTAATTATTTCTTATTGAGATATCAACTAACACTTTTAGTTTTGTGTATCTACCTTGTTTCAGCTTTGCAACACCCTAAGGTTCACTGGTAAAAAATGCCTACGGCGTTAAGTCCACCTTTGTCAATGCAATAAACAATTGGCTGGTAAGTAATTTGTTGAGTAAAACACAACTTTGATCCAATCCGAAAGGATTTTTTCGCAATACTATTTAAATCTAGCAATTAGATAAATAGAAAGTTATTTGAATTTAATTTAAATGAACTACTCAATTTGTCAGTACGGATTATATTCTGACTCAACTCTCTAAATAAAAATAAGGTTGCACAAATTGATTTGAAAGGCAAATTGTGGGAGCGAAGTGTTAATCTTTTTCAGCCAATGGTAAATGAACATTGAACAGCCGCCAAAAAAAAATAAAGCAAGAAAATCCGATTGAACATTTTCTTTAATCGGCTCTGCGCGATTTATCCTTAGCGGATAAAGATTCAGAACTTCATTTCCTGAATAAAAGGCTCGAGAAATTGCTTTCTATAATTAATATCCTTCTGTGGGACATCCAGCCCTGTTAGTTGTTTGTAAATTAAAAACGTGTTTCGAATGATGCTCAAGGGATTCCCTCTATAAACAGACTCGATTATATTTCGTAAAGGAAATTTATAGATTGTGTAAGTCCACTCCCTACAAAAGGAACAGCAGTGAGCTTTTTTAATTATTTAAAATATTTATTGGTTCCTGTTTCGAGGGAAACAATTGTGAGCAAGGAAATTGAATTTTGTGTAGGCGTGAAATTGTTGGCTTGAGGTTTAGGAGAGATTTTTGTTTGCTACATATTTTTTCATTTTAAAAGCACCCAGGGGAGTATCAACGGATTTATATCTGGGTAACAGATAATGGCGTAGAAACAGTAAAAGTACATAACCGTTTCAAAACAATAAAATAAACTTTATCTTCTTGACACAAATAAAATAATATACATAGTTTCAAATTACCGCCGTGTAAAAATGTGTGTAAAGATTTACTTACAAATAAATATGATTTATTATTAAATATCCTTCATTAATTATTTTCGTTCACTAGCTATCTTTTAAAAGTCATTGTATCTATAACATAATTTTGATGTTTCACAATAAAATTTTTGAAGAAACAGTTCCTTATTATTTAAATTTTTGAAGTTGTAATATTGTTTTATCTACTTTAAGCTCAAAGAGGTAACGGAACACAACAAAACAGTTCTATAATAAAATCTACTACTTTTATTATTATACTGTCAAGTGAAATTTTGTGTGGTTCGTTTGTTCTTGTAAAATTGTCACGTTATATAACATGGAGAAAAAAAAACTGTTACTTTAATAAATAGGTTGTTACGTGACGAATTTGCAAGCATTGAATTGGAAATATGTTAGTTTACTGGTAAATTTAAAAACTAAAATTATTAATTCAGAATTCATCTAAGTGGAGAAGAAATCCGTTATATGCATATAAAATGTCAGTCTCCATGAAATTCAGCTTCGAGTGAAATTCTATTTCAATGCCATTGCATATTACCGACTCGTTACTATCGGGCTGTCTCAGCATTTCTAAACTAAGTGATTGAAATTTTATCATCTGGTTAAAAATAGCATCTAACTTCGTGAGCAAACATCGCTTTACTTTGCATTTTTTTTATTTCGTAGTTTATTTAAGATTCTGTGTATTTTTGAACTAGGTATACTAACCTATTTAATATCTTAATTATGTTACGTGACAACAGTTACTATTAGACACCAGCACAAGTGCCTCGCCGCTTTTCAAAGACTTCTTTTAGGTAGCACGAGTGGTAGCTAGCTAATTTGTGCCAAAGCATGGCTCTTATACTAGGAAATCTATGAGGTACTTTTTTTAACCAAATATGGAAATGGTAAAATAATTTGTTCCGTTTTATCTTCTATTGGCAATTGTATGCCACTTGGTTTGACTTTCAGCTTCTCATGTGATATATGCAATATCTTCCATTACTCACAGAGTTTACTAAATATGTAGTTACATAACAAACATTAATTACTAACGTTAATCAAGACTATCAGAGTAAACCTACTTTCCCAATTAATTTTGTGTTTTTAGATCGCCATTAACCATGACAAACATAAGACTAAATAGCAAATACGTAATACGAATGGACATTCATAGTTAACACTAGTCTAATCAGGGTGAAATACATTTGTACATTTCATTCCTGTCAGTGCAATATTGCAAAACGATTTCTATCGTAGCCAACTGAATCATTCGTTTTGGAAATGTAATCACTGTCATATAAGGTAAAAAAAATAATTCAAGGAGTAAAATAATTGCTAAGGACCAGTTTTCTATGAGGCCGTTTCTCTGTTTATAAAGAGTATAGCAATCGTCATCTCTAGTATGCAACAAAAACCTAAACAAATTTTATTTTATATATTTTTTAATTTTCCCGTTTGTTTGTCTGAAATCTCGGTCGTCAAGTAGCGCCACGGTTATATAATATGTACGGCGAGAAGCCATAAGTAACATCTGGCGGACATTACCGCGGACCCTCCACTTTCCTACTAATTAACTTTCTCCAGGAAACGAGGCAAAAACTCTACTTAACATTCTAATCACATTTTTTTACTGTAACATAAATTTGCGTAAAGTTCAATAGGCAATGAACTCTGGTTGGAGACTAAGTGTTTTTGGAGGCTTTAATGAAACTTTGCTGGGACTTCCTATTCGTGAATTCGTTTGTTTATCCCGACGGAAATAAATTTTGGAGTAAAACTAAATATGTAAAAATAAATCTTTGTACGCATCTTTATGGAAGTTTTTTTAACTAAGAAATATGAGATATTAATATTTAAAGTGTAGGAATACATGAAATTCAAATTGATATATTAACATTAAAATTTAAAAATTACGATAAACGGCTACTCCAAGTAATTGTACCACAACTAAACAAAACAAAAGGCTTCGATATACAGTTTTATATGCAACTAACGTTATACTCGTACATTTACGTTTTTTCTAGACAATATTGTGAAAATACTGATATACGTAAACACGCAGGAAAATGCGAGTGAAACCTAGTATTAATTTGTTTTAGTAATGTTTGCTATATTATTTCTCAAGATTAATACTAGATGTATATAACATCATAATGCTTCCTTTTAGTTTTATTTGAAGGTTCGGACTGGCCAAAGACAGTTCCTAACAGTATAAAGTAAGTAGTCTACCAACTATCTGTTTAAGACGTTTTCTCCATAAATATACAAGTATGTAGTTTGGAACTGTTCCAAGGACACAAAATGGGGGTTACTTGGCCATAACTTGTTGAATTTATTACTTGTTGTTTGCTATATGATAAAAAACCTCAAACATTCAAGTTCCAAGGTATTAATAATTTGGAATAAAGTGAACTCTTATTTTTAGCTGTTTAGTTTGGGCGATAAAAAAATTATTATGTCAGACTTTGCTATTCCTATAAATCTTTCTTAATATTTATGAAGTCTAATGTGTTGATAGCGTTTTAACAGATTTCAAAATGGAGGGGGTTATCAAATCGTTTTTTTTTTTTATGTTTGTTACCTCATAACTTTTAACTGGGTGAACTGAATTTAATGGTTCTTTTTTTATTTGAAAGCTGGTGCTTTCCGTGTGGGCTTATTTTAATTGGGTCTAGTTTTTAAAGTCGTTTTTTTTTATTAATTTGTTATTATTTTGAAAACAAGTAGGTGACCGTCATATTGTCGCCCGTCACAAAAAGAGTTTGAATGCGTTACTTCAAATGTCGTTAGGTTTTTATGTGCCAGTGGCTCTGTAGTAGCATATCGCCCTTCGACGCAGTCTGGGGAACAAAGCCCTTTTCACTCAACTGCTGGAGGGCCATTAATTCCACTCCCAGCTGAAGTACTTTTAGAAAAGGCTCAAGTTCATTTGTTTAGTTATAAAGCGGGATTATGTTTTGTGTAATTTTGCCGATAAACTCTCAAGTTTTGGGCCCACTTTGATTTACTGCTATGTTTGTTGTATTTGGGAAATATCAATAAAAGTGTTTCGAGGACTTGTAAGGCTTAAATTAAATGATATTTGCTATTGATATTAATTACTAGTGCCTTGGCAGCGCGTGTTACAACTTTATAACACGGGATTATCCTAGCTTTGATTTCAGTTCAATAAATACTTGTATGCTTGGTATTTATGTTTTGTACAGCAATCTCTGTCGAAATTGTATAACTAATTTCAATTAAGTTTTGAACAAAAAATAAGGTTTCTAGATATCCTGAAAAACTTACACATCACGTCATATTCACAGTTTTAGTAGTCTACTTTTAGAAATAGGAAAGAGAAACAAATGTCGTAAATGCTCAAACTTTCGTTAAAAGCTGTACGAGTTTAGGTTTACAATTTTTTATTCAATTAATTAAAAAATAAAACACACTAAACCCGATAAGTATCATGCATTAATAGAATATTACTGTGAAATATGATTTATCTAGGCATGACTTTTATGGTTAGTTTAATTAACTAGGTTCGAAAATTAAAGTATTCATTAATAAACATTTTTACAATATATTTTTGTCAAAAGATAAATTGTGACAATATTTCAATTGTCCAAAAAAACGTTAGTAGTAATTCAATTTTGTACAATAAAATAAAACCTTGCATATTGATGTTACAAATATCTGTTTATTCACGACCATAAACTGAGAAGCTCTGAATCGATAAACACAATTCCGTTTAAAAAAATTGATACAACGATATTAGATTATCAATTTTGTGGAACGCGTAAAAACACGCCATCGTCCCCGATATCTGGCAGCTTAAGACTCGCCTACGTGCAGCCATTGTAAGCATTGTTCGTGAGCGCAAAAAGAGCGTGGAGTGGTCGTCGAGAACGAGTGGCAAATGGTCTGATACGAGAGCAGATAAGTGCGGCTGACGACGCGATTGTACACGGCTGACGCAGCAAATAATGCCCTCTACCGGTTATTGTGAAAAAGGTGTGGATAATATTACATTTTGTGGTCATCGAAAATGGTTCTACATTTAAAACTTTGGAGTACCATTAAGGCGTTCATAATAGAGGTTTTATTAGGGAAAACTTTTGTCAGTAGCTTGTAGAAGAATAAAATATTCTTGGTAAACGTTAATTACCTACTTAGTTTTTTTCAGTTAAACGACATTTTTGACTTCTTGACTGATCTGACACTAATACTTACCCAACTTGATTCAAAAGCCGGTAGTCTGCTGGTCTCTTGGGTCATTTCTTAGTTTGATCCTATGCTATATGAATATGAATATGAAATTGAAGTCAATTATGTCTACATAAATTTTCTTCAACAGTTTTTAACAGTTCGCTGCTAGACATAAGTCTCTCCTTAAAAGGCTGTTTTGACCTACTATACCAGACCACGCTGGCCAGACCAGTTGCTTTAGAATTCCTTTCAAGGTTCCCTTCGCTTCGCATTAAAATACTAAAGATAATTCAAATTATTTAACTATAGGTACTAGATTTTAGCTTATGACATATAATTCAACCCATTTGTATATTATATTTATATATATTAAGATTGCTTTATTTAAGTAATAGTATATATTTATGTATATTCCGTCATTGCATAGACTTGTAGAAATCATTTTTACGCTCCATGAATCATGAACATGAATGTATATTACTGAGAAAGCCTGCATTTTGGTTACTCTTAGGTTTAACCAGTAAATCTTAGGGTTCATCAGTAAACCAGTAAACCGGCGTGGGACGAGCCAAGGCGTGATCTCGTGGCGGCCATCGGGGTGGGGGTTCTCTCGCTCGGTAACATGATTGCGGCCATGTTGCGGAGCGAGAGCGCGTGGATCTCTGCCGTCTCTTTCTGCGAGCAAGTTATGCTTGCGAAGGAGATGGCGGAGCGGGACCGGGAGAGGTTTAGAACTCTCCCTGCCCGCCAGGCCCGGGAACGGGCCAGGTACCGCAGACGACTCAGGCGGCGGAGATCGCTAAACGATCTCCGTCCTCCATAAGCGCATGCCTGAGGGTGACAGGTGAGGCCACCAGTCACCTTAGCAGAAGCAAGCCGGGGTGGCGGCGCGAGCTCTGTAAAGTGCTCGCGCCTCTCTTATAGTATAGGAATGTTTGGGTTCCTACACGGGAGGGGGCCACCTACAAACAATGGGTGGCCCGAGGTACGTCGGGGTTTCAGGGATTTCCTTCCGAGGGTGCACTTGGTTCCCCGGCTTCTAGTACCCCAGACGGTGTGCGGTTTTGGTCGGTTCGAGTCCGACATAACCACAAGTGGTATCCGAGGGGATTTCCGCACAAAAAAAGAAAAAAAAAAAAAAGGGTTTACCGACATGAGTAGGTAAATGTAAGGATTTTTAAGAAAAGGAAGATTTTGTCAGGCAATTACCATTAGAATTTAGTACACGCTAGATTTTAAGATTGATTGCCAGTTAGGGCTGGTAAGTATTGGTTTTGAGAATAAAAGTAGTGGTTAGGTGTTTTTTTTTATTTCTTCTAAAACGAAAAATCTTGCTCTTAAAACAACAAAAAAATAACCCTAACCTAAACTTACAATGTCATTAAAACAAGGCCGTTAAATTGTAAGAAATGAAGTCAATTGACAATCTACCATTTTATTATAATACTAGCTTTTGCACGCGGTTCCACCCGCGGGTTTGTCGGGTATTGCAGCTAAAAGTAGCATATGTCCTTCCTCAGAAATCAAACTAATATGCCGAATTTCAATGAAATCAGTGCAGCGGTATACCAAAAAAAAAAACATTGCAGACTGCCTACGACTACGAAATGAGCCGAATATGTTATGACATATCTTTTTCAACATTTGCGGTGCCTTTGAGATAAATCTTGAGATTTACCAAGTTCGGACTTTTGTCATTAAGAGTTGGTAAATCTTAGGTTTGACTGGAAAATGATACATACATATATGTATACTACGAGTAAGATTTAAAAATCATTCCTTTTTTGTCTGTCTGCCTGTTTGTCCCGGCTAATCTCTGGAATGGCTGGACCGATTTTGTCGGGACTTTCACTGACAGATAGCTGATGATTTAAGCAGTAACTTAGAATACTTTTTTGGACTACCTACGATCTGCAGTATTATCCGCGGTTATTGTCACACCGCGGGTAACACCGCGAGGTTCAGTTTGTTACTAATATAATAACTATAAGTTTCATTTCGAGAGAGAACGATATGAGATGAAAGATTAAAGACACTAAATCAAATTATATTTACCTGGAGATAAGATTAGCATCATATTTTCTTTATAATTGAAAAGATTACTTCCAGCTACAAGTATATTTATCTTGTTCCAATCTTAGAGAAATCGAATAACCGCAAATCTCCAATCCTACTTAATTCCTACACCTTTGCATCAGAAAAATCCTTCGAAAATTGAACGCGAACATGGTTCGTATTTTGCGGGTCTTGATTCCATTAACGAACCTTTTTCGCACCATGCACAAAGTAGGAATATTGGGGACCACGGACCTCAATCTCGGAGGTTTACTGCGGCCCTCCAGACCTACTCTATAAAGAATTGTATTTGCATTTCGAAGGTTGCGAGATTTATCCTCGACTTAGCATGTCAATACTATAGATCAGAATCCGACGAGGTAAATGAATTAAATCCTTATTGTTGATTATTAAGGTTCGTATTCGTATTTGGGAGATGTAGTATGTCGAGGATTGTTTGTAGTCTCCGACCGTTAGGCACTCAGGTCAAACGTTGAAGTTCTTGACAGTAATTGTGCGAGTCGGGAGAGTAATGTATTCTGTGTTAAGGGTCCTGGAATTTGTTTCCGAACTTAAATAACTCTCCGAGGATATTGTTAACGTTGTTTGTTAATAGTATATATTACGTTATCATATAGTTTTAAACTTCCATTACATCCCTTTCGGAACTGTGAATAATCAAATTCTATATAAATTTATTATCAAGCTTCCATAACTTTTTTTCTTTCTAGCTCTTAATTATACAGATTCTAATCATTAAAAAAACAAAGATTTTCTATTCTTGTTGTTGTTTATCATTTTTATTAGTTCCCAAATTACGTTCTGTTTATAAAGGTAAACAGACTCAACTAGGTTGGATTGCTTAGTAAATATATTCCTACTTAATTATCCTCTTTATCCAAATTTCTTTTATAATTATGTTAAACTTCTTTCGGCCGCAATTTTTCGAAAGAGTACAACATACTCCAACCTCATTCGATATTTCAGAGAACACTTAACAGGCAGTTAAAGAAAGACGTCTGTTTAAGCGAGATGACTTATTTGTTTAATGATTTTATGTTCAAAGGATAAACAATAACCATGAGGTTCACAACTAGCCTTAATCGTTGCCATGAAATTCTAATTAATTTTTAAATCCGAATGTAGCGAGTAACATAGGCTACTTTTATACCGCAATAATTGATATGTGAAACGGAGAACTGGCAGTCAATAGCTAGTATGGTAGAAATAAAACTTAGACTCACAATAATGTTAATAAACAGAGGTACACCTGTAAGTTAAAAGGTGTACGAATAATACTTACGTCAATAAGTACTGGTAGAAAGGCAGGTGGACGAATGGAACCAAATAACTTTAAACAAGCATATCTTCTACACGTGTGTCTAACGATGTTTTTTCTTAAATGGGCCTACCAAACGTAAGCTAACTTGCAAATATAATTTCTTAAAGTAACTAATAGGCCAGAAGTCGTGGGTTAAATCCACTTCTAAGACAAATAGTTTTACTGACTAACTTTTTTTTATAGCAAAGTGGGCAAACGCGCAAACATATTGCCTGCCTGATGGTAAGTGATCACCGCTGTTAATGGACACCCGCAACACCAGAGGCGTCACAAGTGCGTTGCCGGCCTTATAAGGAAGGATGGGGGCGGGATTGGGGTAGGTGTTAGGGTTAGGGGCCTCCGGTATCTACACTCACTCAGTAAAACACAGCGCAAGCGCTATTTCACTCCGGTTTTCTGTGAGGTCGTGGTATCACTCCGGTTGAGCCGACCCATTCATGCCGAAGCGTTCAATCCACCAATTGTTGTTCTGAATCTGTGTGTTCTTTGTGTCCGTTACAGGTTTGTAAAGTTCTCCCCGATACAGGATGTATTCCTAGAGGGAGAGTTGTCAAGAAAAAACTTTATTGTTTGATTACCAGACAATATGTATGTACTTACATTTTGTACAAGTGTGTATATATTTGTTACTATAGTATAGACTGTTTATTTTAAAATGGCCATGTGGGCCATGTGTGAGATGTTCGAAATATTAATTTATTCATCGGTAAACAATATATTGTCTGATTTTATTAAAAACGTAATAACTAAAACTTGGTTTCAATTCGAACTAAACGTATAAGAAATCACAAGAAATCCGTACATCGCCAAGGGATTTTCACATCATATCCGACAAACTTCAAGTAGCATATTTCAGCACACGCAAGTCAGTTTTCATTTATTCTACTTAAAATTCTCGTCACATTCGATCCCTTTACGTTCTAGATTGAATATAAGCACACAGGTCACGTTCTTACGTGTTTTCTGTACATGACAAAGAAAGGTCGCCCTCGAATCGTTTAGTGGACGTAATCAAATATATAAATTGAACGGCGCTGATTCGATAATACTTTAGTCGATTGTTTCAGACCGTTCAGGGAATCGATTTTTAGTAGGTGGGTGTTAAGCCTTTGAAGTGACAGAGGCAATGGATAAATGGTAAGTTATAGTTGATTTCTAAAAGTTTAACAAAAATAGGCCAATCTAGTACTTGTATAGAATATTTACAAATATCAGATCCATAAACCGTTTGGTCATTATTGACAAAAGTATTTAAATCATTCGTCTAATCAGATCTACGTGTATAATCGGCGAACTTTTTATGTTAACAAAAATCGAATGAACACTAAAATTGTTTAAGAAAAATATTATTTAATAGCGGTGGGGCTCTAAAACTTGCTAAAATGCTTATTGGTGAGAGGGTGTCGTTAATGGAATAAGGTTACGTCATATTGGTTTCGGCCAAAGATTATTTATCATAAAGAAGGTGCAGCTCTTATAACGTTAGGCAAAATGTTTTGAACTAACTATGCAGGTAATACGATTAAGCAAACTACTGTGCTTCGTTTCTCTGTCCAGAGAAGCATATATCCAGCACTAAATTATCAAAGGCTCTTACTGTAATGTGAATATTTCTGTATGTGTGATCATCACTTAGACAATAATTATGTCTTTACACAACTACGCATGGATGCATGATTCAATAAATCTTCTAAATTCTTGTAAGAGTCCTTCTTCTAGCTGGATTTCTTCATCTATTTTCATCACTAAAAACCTTCTGCTTTTCTTCATTTGTAAAGAATTACATTTCCAAGATGAGTTGTACAAACTGCTTACTATCAAGAAATCAAACAAAGCTTTGTTGCAATGTCAAATATTGGGCCATTCCCAATTGGAATTCATAAAATGAAATTGATTCAGGAAACCCTTGTGATATCGATAATGTAACTTAATTTAAACACTGGTGATAAGAGTACTCTAATTCGCATCATTTGATGATGTTACTATAATATCTTTATGATACACTTTTCCAAGATGTTTTCCGCAATCGTAGGTACAGTTCAAACTTCTCCGGTTATCGAGATGACAATATCGAACCGTAATGGCCGATCTGATGCTAATGCTGCAAGGGTCTGAATAAAGACTCGGCATTACTTCCAAGATCTTTTGTGAAGATTTGATTATGTAAGTGCTCTCTAATGTTCGATATTCAATGAGATTAAATGTTGCTTTTGATATAGATCTAGTGCAGATTACATTAACACTTGGGTACAGATTTCAGATAGAATTTGATAATTTAGTAGCTATGTCATTAGACCTGAGACCTATAAATAAAAGAAATGTTGTAAAGATGCTATTTACAAAAAATCATTTAAATTTAATTTAACTTGTCTTTTCGTATTTCTTATACTTTTGATAATGGACCTATATTAAACATGTAAGTACTTCATCCCTCCATTTAGCACTAATAGTACAAGTTCTGCTTAGTTTGAAACTAGATAGTGATGTGCGACAGATTGACAGACATCTAAAACTATATATTGTTTGTTTACAAACACAATTGCATTGGTACCTAAAATCTCCTTCTAACCATGAAATGTAATAGTTTATTTACATGTTTTCATTGTTTTCACGAACGACACGTTAACAGGTAGCTATTTTCATCTAATACATAAAAATATACGAAAATTAATGGATTCCGAGAGCTTATATAAGAAGAACAAAGGTATATTGGGGTCCATGTGTAAGTCTTCTTAAAAATGAGGTCAATCACATGTCACGTCTGTCGTGTTATATTCTTAGGGGATATTGTTTAAGATATTTTGCGGCTCGTCCTTCGGATTACTAGCGGTTCAATATGACCGGCGCGCCGTGCGCCCAGATTAACTTGAGCAAATATCCTGAAGTATTTCCCATTACCCCGATGAAGGTACTGCGTCATTTTGCGATATATTGGAAACGGGTGCGAAGGAATTTAGGAAACATGCAAGAGTATATTGTATATAGGCATATCCCAAAAGACTCATGAAATTGATTACAAGATTCTTGGGATAGAGCACAGTTCACTAAGGAGTGCCTAGTGCTCTGTGGATTGGGTGACCAAACTATTACGTTTTCTCATCTAAGTCAAATCATGTTATAGAGATTGGTGTAAACCAAATAGTACGAGTAGGTAAAGAATAATTGTTGTTTAGAAACGTAGTGAAAATAATGATGGATTAATAAAAGCGTTTAGCTTGGAGCACTTCTTAGACATAAAAGTTTTGAAATCATCTCGCGGGTCAGATATGCGCCTGGTTTAATAAACCAACAAGAAAAAAAATCGAATTATCACGAATTTATTAACAACTTATTCATTAAAATTGTTTTAATAGATTAAGTGCTGCTTTTTAAAAAATACAAACTTAATTAAATTTGGAAGCACGTAGCTTTCTTTATTGTTGATTAGTTTATAACTTGGTTTCGTGTATTGTTATTTCCAATTTTTTTCATCCAATAGATACTTTATAAAAAAAATTGTGGTAACCGAATTGAATCAATAAACTATTGACATGATAGCTGCATTGTGTGGGTGAGTAAGATTTTCTTCAAGTAGCTACTGATCTGTGTAAGAAGCGCGATATGAATATTATTTAATAAAAGATACAGAAAAGAGCCGTTGGAGATTTAGCTTCACAAAGAGCCGAGGTCTTTTGTAACAAACAAGATATGTACTACACTCTTGTTTTATGTTTTCGTACAATTGTTACTTTTAGCTCAGATGACGTAGTTTTCAATGCCCGATAAATAAATAAAAAATAACTTTGTCTCCCTCTGGAACATGCCAATTAATAATCTTATAGCAGGTTTTTTTGTCTTGTAGGGTAGTTGACACCTAAGTCAAAGTACTTACTGTTTATCATTTGTCAAAACTTAACTTTGTACGAAAAATATATACCAAATACATACTTGTGACGTCCATCAAAAGAGCAATATATTTCGATGTTTGTTTGATTAAAATTTGTAATAGAAATGAAAAGTTGTAATAATTGTTAAAATAGTAACCAATAACAATAATTATTTTAATAATAATTTTTCATTAGATTAGATGCGAAATTCTGAACTAAATTCTAAATGCGAAATATATATAAAAGTAATATATTATCTAGAAATGAAACAGAGAAATTAATTATCGCATGTGCCGAGTGTGGTGTACCGCAGGCTTGGGCCGTGTCACTAAAACGGTTGGCTGAATGGTGCGCAATAATTTATATCTAGTAAACCATTTATAGTGCGTTACTAGTTACGATGATTTATTACGAACACGCTACAAGGTTCTGTTTGAAACTATGTAATTACCTACAGTTTTGACCACCCATGCTGAAAGTAATAATAATTATAATTCCTAATTGACACAAGAAATAAATTACAAATCACTGTTTAGCCCTGATTCCCAAAGTAGCGCTAGCTGTGTATTGGGAGTCAGTTCTAATCACAGGCAAAAAGAACAAACCAATAGTTACAATAGTAGATCCTTAACTAAATCTTAATTTTTATAGTTCGGTAATATTATGTTTGTGTTAAAGTGTGTTCTAAGATTAAAGTGGGGTTCAGTGTGCTTTTTTATGTATGGAGCTGGCAAAATGACTACTCTGCCTGATGGGAAGCATAAGAAGAATCCAAGAGTGTTGTACCTGTCCGTGAATTTATAAATCCACAACCAATACTGATTTTGATTGTGAATACCAACCTGCTTCGAGCCTCATATCGCGTGACAGTATAGTTCCCGCGGAGCTGGCTGCTCGACAACGGTATACGGCCGCGTGAACATCGCTGCGGTACTGAGCCGCAGGGAATGTGCCCAGCCATAGCGTTCCATTCTGCAGAGCACTCCTGTGGATAATAGGGTTGGGTTAACAAAGCTTGACAAGGATAATCGTTGGCGCAGTGGTAGCATATGCGACTGATGTCTAAGGGTTCAATTCCCATGTCGGGTCAAATGGTTGTATGATCTGCAATAACTATTTGTTTCAGAGTTTGGGTGTTTTATATGTATGTATTCACAAAAATGTATATAATAATCTGCATTCATGTCGGTTATCTAGTACCCATAACAGGTTAGAACTAAATGGCGTTTTGTGTTAAATGTCTGAAAATGTTTATTAATTTAACAGAGATAAATACGGTGTCATATTCTTATTACAAATGTTATACTAAGTACGAGTACAAATAATGCCTGTAATAGCACTTTAGTAGGTAATACAAGTTGGAATTTTTACTCTTGAGTATCGGCACTTGACAAAACTTGTTGAATTAAGTTCTTCGAATCCGATTTGGATTAAAGGTTATTAAAATGGTCGAATAAATAGGTACAAGTGAGTTTAATACTAAAATGAACTATATTACATATTCTGTTTAAAGTCCAGTATTTCACTAAGAAGAAATCATACTTCTGAGACCAACAACAGACGTCTTACGTTCACTTATCATTAAGATTACCAGTTTTCCCCCCATCCAAAAATCCATATATCTTAATCAGTCATTTTGGCAGGACCGTACAAAAAAAAAACAAATGAAAATCGACTATTCTAAAAGATGCTAGCATTACACATTCTATTCATTTTTTTCCACGCAATGGGTGTTTGAAGAGGACGATTTGCCCACAAAAGTTGTTTTAAACAACTTTTGTGGGGAAAATCATCCTCGTCAATAAAAAAGTGATGGTGATGTTTTTAGACGCAGTGGACCAGTAGCAGTAATTCCGCTAAAAAACCGTAGAACAGTTGCTAGAAAGAAAGAAAGAAAGAAAGAAAGAAAGAAATATTTATTTGTTAGAATATAGTACAAAAGATGTTATCACATTATAATACGTTCCTTCTATTCTACCATATCTGGTATACAAATTTTAAATCTTATGAACTAATCTTAGGGCTAGACAATAGCATTATATATTTATTTTAGATCGAGACAGTAGCATTTTATGATATATCTTTATCGCTTATAAATTCGTTAGTGGTATAGTAACATTTGCTTAAAAGTAAGTCGAATAATTTATGTTTGAACTGGTTCAAGTTAAGACATTTGAGGCAATTTGGTAACTTATTGAAGATTCGTATCGCCATGCAGAAAGAATTTTTGTTGTACATAGCAGTGCGTTGTTTGGGAATCAGTAATTTACTGGCAGATCTACTATTTATTTTTGTGACTGTTAAGTTTTTTTGAAAAAGTGATGAATTTTTATATACAAACATACTAATTTCATGAATGTAAAGGCATGGGAGTGGTAATATTTTATATTTCTTAAATAATGGTATGCAACTGTCCGTGTTATCTGCGTCACTCATAGCCCTTACACATTTTTTTTTGGGCTCTGAATGCTCTTGCTATATCTACAGAATTACCCCAAATGACAATTCCGTAACGTAGAACCGAGGAGACGTAACCGTGATATGCCCATAGGACAGCGTCTGGTGTAGCTACTTGTCTTATCTTATTTAAAACAAATACGTCATTGTCTAGCTTTAAACATATTTTATTAATATGTTGTTTCTAACTACAATGTTTATCTATACTTATGCCCAAAAAAGTGGTTGAGTCCACTATGTTTAACTTTTGGTCATTATGCGTAATATTTAAAGAATGTTAATGAATGCTAGTGAATGGTTTAGTGAAGTTTGTCTGCTTCAAGCTTTCGGAATCTTCAAGTTGGATAGCGTGCGCCCAAGGAGCGGCGTCCGTGGCATTCTTTTTCACCAAGATAACGCATCCGCTCACACAGTTGCTAGAACTATGACTAGACTATTAACTTCGGGGGTACAAATATTACCCCAGCCTCCGTAAAGCCCACATTAGGCTCCATGCGCATTTTTTATTTCCGATGATAATGTTAATGATGTTTTGAAAGCTGGTTCACTCGAATTCATAAGTGCTTTGGGGTTGGAAGGGATATTTAGAGTGGCTGTAATTTTTTTTTTTTAATTCTATTTATTTTTCATTTGACTAACTAGTTTTGGAAGAGCGTGAAACGTACCTAATCTGTGTGATTCTTGTGCATATTACTTTTTACCATCAAAACTACCCATGAACTCTTCTACTAAGTCATATTTTTGTATTAAAAGTGTGTCTGTAAGGAAATGCTTTGTTAAAATAAGGACGTCATTTCTGCGAAGTAATTCATCAATTAAAAAAACATGTGTACAATAAAGTTTATTCTATTACAAAGAAAATTTAAGAAATATTTTTCCTCAGGAATTAAACGATATATATAGTATTATATATGATAGACGTTGAGGTTTCGTAACTGGAGCCTTATTACTGTACTCAAATGATTCAAGAAACCACTGAAATCGAGGTCAATAATACGTAAAACAAAATACACGAAGAAAGTAAATACATCATCAGACCCGTAGTTATGCAGGTCGATATTAAGTGACACTAAAAAAATGTGCTAAGCCTACAAGAGGTCTACAATTTACGATGTATAAAGTCCTCCAACGGTAGGGCCACGCTGCGGTTCTTCAATCATGGATTTAACGGCTTCCATCGCCTTTCAGCCCTCAAAGAGTTACGATAGACCTTGCGCTAGGTAATAACTCGTGACCCCACACTTCACTAAGTTATTTGAAGGTCATAAAAGTGAGGTGTCGTCAATATTTATGTCTTAGATTTATGTTTATCGATGGGTGGAGATATTGGGTCTCGGTTACCTTTGTAGTAAATATAACCCGATGATACAAAGTGATATAATAAATATATTTGAAATAAATAGCTAGAGAGACACTTAGTTAATGAATTGGAAAAGGGTATGGAAAGTCCTCCAAGCAACTGTTCAGACTTATAATACTTTCCGACATCATTGTATATGGCAAAACTTCGATCCCTATCACTATTATAATTGCCACTAGGTATTATAAGGTATATATATTATAAGATATATTATAAGATTTTGCCGCCCATAATCAATCTGTGAAACCGACTTTCGCAAATTGTTGTGAACAAGAAAAGAGCGGATATTCCACATCAAAGGCCGACAAACCCATTTGTGAATGTAATGTTCTTAGCTGTCATGAGCAACTGTAGTCAGTCCCCAGCAAGTAAAGACATCTAGTTTTTGCCATCGATACCATAAAAAGCCACAGGTCTATATTAAAATTAATTTAAAAATAATTTATATTTGTGTTCTGTAGGAAAAGTTCAACTTGAGATCACGCTTTCGAAAAACTCATTTATGAAAAATATGCTTGTTTAGTTTTTTTTACTTTTATCGGAAATATACTCATATATATAATAGTAATAATAATATATCACTTTCTTGTACACCAGATGCATTACAAGGTAAGCTTAAAATTAGGGCAGTACTATTGGCGGTCTTATCGCCTGGAGGCAATCTCTTACAGGCAACCATTGGATGGAGAGAAAATATGAGTAAGAGAAAGTATTGGGTGTAAAAGTAGGTAAGACGAAAAATAAATAAATAAAGTAATAAAGATTATTATATACCGTTAAAAAATAATGATGAATATACCGTTATAGTAATACATAGTGTGGGTTATGAAATAAATACAAACAAGGAATAGATAAATATACAGTTAATTACATACTTAAATATAGTAGTGTGACCAGATAAATAAAAAATAAATTAAAAAATAGCAGGTTAAAGGACGTTGATGTCTCCCAGGTAATGCTCTTTTACAAGTCTCTTGAATGCAGTTAATGTTTGTGCTCGTCTAATTGCGACTGGTAGGGCATTCCACAACCACAACAAAATATATGTCTGTACAAAATTTTATACTTTAGTGGTGTGCAATAAAGTTGTATTAATAAAGAAATACATCTATCTGTCCCATAAATCAAACAAATTACAAATTTTAACCAGTAACTCAGGAAATTTCATAGAAATCAATTATTTCTTAAAATAAATATGTAAGTATTTGAAAATTATAGCAATAAGGTTTAGACCCTTACACTCTATTATCTTATATGTGGTTGTTATCTTAATTTCGAAAGATTCATATTTTATTTGCATTTAGAATGACTCTTCTTATCGCTTTCAAAAGCCTACCTATTCATTGGCGTCGTCTTACTGTCAAAACTTTCATGGAATAATATCTTTGAATACAAATGATAAGCTGAAACAAAATACCCGCCCTCGTTACTACAGTAATTAATCACTGAATATCATTTACTTCTATTTAAATTCAATTCCTGAACGTTTTTGAATAAGAAAATCTTTTTTAATAAAATCTGTTGGTTTGTGAATAAGATAAATGAGGTGCGATTTCATGATTGGATGAAAAGTGTCAGCGGATGTAAGAAAAATATCGTTTGAATAGAAGTCGGGTCGGACTGCGGCTCGCGTCATTTATACCCGTCGTGTTTAAAGCGATAGTGCTACTCTTTGTGTCCGAAGTATTCGCCAGATTTATGATAGCACATCTAAATTTTTTTACCGATAGTCAAATGACGGTTGATATATATCGATACATATTGAATCATTCGTAATATCGTAAATGGTGTATTACAGAAACATATGTAAATATTTTATGGCCACATAATGTTATAGATTCTTCTTTCGGTCCACAAAATATATTTACCGGGAGATGTTTCGACGAATTTCAGTATAAGTTATATCTATTTTTTAATAAATCTTTTCTTACAAAATAAAAATAATTTACAAATATTTTTACACGTCGAACTTTACAGCTAGAAGAGGCCGGCATTTGCTAAGTCTCACTCTGGGAAGAAATGTCGAAACAAACCACAGAAGTGTATTTTTTGGAAGTTCGTGAACATTGAATAATTACAAGATAATAAAAATCTATGCAAGTACAGTAAAGGATCATGGTTGACCTTTTAAGAAAGGACCACATGCAATAGCCATCGTGTTACCTTACTGGTATAAGTTAAGATGAAGGACGCAAAACGCGATACTACCGTCAGCAGGACATTTGGGTAGACCGAGGAAACGCCCGAAACTACCAGAAAGGTACTAAATATGAACTTATATTACAATCCTAGACTATACTCATTACATGCACACAAGTATTAACTAAAAGTTGCGGTATTAAGTTTTTTTTTTGGTGGTATACCCGAGCTTTGGCATGAAAGGGCTGGCTCGACCGGAGTGATACCACGGCCTCACAGAAAACCTATGGGAAATAGCGCCTGCGCTGTGTTTCACCGAGTGAGTGAGGACACCACATGCCCATAACAATTAAGAATTAAATCATTAAAATTATAGAACTAGTTAATAACATAATAATAACATTGTTTCTATCTCAAAATAAATAAAGTACCAATGTATGTACGTAACTTAAAAATTACAAAGTTATGAATCCGAGTGAAATTAAATAAAAGGCGTTTTGTTACCCACATTCGAATACCACAGAGAAATTAAATAAAAACTAACTAGACATAAGTTGTTATTGGAATGTTTGTAGAGGATCATAGAAATAATTCAATTTGTGTATGAAGGCTGAAGTTTCGGGTAGGCACAAGTGAAGTCATATAACATCCAGCCTCGGGTTATCATCCAGCGAGTCTTAAAAATACATGGGCCACAGAGTACAATCACAATACATGAAATTAATTTTCAAACTATTATGCCATTTTTTTGTATAACAGTATATTAATACTGCTGTATATAGGCCTTTTCTTAGAAATATTTTGACCTTCTGTATCTACCACTATCCTGCAATTTACACATGACATACCAACAATATTGTAATAAATAGTAATACAAGCATCTTACATAATTCAAACTTACTAATTTATTTAGTCATATGTTTTATTTTTTTATGTGGTGGTAGGCCCCAAAATGACTCTACTCTGCCTGATGGAAAGCATAAGCCGATTCCAAAATTGGTGGTCACCATATTCATTGTAAATGTAAATGCAGCAAGGTGACCCACAACATGGCGGCGTTGTGATGCTTCTGCATCATTTGACCTCATGTGGCAATCGTCATCATTTACCTGTCCAGTGTTTCTTTCTTGTACTCGCAATATGTTAATGTCTCTTAATGCTTCCAAAATGTATAGCTTAGTCTGTGTGTCTCTGTGTCGTCACCCCTATACATACTTTGGGTGTCCGACCCAAATTAACAAAATTATACAGAACAACAGCACTGCAATGATAAGAAAAGGATGAAACAAACCCTATCTCGTCTAGCCAGCGTGATATAGTAGGCCAAAAGCTCATTTCCAAGGAGAGGCTTATGTCCAGCAGTGGACTGATAAAGGCTGTTGATGTGACAGTGTTCCAGAAATTCTTCTTAGAGTGAGTCTTAGAAAATGCCGGCCTCTTCTAGCTTTTAAGTCCGACGTATAAAAATATGTGTAAAGTTTTACTTAAAAAAAAAAAATCATTTAATATACACTAATTACACGATTGATACCAGACGAGACTAGCATACCAGTCAAAATCAATAACTATGTGGATAAAATCTGTTCACCGTAGGAGAGCCTCGCTTCGGCATGAATGAGCCGGCTCGACCGGAGGGATACCACGGCCTCACAGAAAACTAGTGTGAAATACGCTGTTTTTTACCGACTGAGGGAGGAACCGTAAGCCCATACCCCAACTTCTACTGCCTATAACCAAGATTGTAAATTGCACGAATAGCCCTCCTGTGCAACACAAAGATACTTTAGTTACTTTTACTTTACTTTCAGTAGCATTCCCCCACAACAAAAAATCATATGACATTACACTATGAAAACAACTAAAATATACTACTCGTAATCTAGCTGTTTCTACATCGGTTAATTGAAGAATTTTATAAACCGCTTTTGCTGCAGAACTGAATCTATTCGACTATCCATCAATGTGTGGGTCCCACTGCCATTTAGAGTCCAGAAGGCCCAACTCTTTTCCATTTATCTGAATACTGGTTTTAACTTGCTTTACATTAGGTGTAAAAAATCTAATACAGGAAAACTCGAAAAACTCACCCGAGACAGGGGTTGGAGTCGAGACATCTTGATCACATACATGATATACACTAATTATCAGAAAAGAAATTTTAGTACACCAAGGAATATTGTTAATCATTTTAATTTAAAGAATCTAAGTACATTGTTATAAAATAACTTACATCACAAAGGAGGTACACAATGGCGACCCAATCTCTTCGTCATTATACAAATTTTTACATAAAAAGATATTGACAATCTCGCTCAAGTCCCAATTTGCTCGGATTGTTACCGTTTTACAAAGATTTCACTTATTACAGATATTGATCAAGCCGTTCTCCCTAACAAATCTGATTTTAATAATGGCGAACTTTTGATATTGGCTCTGTCTATTTTATACGATCATAAAACAGAATAATATCTTTTAAATTTAAATATTTTAAATACCACTCCTGCCTACCGCGGGGTGCAGCTAATTTTCTTTCAACACTTTTATATCAAGCATGAAATGTATCAACGTGTTTTTGATATTTGTAGTCCTGTTGTTACTAGTATTTTTCACACCCTTAAGAAGTTCTAGTTAATAAGCTGTTAGTGGCAAATTGTTACTTACATATAATTTTATAGACAACGAAAGTTTTATGTTTTCGATTGATTCCCAACTTTGCTTTTAAACTTGAACCCCTACAATTAATCTGGGGAGAACGTAATAGATAGTATATTTATTAAGTTTAGTTTTTAATAACAACCATATGTTATGCTATCTTATACGACTGTTTATGTTCCCTAATTGAATAAATAAATATATTTTCGTATATAATTGAGGCAGATACAAATAATTATAAGGTTTAGAAAATAATGCGAACTTCAGAAAAAACTAGATAACCTTTACTCATTTTAATCCTGCAACATTCAGGTCTTCTCAACTTTATTTGTTAAACGAAAGCAGAATAACGCAACCCATTGCTATTCTGCGTCCAGGTTCTGATACACAACCTTCACGTGCTCCAAGCCTTATTTCTCTACTCCGTCACTTAGTATGAGGTCACAATAAAATAATCATGCGTGTGTTTACGTGACTCCGAAGCCCATGAATATTGCATGTGAATGAGGATTACGGTCTGTGTGGAGACATCGGGAACTTTTATGAGGCCATCATGTTGGAATGTCAAACGAAGGCTTTCATTAGGTTGTGGAAGAGAATTTTGATTTTTCATATTCTGAACGTGATTATGATAATTTCGTTCACCCTCTTTCTAAGATTAGGTTTTTTTGGAAAATAAGCATATGTATTCTATATACACTAAATCAAGAAATGTTTTATGTTTTTTTTTGTATCTGCTCTATTTTGTTAATATGAAGATACTTAATGATGTTAAGGCTTCGGCTGGAACTTTTTGCTTTCAGCTTCAAACTAGGGCAGAGTTGGTGTAAGAGTCGACGTCACCAGGCACCCTTCTAATGATGTTAACAAACATGTTGTGTATAGTATGTTTCTTTAATTCAATAATATAAATTGTTGTTGTTGTAGTAGGACCTAACTATAGCAATAACTTGTGGAAAAAGCTAAGTGTTGTCCCATGTAAGGTTTGAACCCATAACACTCAGCGCAGTAGAAAACAGTAGAAAACTACCAAAAACAACATATGTGCAGTTATTAAATAGGGAAGATGATAAAAACTCCTCCTTTTAAGAGTACGCACACTTACGTCCTTATCTCTGAAGTAAAAGATAACTACATAATAACATACAAATGTCGACTATAGTTTTCCCACAAACTTAATAGAGAGTGAGTCCATTACTATCAACCAGGCAACCGTTAACGAAATACTATAAAAATCTGAAATCTTTTCAAGGTCTTTACAAAGAAAATTTGTTTGTTAATTGGGTTGAGATATATAATTATTTTCATAACAAAGAAACGCATAGACGTCTGATATAAAAACTTATCTTTATAATTAAGTAACCTTCTATAGGTAATCGGTTAATCTGGCTTGTGGGCACTTTCCATTTGCCGATTCATAGTCTCCACTAAAACAATTTTTTAAATAGTTAAATAGTTGAGAACGCTTTCGGTTTGTAACACACAATTCAAAATTGAAGTCATTTGAGTAACTACTAACACTTAGCGATAGATTCGTCCCAATTAGTGAGCGTCAAAGTAACATTGAGTTATGGATGCTGTCGCTATTACGCGCTGATGGCCGCACATAAACACACCGGCGCGACGAGAGCCTGCCTCCACGCCACTGCTCTCCTTCAAATAATGAGACTCCACCGAATTATTTCATACAACAAGTTTAAAATATCAGTAAAAAGTTGCTGTGAAATAAAATGTCGTGCATTTTTTATTGCGAATTCACTTGCCCTGAATTTTAATCGCACGCTATGTTGCTGTACGCTCGGTATATTGCATGAGAGTAGTTATATTACATGCAGCAAAATTGTAATTGCGACTTGCTGGGTTTTGTTCTAAGTATAATAATTTCTGCCTTGCATTGTTTGTATAGTGACGGGTTGAGAATATAGAGAGTCACTCCCTTATTCATCCTGTGGCTGTGGTGAGAGCTGACTAAGGGTGTAAACAACATCACTGCAAAAAAGGCAAACTTGAAACAACTAATTGAGTTCGACTAATGCGCTAATAGAAGACTAAAACTCATTTCCAAGAAAAGAGCTGCACAGAGCAGTGGACTACTAAAAGCTCTTCTTTGATGATGAATTCTTGCCTTGTGTAAATATAAAGATTGTATATCATTATATTATGTAAAGAAAAAAAAATATATTATTTTATTAGACGGATACAAAGAAAAATTCCAATTCCGCCCCGATACACTTGGTCTGTTCTAATTGACACTCGTGATGTTCCCTCGGGTACATTAAAATTTAACTCTTGGGTTCTTTATAGGTCGATTGTGGACTGTTACATTTAAAAGTCAATGTATTATTTATAAGACAAAATTTCACAGTCGACTTAATTCGATTAAAACGTCAATCTGTGTCAAGTTATATTCTAGATACAAAAATATAGGCCAAGTGCGAGTCGGACTCGCGCATCGAGGGTTCCGTACAAACCTGTAGGTATATATTATATGATGTAACTAAACATTTGTGCTTTTCGCAATTTTCCCTTTATCTGTGCTATAAGATGGTGCTTCGAACCGAATTTTAAGATTCTGAGTCCACGGGAAGTACCTTGTACGTTATGATTCCCTTGCGAATGTCGAAAACTTGCTGTATCTTTTGATCGCGTTGGCTCAGGTATTTAATTTTTTCACAGCTTTATGGGACAGTAGACTTGAGTATTTCACATGAATTTCAGGTTGAAGCTTTCTTGAGAAAAAGATTCCTCACAGACGGACAGAATAACAACAAAGTGATCCTATAACGGATCCGTTTTTCCTTTTGATATACGTTGAGGTACGGAACCATAAAAAATCATTTAGCTTACTGGCAAATACATTTCTCAGTTATTTTATCAATTTATTAGCATATAATAGTTACGAATTCAAATAATTTATTTTAATAATAATAACGTCTTTATTGTACACCAGGTCAATTATAAAAGGTCTTAATTTAAGATAAGTATGTACAATTGGCGACCTTATCGCCCGGAGGCAATCTCTTATAGGCAACCTTAGGATGGAGACAAAACAAAATAGGGAAAGTAGAGGGTTGGAGGGTTGTGTCTGGTGCATTAATATTATATTTGAAGGAAAAATTAAAGCAGTATACACTATATAGTGTGGAAGTTAGATAAAATGAGCATTATTAAATAAAAACTTAGAAGAGTATGAGTGGAATGAATATAAACTACTATTAATACACTTGTATGGGATAAGGTGATCTTATGACTACGCGAGAGAAATACGTAGGTTATGGGACCTAGATGTCTTCCAGGTAATGCTCTTTTACTAGTCTCTTGAAGACATTTATTGTTGGTGCACTTCTTATTGCGACTGGTAGGGCGTTCCACAGTCGAGCTGCTTGAACAAAAAAAGAGTGGTCGGAAAATTTGGTAGAATGTGACGGTATTTTTAGTTTCAAGTTCTCAGACGATCTCAGTAATTTGGGATCGGGTAAAAAAGTGAACCGTGATTTAAGGTAAAGTGGGGTAAAAGTACTAAATAGGATGTTGTATAGAAGAGAAAGGATATGTGTATTCCGGCGAAGGCGGATAGGAAACCACTTAAGCTTTTTACGATAGCCGAAGATGTGATCATATTTACACAATCCGAATATGAACCTTATACAGAGATTTTGGAGTCTTTCAAGCTTATTTAATTGGTCTTAAGTGAGATCTAAATAACTGGCATCAGCATAATCAAGGATGGGGAAAAGAACGGATTGGTAGAAGTAGGTAACAAATTGCGTAGCCTACGCAAAGACCCTGCAGCGGCGAACATTTTGCGACTCAGCTCCTGCAGCTGGGGACCCCAGGATAAGGTGCTGTCAATATAAATACCCAAGTTCTTTACTTTATCACTAAAGGGAATAGGTGTGTTACCGCAAGAGACTTGAGGCGGTATAGTCCAATCGATTTTGGAAATCAGTCTAGAACTACCTACAACTATGACTTGAATCTTGAGAGGGTTAATCTTGAGGCCGTGGGAAATGCTCCACTTACAGATCTTTTCCAAGTCAGCGTTTACAGTATCAATAGCATCAGCCAGGTTAACCGGTGGTATTTTATGGAATATGACATATAAATAGGGTTTTAAAATAAATAAATTAGTATTGAGAAACGTTCTGGGCTATCATGCATATCTTTTTAATGGGCTAAAAAAGAGATGCTCAATTTCGTTCTATTTTCTATATTTGTCACCTCTAAATTTCTTAAACTAACAATTTGAAATCTGAAGAAAAATTTTAAAAGAGAAAAATATGATATGAAGAATACAACTGACTACTATTTGTAATGATAAAGTTATTTCTTCTTTTTAGACTACAAACAAGTATGAGACAATTAATTTATATAATTACGTACGAAATCAACGACACGTGCAATCCAAATTAATTTTCGGGCCAATTTATTTAGGGTATTCCCTAACAATATTAATGTTTGTTATGTATACGGAACCACGAACCAAATATTTGCAAGTGTAATCCCAACGAGAGAGGAAAAATAAAATCTGACTTACATCCTAATCGTATGTCGGTAATATATGAATAATTCACGAGGGAATATTGAATAACAGGAGATACCCGGCAACCGCGTACGACTTGGACTACAGGCTTTATTCCCTTACTTGGCGTGAATTATGTATCTGCTGACGTATATTGCGGTCTTAAGTTAATTCCATTCGATTCCTAATTTATAAAACATCATCATCATTCGTCCATATTCCACTGTTAGACTTAGACCTCTCCTCGGAATTTAGCCTATTAACAAAGCATGATATACATAAAAAAAATGGCAGAAGTAAAAGGAAAAAATCGAATTGACGTTTTATGAATCGATATAGTCAATCTTTCTTTTTATGTCGCCGCCCATGGACACTCGCAACAACAGAGGCGTCACAAGTGCGTTGCCGGCTTTTTAAGAAGGAGTACGCTCTTTGCTTGAAGGTTTGAAGGTCGTATTGGTCTGGGAATACCGCAGGCGACAGTTCGTTCCACAGTTTTGTTGTGCGAGGCAGAAACTTTCTGGAAAAGCGCACAGTCAAATGAAACCATAATGAAACTTAATTATTATCTATATAGAGTCACCGGTTAATTGTGTGGCCGTGGTATCCTCTGGTCGAGCAGGCCTATTAGTACCACAAAATTGTTATTTAACTTACTGAAAGTTCTTATGATAGCAAATCTTGAAACCTAAATTTGATTTACTCACAAACATTTCTTAACTAGCTGAACCCCGCGGTGCTACCCGCGGTACGACAACAACCGCGGGCAACGCCGCGAGGCACAACTAGTACACCGCACTCAAAATAAATGTGACCAATAAATCATAGACAGTTCTAGGTATTGGAAGGTTTTAAGTAACGTATTTAGATACGTTAAGTTTCTGTAATCTGCGGCTTCCAAATATTGGTTTGAAATTTGAAATAGTGTGGGTATTAACATGGGTTTGTCGACTTGACACGCTGAGTATAAGACCGGCACGTAAGCCTCGTGCCACGTGGACCTACTAGGTGTCGTAGTATTCGTTTCCATTACAATATATGAATAATTAATCAAAGGCTTCTTAGAGCGCGTGTAGGAAGGTTTCAGAGTCTTGAATATATTTCTTGTGTAGACTTTTTTATTTGCTTTATTTGAAGATATCGGCTTTGGGATGTTGTAAATTAAAACAAATAAAAACGATGAGAATACTGAAGACGTTTTAAATCTTTACTAATATTTATGCAGGGCACGTATTTCTGAGCAGGTGCCTACGAAAGACCGACAAAACATTATTAGGTTTCTGCTGTGTGTTTCATAGGTCATCTGAATTTCTTGTGTTGTACGTAAAGTACTACCATGACGGATTGTGTATTTTTGTATCATTATAAACAGACCGGAGAGAACAGGTAAGTAGGCAACTACGACAAATGTCGGTTTTTTTGTTCTTTAATGATTTTTCATTTGATAAAGCATAATTCTTATTATAAAGACTGTACGTCTACATGCAGAAATTAAACACTCAAAAGTAACATGTTATTCTTAAAGTTGAAGTCGTTTAATAAAGCAAATAATAGTTAGTTTAGAATGAATCTGAAAGTTTTGCAGGATAATGCATGACGTCATATACCCAAATTCATGAAGGGCTCAACAAGGTTTTGGTTGGGTACCAATCGTTATATCGAGGTCCGGGCTCAAACTAGCCTCACAAAGCCGGCAAATATTTGGCAGAAACAACTTTAGGGTTGGAGCGTGTTTGTGTAGGGAGAGTCGATGAGCTCTCTAGAGGATTGAGTAAGATCTTTAATCTCGTTATAAGGACATATTGAAAGCGAAATAAATTAACTTTTAAAACAATTAGTAAATAAAGCTAAACGAAATGGACTATAAGGAAAATTAGTAAATAATTTCAAAAAAGATTTTAACGTTATGTAAAATCCATTCCAACAAAATTAATAAGTTAGTACACCATTTAATTAATTTGTACTCTACTTTTATATATATACAAAATAAGCTATGATGATTAAAATCGTTACTTTTTTAAGTTGGTTTAAAATAAAACAATTATTATTTTTTTCTCTCTAGAATCTTACGCACAGAATCAAATTTCTCAAAAAAGCGAGTCCTCGATAAAGTTACTCTTCTCAAAAATAAACAGCATTTTCAAACATTTTCACTTCGTCAATAGAAGTCAAGTTTTTTTAATGCTTAGGCGTGTTAAAGTTTATGAAATTTTTATTAAAAATTTACGAAAAAGAGTTCAACAGTATTTTGACGTTCATTTAAACCATGTAAATAGATCTTCTTGCTTATGACTTAAGCCAAACTGAATCAGTTTCGATACTCATCATATAACGCATTGTACGGAGTGTCGGGTCGATTTTACGACCGAACCCTTGACTGTTTGCTCTCGTAACCCAACAGTATACAAGGCAGTGGAACCATCATTATTAAATAATAATATTTGTTATTTATACTAAATTAAAAATATCAATTTTGGCTGTAATTACGTTCGTAGGTTCTATCAAAATTTATTTTAAAAGCACATACTTTTGTTTACATAATTGTTTCTTTTACTACCTAAACTTACGAGAGCCATTCTAGAATATTTGTTAAATTCACATTCATATTTTTTAACGCCGTACAATAATCTACACTACAGTTCAATATTTGTACATCTAGCAACAATATCAAACAATGTTATAAAGTTAACTCTTGTATAAGTAAATACCTACTGAAAAGATCATCTGAAACACAATTTAACTTTACTTGTACAAGTTCAAAACGATCACGAAAATTGGAGTCGGCGGAGTCAAATAGCAACGCATTTTCCAAACCATGAGCCAAACGATTTATAACGGGCAATTTACAGTCAAATTCGGGATCTCGTACAACGAAGTATTTTTACACAAACCTAATGATAATAATTAACCCTTACATACCAAATTATTTTCATTTGGATACATGCGGGTCTGTTCATACCTTATGTGATAATTATACGATGTTTAAGTGTACGATTACCCTACTGGGAATTATGTACGCGAATATATTTCATTAGTGAGTTTCTAACATTGGGAAATTCATATTTTTGAGGTCAGAATATTAAATTATCATTCCATGAATTTTATAGAATCAGAAACATACCTACTAGTACGCACACCAATATTGGCTTATAATATTGTAGGAGAGTTTACTCGAAGTCTTACAACTTTTTCTAAAACTTCGCCCTAATATAAAATCGTAATTTTCTCTGATTTGAGAAACAAGTAGCATTATAGCTCCTCAACTACTTAATAGAACTGGACTAATGAGATATTCTATCGTTAGAAGCGTCTTGATCATCAGCTGGTTATAGGCTATGTGACGTGTCACTGAATCTAATGTGGCGCACTCTAGCGGTCATAAAGTATGGTCTAAAAAAGTAAATTTAAGATAAATATGCCATGCTTGGTGTCATTGGAAAAGGAGTTACTTGTACATTTCAAAACGAAATATATTATTAATATTTGCTCGTAACTTTGTACGTATTTATTTGTATGTTATTTAAAAATATACTTTGCAAAGAAATTAGTATTATGACGGCACCAAAATATTTAAAAGCTAAGCAGAGCTTGTATTATGGGTACTAGACAATTGATATAAATACAATATATCCTTTTTTTTGTAAATACATACATATTATACTCGTACATAGAAAACACCCGAACACCGTAACAAATATTTGTAGCTCGTACACACATTTGGTTCGACTCGCGAATCGAAACCGAGACCTTAAGTACAGCAGTCGCTACTGCGCTACCGAGGTAGTTATTTTTACGGTTATTATATCAAAAAATCATTTTTTCTGTCTGCCTGTTCCGGCTCTAATCTTTGAACAATTTTGATGAAACTTTCACTTTTCAGACTAGTCCACGCGGTGTGAACAGCGGTTGTTGTTATAAAGGTACAACCACAACCTCGAGACTATATGTCACTGTGGGAAACTGCAAAAATACGACTATTATGTTATTATCAAGGCTGTTCCCTCATTTGCTCCCAATATCGGCTATTTCATTGAAAACTTTATAATTTTTAGTTGCTACTTATTTCTTGCTCCAACATCAAATGACTTCAGTAATGTGAAGGGAAATTCTTGGAGTTATGAGTTATATGAACGGAGCGAATATATGAACGGTTTATACTTCAATACCTTTTGTCCTCATAACTTTGTTCAGTACTCTCCGGGGACCGCCGTCCATTACGTCGTACCGGGATAAGGGAATAGCACTTTAAATGTTCCCACCACCGCGTAAAAAACCTTCCTTAAAAAGATTGTAAGAAAGTGTTAATTTGAACTGTGATCTTTTGTTTGTGGCTGACAATTGAGATAAGTTAAAATATTACTGAAAAAATTGGTTGTCTGTAAAGTCGGTTTACGGACGAAAATTTTACTTGATAACGTTATAAAAAAATTTTGATGAAATTCTATAATAGTATATATAAGTAATAAGTATTCTGCGATCTCGTGAGTCATGCTTATGCGTACAAAACTTTAAAGTATATACAGCTTTACACGTTTTTGATAAAAGTAGGGATCGATCAGTATGATAACATGTAGTTTGTCTGTTACATCTGATAACCAATATGCAGTTATATCCAGTCTGAGCCAATTACAACGAGGTCCAATTGACAGCTATTGGTTAAGCGTATTTCGTTTATTCGGAGCTAACACAAGCCTTGTCTTGTTAAACTATCCCGCTAAACAAATGTTTCTAAAGAGCATACGGCTCTTTAGAAACGTTTGTTTAGCGGGATAGATAGATGGGATTACGGGACAAGAAGTAAAATTTTTGTTGTATTATTTAAGATCATTTTTAAATACACAAAAGTATTCGTTAAATTATTTAAATATTTACTTTAATTTTATTGTATTCAAGAAATTAGTACATAAAGAGGAAATTAATTTATTCAAACATTCTTTTGTTTTCTAAATACTGTCACTAAGTACATTTGGATATAAGCAAATAACAAACCGCCCGCATGAATTATACGCAGGAATAAATTCCACGATGAAATTAAGGACCACGAATAAAAGTTAAATGAAAGGTCCAAACAATGGTCCCGTGTCTATATTGTGTGACCGCCGCCAGTTTGGGCCACTTCTTTTTATTTCTTTCACCCGCATCTTGCCTTATCTATTATTCGCTGGAATCCCTTAGAAGGATATGAAATGGAAAATTTAGGGATATTAAGTGCAGTGTTCAGAAAGGACGTGAGAATTTGAGAGTGTTGAGGCGATCATTTATCTTTCAAGATTTTGTTTTCTTGGCTTATCGTATTAGATTTTTCATAATAAGTAAATGTATGATAAATGCAAAAAAAAATAATAGTATTGTCGATTTTAATATTATCGTCATCATCAACAGTTTTTAACAATCCACTGCTGAACATAGGCCTCTCTTTAGAAAGGAAGTTTAGGCCATTATACCACACTAGCCAGACGGGTTAGTAAAGGGTTTGTTCAAATTTAGATTCCTACATACCATTACAATTTATAGCTCAGCTTATACTAGTTAATCGTTAACATTATGTATCGCTTCATAACTAAACGTAGGTTACAAACAAGAGTGAACATTGAACTAAAGCCTCACCACGGTTACGCACCGGCTATCATCCTAAGCGGTTATTTCTAATCACCGAGTGTAACTGGGCTATGAGCGCCTATTACGTATTAAGTGCAAAGGCAAAAACAGATACTGTTCATGTTTGCTTACTTCAGAAACTTTTCAGAGTAGTTGAAACTTTGTAATAACCGCGTAAATAATTATACTTCTGATAGAAATAGTTTACAAAATTGCTTTCCAATTCGAATTGGATGCTCTATAATTTTAATTGTTATAAATCTGTTTTATTCTGCTTGTAAGAAAAAAATAGTTGGAAATATTATATTATAATCAGTAATGTTTTTTTGATATCAGTTATAATTTTTATTTCTTAACTATTTTAGATCAAAATTTTCTCTGTTCAAATGAAAATGAGACTATTTTTGGTTTCATTGTTTTGGTGAAGTGTTGAACTCAGTTGTGTTGACCTTCCAGGTAGGCAGGTTGCATATCATTGGGTTCGTTTTATATATTTTTAGTAAAGAAACTCCGTAGTGGTAGCAAATGCAAAGCATACACACACAAAAGATAGTAAAGTATCACTAATATTTATAGTGGAGACAATCATGAAAGTAATTATAAAGAAGGGAATAGCTTAGTATCTCTGTCCCGAAAAGCTAAAGTTTATTTACGTATGGTTGTTTCATATTGAAAAATCCGAGTCTTACTTTGTAAATCGTTTGCATACGAGTACATTGCATATAGGAGATAATAGATACATTGTAAATTTTCAATTTCATCAAGTTCGTAATATGAGTATATATATAGTAGATATGAATAATTGTATTAAACAAACCATATTATTGTCTGAGAGTGGTCGGGTGAGATCGATGGACGCTACCTAATGGCTTTTGTCAGCAGACTAACTGCGCTGGGAGTACCGACGTGCAGCCCTGATGGAGTACCCGAGTTGTTCGTATCCGAGAATCGGGTCAGCAGAGCCGTTTGTTTTTTATTTTAATATGGATGAGGTAACATTTTAATACGACTGCATCAGAAGGAGGGTAATGATTTTCGAGCGTTTATATGTATGTTTGGCACGCCCCACAGCCTAAACGGCTGGACGGATTTCGACGAATAAGGTGTCGTCGAATTCCTCAGAATCGTGGTAGTGACAAAGGCGATATAAAATTTCATTACTTTTAAGTAGTCGCGTTTTTTGTTTTTATAATAATAATTGTAATTAATGCGAACGACTTATTAACGGTAAGTAACAAATCATTCATCAACTGATTGTAGAGTCCACCATGACAGTAGCCATACACAATTTGCCTTTACTTGTACTTTATTAGTAACTTGAAAAGTATGACATTAGGATAAGATGAAGGCTTTTTACATTAAAAACTTTATTGGTTTACTGGAAGCAAGTCGGTTGTCAGTTTGATAAACATTTGCTTTAACAACACGCAAGCTATCAACAACGTTCACGAACTATTTACAAAGTTAGGGGTCGGTTTAATGGTTAAGGCCTTTATTAAGGTTATGTTTTCAATATATATGAATATTCAGGGAGTCCTTTTAGACTTAGTGATTGTCATATATATCTTAACAATACAGAGTAATGTATTAATATGTAAACATAGATACTTAATGTTTCAATTAAAACTATCATATTCTTTACTAACTATTGTCAGCGACTTTGCTATTTCACATTCCGTGTTTCTTGAAATCAAAATGAATAATTTTATATTACCCCAGAAAGGTTGAAGTTTACCCTCCTTTTAAGCGCTTATAACGTAAAAAAACATTAGCTGACAAAACTTCAATTTCCTAGGCCATGTTGTATTTTAGACGTTGATATGTCACTTAAGCAAGCAAATTTAGTAATGTGTGTATATATAGATACATACATTTATCTTACAAATAGTACTATTCTATTAAATGCCAATAGTTATTAGGTTTAGTTATAATGGTTCTCTGGACGGTCTACTTTATTTCCTCTAGGGTTCTGTGGACTTGATTGGGTATTCGTTATAATTACTAAACCAAGAAACTAGTTAGAGGTAATAAGACGTCGTTATAAGTCAAAGGCAAAAGTATATATGCCATTGAGACAGTAACCGAATCAAACACTTTATATCAAGTGTACGGGCCAATGACCGTATATTTGACGTGGTCAGCATTTTACGTCCACAACGTCGATTTAAAATACATTATAAATCAGTGCACTTTCAGCAGTTACAGGGTGTACTCACTAGCATTAATCATTACACATTATATCATTAGTTCATAAGTCATTTGTGTAAGTCCAATGTGTGGGCCAATGACCGTACATCAAGTAAACTCTAAACGTAAAATATAAATAAACAGTGAGAAGAAATCTTCTTTACCTTGAGTTAGTTCTATGGCAACATAACTTCCAAGGTGAAACCCGCATTTAATAGGTTTGTCAACCCTTGTGAAATAGTGTCCGGAGTAGCGCCGTGAATCTTGATGTCGCTGTGACGTGGGTGCACTGATTTAGTCCTGGCACGTCGTATTAACTAGCTTATATCACTGTTAATACTAAACGAGAGTGATTTAATACGCCTAGCAGATTTATAGGTATGTTGTTTCAAGCAACGCCCTGGGAAAACGCGGTCTTAAGATATTCCCAGGATCTAGGCCTAAACTTTTGAAAGAGCAAAATAATTAATGTACTTTGAATTGTTTATTGTTGATGAAGTTGTTCTGACTGACTCAATAGTTTACGACCGCTAACGTCTAATCTAATCTAAGGTTCTTCTTTCTTATAACAAATTCGTTAATAGTTTTCTATTTCCATTTCGTTGTATATTTTATCATAGAACCGCAAAGATAAAAAATGAAGAAAGTTTTTAAGTTTCCGTGTACTTATTTTTACATATTTCACCTTTTCTTTTCTACACAAAAATTATATATTAGGTCTTTACCTATGAAATTGCCGTTTTGTATGCAATAAGTGAAAGTACTTATTTTTTCAAACTTTTTTATTTCTGTTATTCGAAGTAATCACCCATGCAATCGACGCATCTTTGCCAACGCATTGGCAGTTTATTGATGCCCTTCTTGTAAAAATCAGCTGGACGGGAGGCAACAAACTCTTCCAAGGCATTTTGTACTGCCTCTCGGGAATTGAATTTTTTACCCACTACAAAGTTGTCTAAATTTTGGAAAAAGTAATAGTCGGTAGGTGCAAGGTCTGGTGAGTATGGCGGATGAGGGAGAGCTTCCAACCCCAGCTCTTGCAGCTTGGAGACTGTCTGTTGCGCAGTATGGGGTCGCGCGTTGTCGTGAAGGAGCAGTGGGGACGACCGATTGACCAAAGCTGGTTGCAGATGTGCAAGCTTCTCCATCATTCTCTCCAGTTGTACACAGTACACATCTGCATTAATGCTCATGCCGTTTTGTAAAAAGCTGTGGTGAATCACACCCGCACTAGACCACCAAACAGTGACCATCACCTTTTTAGGGGTCATTTTTGGTTTAGGGCATTGCTTTGGTGCTGAACCAGGGTCTAACCAACTTGCTGAGCGCTTTCGATTGTCGAACAGAATCCATTTTTCGTCGCACGTAACTATTCGTTTCAAAATTCCTTTATTTCTTTGCCTGTTGAGCAGCGAAAGGCAGGTCTCGACGCGTACGTTGCGCTGGCGATCGTTAAGGTCGTGGGGCACCCATCTATCAAGCTTTTTTACCTTGCCAATTTGTCGCAAATGGATCAATATTGTTTTGATGCTTACATTAAAAGCTGTTGCTAGCTCAGCTGTAGATTGAGTTTCGTCAGCTTCCACAATCGCCTTTAATTCATTATTATTAACCAAAGTCTCCGGACGACCACGAGCTTCATTTTTCAAGTCAAAATTTCCAGAACGGAACCGGGAAAACCGATAAAGGGTTGTGCGTTCGTTTGTACAATTCTCTCCGTAAACGTTTTTGATGTTACGTGCCGTTTGTGTCGCGTTGGTGCCACGACGGAACTCATATTCCATAATTACACGAATTTTTAAAGTGTCCATTATGACGAAAAATGTTCAAATGTAATGAAAATACAACGCTAATCAAAAAACAAAAGACTGAATTTGTAAATAGAATGTCATGGTTTTAAAACAAAATTAATTTGAATTTAGAATACAGAGCCATTACAAACTTTTTTTTATTTGAAATGACCAGTACTGAAGAAACGCAATTTCATAGGTAAAGACCTATTATTTAGGGCCTGTTTGAAAACAATTAAATATCAAACCGAATCAGGCATACAATGATGAATATGTATGTATGTAACGATGTCACAATAGTACAATTAGATTGTAATGTATACATGTTGTAAACATTTTAACAAATCCAAGTGTGCAAGTAACAGCTCCCAGTCAATTCGGACGTGCGATCAATCATGGTGGGTGTAGCGTGTATAACTTGTGACGTCATTAATATAACACGAGTGTGTCTGTGGCGTCACCGGCCTCATACATCTCTGTCAGTTCAGTGCGCCCTGGTAACCGATTACTGTTCGTTATTTCGGACACACTATTCTACTATTGCAATACAAAAGTGAACACTAATTGAAGAAATGACAAAATCAAATATTTTAAACAATATGTTTTTATTAAGGGCATCCACGTTGGTTAGAGGTTAGTGTATGTGACTGCCGATCAAGAGGTCTCGGATTCCCGGCTCAGATTGAATTTTGTCTGAAGTCCCGCAGCATAAGGACGTGCCCGGACGCTAGTCGCCATATCGAGATCTCCAGGCTGTTGATGACGATCTCGAAGTCGTTCAAACTCTGGTATAGGGGAGAAATATATACGTATCCAGTGTCTTTGTCTCTTAGCGACAAGGGCGGGAAATGAGCAGCCGTGGAGCCGATGACTGCCATGGAGATTCCCGATCTCTATCTCCCAACCAGTTTAAACGGGGAGGAACAGGGCAGGGCAGGAGTAATTGGGCTCCGTGACTACGACCACACCAATCCACCAATACGCCACGGTTAGCAGGAAGAGATCTTGCGCCACGGCACAGTGGTTGAGGTTCGTCTGGACAAGGAGGTGAGAAACCTGATCCATTATCGAATTGTCTCTATCACCCCCTCCATAGACAATGACGTCGGAGGCAGCCTGGGCCGATTGGCTAGACGACGCTTGCTGAGAAGCATGGGGAGGCTTGCAATCCCCCTGCGATCTGGTAAATATACTGACAGCTAGTTTAACCTACGAATTCAATTCGCCCTCAGGGATGCAAAGGTCTGATGTCAGTCGGTCTGTGGAAAAACTGTTAATCGTTTAAACCGGATGAACTAATCAAACCAAATCAAAGAGCCTTAATTTAATATTTTTAATTTTCGACATTGGCAACAGAATTATTAGTTTGCCATTTGGCATAAGCCTCCCCTAGACTTTTTCATGTCCAGGTTTGCGGCTTTTCTTTGCCATGTTGTTCCAACTACCTTTCTCATATCATCCTACCATTTTATTTTTTTTATTAAAATGACGATAAACGCCAATAGCAGAAATAGCTGACGAGTAGATTCCTGCTGCGATGGCGAGACAGTGTCACGTAAATGAGCAAGATGACGCGATGACGCGAAGAACCGGGAAACACATTTACAACAGTTTCGAAAGAAAGACATTACTACCATAAAGTTTCAATAGATCTTTAACCTTTCGTGTTTCGTTACATTGTTTAAAAAGTTCTTCAAATTTTTGGCTGTTGGACGTTTAGGCCAGTTCTTCAACTAATGCCACCATTAACCAGTAAATACATACCTATACGCAATATTAATTATAGTAACAGCAATAAAAATCCATGTGTTAACAACAGATTATATAAACTGTCCATGTACTTCCACGGGGTCTAAATATCGTCTAATCGCTTGTTTTTTCAACTACTTTCTACTACTAAAAATCTTAGTATCAATTACAAAAAACATTTCTTTTATTGGCCATGTGGTATGGTTTGTCATGCAGGCATACTAAAGTAACCAGTTACTATATCGGAACTAGATTAATATTTTTATTTAGTAGTTTGGGTTTCCATTCAGTCTTTTCGTCATCAATTCTATTTCATTAAAATGTATATTTGCTTTAAACCTTCTATCTCTGCTTTAAAAAGCAAATACCATAAATCCAGAATTTAAGAGAACTCTTTTAATTTTCTTTTGCTTCCATATTATCAGATACTAATCTAATAATAAAACCAATGAGACCTTACATAGATTCTTACATTGGATCAGAAATCTGGTGCAGATAACAGTATGACTAAGAATATTAAATAAAGAAGGAAAGAGTCATATACTTATAATCAAAAATATGAAATTGACAGTAAAACGACCATGATTGAAATGATTCGCACTGCATCCTCAAAAAGCTTGGAGGAAAAACTCGTGTGACGACATAGGACAGTGTCCGCATCGATAATTGTGCACTCGCATCAGCGCACCCCAATTTTCATGTAAATTGTAAAAATTCATTGAACGATCGAACACCGAACCTACATAAGTACGATTGTACTGTCTCCATAAACGTAGTTGCTTGCACTCAAGTAATTGTAAGGTCAAAGAGGTTTTATGGGTTTAAGTAATGATTTTGGATTTTTTTAAGATATAGAAAGATAGAAAGCCCATGCACTCATGGATACCTTTAACTCTAGCATCAAAAGTGCATTATACGCGCATTTAATGTTTGTTCAATATATCGTATAATAATAATTGTAAACTACCTTAAAGCAAACTGTATATTAACTGTACCTGTACCTGTACCTGTAGACCACATTTCTGAGAATCGCTTTATACATAAATACTATTTTGACTATATAAATAAACTCTCATCTCTTCAGAACATATTATTTACGATAAATTACTTTCTAGAAATAAAATAAGCGTTACCTGTGGCAATAAAATAAAATATCCAGCAGGAATTTATAGGAAACGCATAATATTTTACTGTTCTCTTCTTTATTAGAAAATTTATGTAAATAAAATAATATTGGCATTTAGACGGAATTTGTCGAATATTTTATTTGAAGGCAACCACCGATTTGGAGACCGTCACGTTATATAGATTGAGTGCCTTTGAGACTCTCTAAATGTATGTATTCTTGATTATTATTATTTTTGCGACTATTAATGTTATTGTTACCTTGTAAACTTTATACATTGCTTAGTATACACAAGGTTGGTTCATTCCTCAAAGAGCGTATTAAGATGGAAGTCCTTGTACAAGGCGGTATTGTTAATTAGGATATTGGCAGTGTGTAAAAGGAGATCCCTTCACAGCTGAAAGCCATCGTAATCTACTCTATCAGTGTAGGAAGCTTGTCATTCGAGTTGGCTTAAAAGGTGTGTGAATACAATGTGCAATAATAGGAGCATTACGTCGAGATCTATAGTTATATTTGTTACTACAAATAAGCAGACAGTTATTAATTTGCCTTCAACTAATGTTTTTAAAAAATGTTACGTAAACAAAAGGTTCAGAAAGAAAACCCTTCATTCAAAGTCACCATCAAGTCTAGATAGTTGGACTTTCTTATTCGTCTCTGTAGTGTTGTCACCACTTCTCCAAAAGAATTGATCTGATCAACAAACACAATTAATTTGCCATACATCTCATATGACATTTATATCGTACGTACTCGTAATATGAATGATTTACGGGTTTATGGTAATTTCGGTCTCTTTCCGTTACTCGTAAAATGTTTTATTGAATAGATGTACCATCTATGGCGGTGTCGCGCCATCGGATAACACATAACTGTGTTTTATGGCCGCTGTGCGACTTTCTCAATTGGCCACAAAAGTTTTCTACTTGCTGAATGTCTGATGATAGACTTTGGTGTGTGATATAAGTTTTGTAACAATTCAAAGTACATAGATTTATGAAATCGTGACGCCTTTTTGAGATAAAATATTTAAGAAGAATATATTTTAAAGAAACTGATAATAAAAAAAGAAATACTCTAATAACTTTGTCACATTTTTAGAAAGATATAAGAAACTAAGAACTAGAAATATTACATTTCGCATTCAAAATCATTTATTCAATTAAGGCACTAAGTGACATTTATGAACGATAAATTGAAGCTAAAGTAAAAAATATGAATGTACTGCATTGTCAAGGTAAATATGGTGAAAACACCAAAATCTACTGACCGCTTGAGTCGATCTATAACTTCCAGTTTCCAAAACACGTAGGACCTCATGAGAAGAATACTGACAAAGAAACTCATGGTCATTATCATTAAATTTTTGATTATTATTATTTTGCCTGGTATTATGAGACAAAAATTAACGGAGGTGGCTACTTGACATAAATACTTTACAAACATTAGCCTGTGACAAAGATAATAGGATGAACTATTAAAATTACTAACTATTTATAGCTTTTTATGTTGAATGTTAAGAGTTGGAACCTATAATTTGGGAACTAGGACATTTATTTAACACACTAATGAACTTCCAGTACCTACACACAATTTCATTTCATCAATAAACAAATATTAAACAACTTGGAGGAAATATTCACTTTCATTATATTACAAAATTCTCTGAGAGTAAATACATTTCTGTTCATTTGTTATATTATAATGCTCTGTGACGACGTTAGCTCAGCTGTGAGACGTCGACCTTATCGCGGTTCACGCCTCAATAATCGGCCATCTACTGAAATATGACAGCATCCTCACCTCGTTACCGAAACCTACCTCTTCATTGAATAACAAAGACCCTTATTACCATAGCACAGAGTTCTAAACGGCTAGACGCAATGGCAATGGTATATTTACTCTTAAAATTTGTTCTCAAAATTCGATTATTATTTAAACTTTTAAAACACGTTACCAGTTTATTTATGTGAATGGCGCTTATATATTATAGCGTTATATACGTGGTGGTTGAATATGAAAATTTACACGTTCAGAAGGTTGCTGCCTTAGATTAAGATTTATAGTTTGCTTCATTTGGGCGTTTTAATATATTTAACATAATAAACCTAAACCTATGTCATGTGCGTAAACTTCTAATATCATATGACTTTATTTATGTTACTATTTTCAATTATTCCCCTTCCGGCCCGGCCCAGAATCATAATAACACGTGTAAACATTTAATTAATAAGAATTTAAATCATATTTACTAGGGTTTAAAATTAACATAATTGAGAAAAATTCCAGGCGCACATAACGAGGAAGAAACGCAGACTTGCTGTGTGAGGGAGACAGCAACAGTTGAAACGAAGATATTTCCTGAGCGTCGCGTCACGTCACTATAGACTGACATCTGTCACAGTGTGTTACTACTGTCATGTGTCATTCCCTATTACAGCTGTCACTGGGAAGTGTTGCCATAAGGGAGGAATAATCCTGCCATTCTTAAGACTCTACAGGAAACGTAAGTAAATCCAATTACTTTAAAAAATAATTACCATGCCTCTTAAAAAATCCCCTCCTCAAAGTTACCTCAAACCACTCAAGGATCTAATACGAACTTAAGTTCCGGTGCTGCGACTGACATTGAAAATGAAGAATCTAGGCACTTTTTAGTCGCACGCGTAATCGTAAACGCTAACATGATGATGATGAGCTATCAATCTTTATGAGTGAGATAAAAGCGAGCATGGACATATATATAAAAAGACAAAAAAAGAACCAGACATACTATATAATAGTATACTCAACTCAATAGCAGAAATCAAAACGCAAAACAATGAATTTAAAACTTCCTTAGCATTCATATCCCAACAGTATGATAACGTGGAGAAAAAAAAACCGATTGCAGAAAACTAACCATCACTATCTAGAAGACTGTTATTTCAAGCAAGAGAGCAAGGATAACTACACGAGTATATTTTCTGTGGGGTTACGAATGGCAGGGTCTTTCTGCGAAAGAGGTCTGGATCTTCACAAATCCGCATCGAAACGGAGAAAGATCTAGAAAAAAATAAAGAAAAATGTCTCAAATTGACTAGGATTTCCTCAACAATTACGCTCAATTTCATATTTATTGCATGATATCCACAAAAAAATTTTTTTCAGCATTTTATTTTTTAACACATCAATCAACATGCTATGTACAGATACACACAACAGATCCTAAAGTACTCTCGATTATATTTACAACATGTTCTTTTCTTTCTTTAGAGAATATTTCTCACACGATTATTTCGAACACTCTTCATGAATAAATCTTTTCATACAACACTTAAAGAAACCTGCTAAAACAATAAAGTTGATAAGTGTATGCTTGAAAAAAATTATAATTAGGCCACTAACTGTATTTATTTATTGTGGCATTATACGCATTTTTCAGAAATTCAGAATTTTTAAAATAATTTTTTAGTTGATTTTTCTAATGTTTACAACAAAAGCCACATAACAAACAAAATAAAACCAATCCTATCATTAAATTATGTCATCAATGATTAACATATATGCCAATATTGACAACATATCGATATCTAATGCACTTGTATGCCCTCCCGTAAATCTTTAGTTACATATTAGTAAAACCCATGACGATATTTCGGCCTTACATTTAAATGTCCGGAGTTTTAACTGCAATTTTGACAGTCTTAGTGTGTTACTGACACGTATAGATATACCATTTCACATTATAGTTCTCACGGAATTCTGGCTTAGTAGAGTCATTACTCTGCCAGAAGTTGAGGGAAACATATCGTACTTTTCCAATTATCATAACCAAAATGACGAAACACATATTTGTAGATCATACAAACATTTGGTCCGATTCGGGAATTGAACCCGAGACCTCAAACACATACGCTAGTACTGCGCCACCCAGGCAGTCAATATATATATACGCTCGAATTGAGAAATTTGATGAAGTCGGTTAAAAGTGTCCTACAACCGTCCCTCATGCTTTATCCACTTAACAAATTCCATACCTCTTACCATACTCTAGCTCCTAGACTAACAAGGCAGTCAAGATTAGTTAACTTGTGTTAAAATAAATTGTATTTATCGATAGTAGTGACTACATCTTGATAACATAATGTTAATTCTCATGTATGTCTCTTAAAAGCAATAGTACCAACACAGTAAAGATATTTAATATCGAAATATATTAATGTAAAAAGCAACACAACATAAGCAATTGCAAAATATCATGAAAGGGAAACACACCATAGAGGCCATTCAGAAATTCAATTTACATCGATGTATTTCGTTAGTGAATAAACATTATTGTTTCGAATCTGCTCTTCATTAACGCAAAGTGTACCTTACTCAGTTGCAATATGGACTAAATTAAGGTTGATTTCATTTGTCGTCTGGTATATACATTATACGCAATTATTAGCGGCGGCACATTATTACAGTAACGGATACAAACGACGTACCTACACGTACTCAATGGGCTCAGTCGTAATGATACTTGCTTCGGTAGCGATTTTTTATATGAGTAGTCTCACCATATAGCTATGATATGAAGCCGAATAATTTTATGGTGATGAAGGAAAAATATATGAGGGTCAGCAATATAGTACTTGAGATGTATATAAGGCTGTTAATAAAGTCAGAAAAGAAAAAGCCTGGAGATCATTATGAGAGTGGGTTTTATGAGTTAATGAGCCGACTATAATATTATACAATCAACGATTCAGAAAAACGGACAACTGTACATACAAACTCTTGGATCGAGTCAGATTCACTGACTCGATCCAAGAGTTTGTATGTACAGTTCGTCAATTTGGCCAATCGTTAGCTGTTTCCGAAAGAGCAAAATCAATTTGTAGAGGTGATTATACTATTCTATAAATAGTCATAGACAACGGTCAATTTATTAATCGCATAGAATGTAATGAATATTTTAATCGCAAAATTGAAAAGACAAACGTACAAGTTTTCACTTTTATTGTAAAAGTATATTTCACACCTTCTTTCAGTTCTCTTTGTTTTTGTCAATGGAAAATACTGCAAAAGGCTTTAACTTCGATAATAATAATTTTACGTTTTGATTACATTTATATAGAAGATAAGGTATGTAAAGCATACCCTTACTTATATCTGATAACAAAATTTGAAATTAGAGAATTTTTTTTTTCGTATTCTATCATATATCACTGTAATTTACTGAGTGACTTCCCATAGCTAAGTAACATCGGGAGCGAGCTAATAATGATAGTAGGCAGTGGCATCACTTGGTGCCGACGTTACCGTATTCCGGAGACGACCGCGTCACAGCCTTATTACGTTAACGAAGACAAACGGTTCTCATGACGCGAATATGAACTGCATACTCTGTGTGGTGTAGAGAATGAGAGACAGCGAAAACCACAAGGAAATGAATTAGATTTTGCTCTTAAGTGCCAATATCGAGCAAAAAAGTCACATTTGAGGAATGGGAGCCCCCTTAGATATTTATTTTATTTCGGTTTTATTGTTTGTTGCTATAGCGTCAACAGAAAAGAAATACATCATTTGTGAAAACTTCAACTGTCTAAATATCACGGTTCATGAGATACAGCTTAGTGACAGACAGACAGACGAATGGACTGACATATAGATGGACAGTGGAAACTTAGTAATAGGGTCCCATTTACTCTTTAGGCACGGAACCCTAAAAATGAGAATTAAGTGCACTGATATTCAGTGCACTCAAATAAATAAATATAAATATCGGACATCTAACACACATCGCCATCTAGTCCCATGCTAAGCAGAGCTTGTGTTATGGGTACTAGACAACTGATATAAATACATAATATTATATACTTTTCCTCGAATCGAACCTGAGACCTCAAACATAGTAGGCGCATACGCTACCTCTACGCCACCGAGGCCGTTAAAACTCAACTCAAATAACTTGACCAGTTCACGTTTTAGAATTCATATGGATTGAACAACGATAGAATTACAAATAAAAGCCAAAAAATCGTTCAGAACGGCGTGCAATGGGAGAAGCCTACGTCTAGCAGTGGACTGCAATAGACGGATGATGACGATATAATAAAATAATGGTCACAAAAAGTTTGTGAGAGATAGATTGTTTCACTCGTCGCTTACACCACACGACATCTCAACCTTAAGATCCCTCACCCTTACACGTAATTTACCTAACAATTTATCACGAGCAGAAACCGCGCAATAATGATGTCACAAATTTTATGCCACTTACCAAATTGGCATCAATTCAGTCGACACCTAGACAAAAAGTGATAACGTGATTATTTTTTTGAAGTGTAAATCTATGTGAAAGTGAATCTTGAGAAAGACAGCTAAGATAAAAAATGTAAGTAAGCCATAGGCAAATATCATAAGAATACATTAAATATAAATTCTTGTGCAAATACTTTTGAGCTGTAAAAAACATTTTAAATGGAATACTGATTTCACACTAACCATTTTTGAAACTTAAACCAATTACTTAAATTTTAATATACAACCCAAAAAACCGTATGAACCTGTATTTTGAACTGTTGCTTTTGCACAACTTTTATTCCATTCGAACTTTTGCCATTGCACAACCTGCATGCAAATTTACTTTAACAGTTTGTCGTTTTAGGTACTCACCGATTAATTACACTATTACACAAACAAAACATTTAGTTTCATCCACAGTACCGACTGAACATTATTTGGTACCATCTATCGCAGCATCGCTAGGCGGCCACTAAGCCGACTGGTCATCTTACACAAACATTTAGAGTCCAGAATTTATTGCTCGTTAATCTTCCCTGACCCTTCCACGTCATTGGGTTTGAATGAATTAATGCCTTTACCCGTGGGATTAGCGTGATGCTTGCCCGACTACGTAACGATACCGTACGGAGGCATCAGACCGTGAATTCTGCGTGGGCCGTCACGCTCGCTGGGGAATAAAGCCTCATTTACACGTTGGGGCTAAACTTCCATTGATACATTATCGCTGTCATCGAACTAGTTAGTAGAATGGCTATCTGAATAGACTCCTAGCTCTAGGGAGTTGATGATATGGGGAGAAATTATCTTTGTTAAATATTGCTTCGTTGGTGCGGGAAGTAAATCTCATATTTTGAAATGTTTATGAACGAAGATCCATTAATGTTTTATCCACTGTCAGGTACTTTAGTATTTTATGTTTTTTTAAACTAATTGTTTTAAAATTTTTGAAAAATATTCTTAATGTTATCTTTGACATTTCTCTAAATTAAAAGAATACCACGTCTTTTCTCTATCCAGCACTTGGTATATACGGTTTTTGATGTTGACATTAAAAAGAATATAACTATCGATAATAAATATGTGCAATTATTCTCCTCTTCAAATATGCCTCGGTGGCGCAGTGGTAGTGAATGCGACTGCTGTGCTTGAGGTCTCGGGTTCAAATCCTGGGTCGAACCAAGTGTTTGTGTAATCTACAAATATTTGTTTCGGAGTTTGGGTGTTTTCTATGTGTAGGGATTCGATCCCCTGTTTAGGAGTGTCGGTAGATTCCATATTTTTTTAAATGAGGGTAGACGTGAGTTGTCGGGCGAGGAGAATGATAGCAATGGTTTTCCTCACAATCGCTTTGTTATAATCACTTTACGATAATACATAGTGAAATACAGTCACGATAATCAATAATGGTATACAGGTTACAATTTAGGTACGACACTCCACCGAACATGTGATGCTACTGCGAGATGCTAAACGATAATGCTTGCCCTCCGGCTGCGTTCCATTTTATAACTATCTCCGGCTGCGTTCAATTAATAACTACCCACAGTTCTTTAGGGATGGGATCAAAGTCACTGTTACCGGCAACTAATCACATAAAACAATCGACTACCATCAATTATCTTAACGCGTGATTATTATTTTTAATGTGGCAATGATTTCCATCCCTATTGTCATCGGTCGCACGCTTCAATGCTCGGTGGTGCGTCAGTGTCTAACTACCGACACTTGTGTTACCAAAATAAAATAAGTGATGCCCCGTCACGGCCATACTGACACTCGCACGTCCTCGTATGATCACTTATCTTTACAAGTCTTGTACTTACTTCTCACCTTAAACCACAGTAGATACGAGCTGTATCTACTGCCATATCTTGAGCACCCTCAAGGCACCCAAGGGCATCATAAACTGAACACAACGACCACGACAAGCATCCCTTCAACCAGCTGTCATCTCAAATGACAACATGGATCGGATAACTAATCAGCGTCGATCAAACAAGGTACCATAACACTTATGGTCACCTATTTCACAATTTCGTCAGAGGCGTCCCTTCAATCAGCCATCATCAGTTTGATGACATGAACCGGACAACCTCCACCACAACCAGCGTTCACAACGCAATAACACACACTGCTCAAGTTCCATACGATGATTCGGAACCTCGGCCTCAAAGAGCCAGTTCCTTAAATCATTATACAACTTGAGCGCAAAGCCATATACATACACAAGATACCATAAGACCTCGGCCCTCACATAAGCCAGTCTTATACCATCATACAATTTTTTTTTTCTTTTTTTATGTTTAGGATTCTATTCTAACGTTCAGAAACCGAGAGGATTTCTGAACTTGCAGTAATGATACATGAACTACAAATTGACAAGGTATCATCGTCATCATCAGATGATACCGTCTTCACCTCTTCAACTTATGCTGCCGTCTCGGCCTCCTCAGAGTCATTAATTAAAATGGTAGCTACGTCTACTAAGCCGTCATAGCCCACAGGTACTGCTCGCAGATTTTCGTGCGCGTATTTATAAGGTCGGCTAGATCCGTCAATGTTTTAGATTCAACGTCCGTTACAATAAATGGACCTCTAAATTGCCTATTAAATTTTGTCTGGTTCCTTTCGCTACTTTTCAAGAAGACAGTCACTATTACAAAATGGTTTCACAGCCGCTTTGCCACGGTTGAGTCTTGTTATCTCTGATGTATTCGCTTTCTTACTATTATCTGATGCCATACTAAGAAAATGATCTAAATCCAAACGAGATTTCGGTTTGGAACCGGATGCCGAAAGGCATAGGCCCAGAGAGCGCGCCCCGATTCCAAACATGAGCTCTGTAGGTGTATACCCCGTTACCCAGGACCGTGTACTATTTAAAGCTAACTGCACTTCATGTAGTTCGTCGCGCCAGGTCTTTTTCGGTTCGTTCTCAATTACGTTAAGCAAACAATTTAATTTACGCATTACCCATTCTACTTGACCGTTAGCTCTGCTTCTGCCCGTAGCAGTAGAAATGAAGTTCTAAGGGGTGACAGAACTGTTTAAAGTCTGCACATATGTAACTTCTACCCTGATCAGCAATGATACGCGTTGGTGCACCAAAAAGGCAGACCCCTTTTTTTTGTAACGGTCTTATAGCATTTGTCGCGTTTAGCGAATCGTACTTGGAAAAAGAATCGATTATAACTGAAGAGTACTCTTTCCTATCTCTTTTACCACTTAACTTCCCACTAATATCTACATGAATGGTGTGCCAAGGTAAAGCCACTTTGGATATTGGATAAGTCCGAATAATTCTTCGGAGTACTCCCCATAGAAAATGCGGTTGAAAATGCACAGCGAAGCCACATCTTTACGCAACGCCAGAGAGTCTAGCCGAATTGGAGATTCTTGGCAATCGACGATATGAGTCGCCCTCCGCTGAATGCGGTCCAGAAGGAGGAGTATAGTCATGGTCTCTTTAACTATCCCTGAAGGGTAAACCACGTTACAATATACAATACCCAGAAACTTTCTGGCTATACTATTGGTCACTAACGAACAAGCAGACCCACTATCAAAAAGAAAAGGAACAAGCTCACCAGATTCTGTGTTCACAGATGTGTACCTCCTTCGTTGTTGAAGCTCCGTTTCCTTCTTTGCGCTCCGCACGACGCGACATGCCCAGTCTGTTTGCATACGTAGCAAGTACTCTGAAATCTTCTAAATCACTTTTTGCAATAGTTTTGTACGTTGGGGTTGCTCACTGCTATTCTCCTCAGGTAGTTGCCCTGCGTATCCCACTTAGCACTACGTCACAGTAGCCAGATAATAGTCCCTCAGTATCGATGTAATCCAGGCCCAGCAGAAAGTGTGTCAGTTTAGTTTTAGCTGAGTGGGTGGTGCAGTCCTTCAGAGAGCATTTAGTTGATAAGTTATTGTATGTGTGTGGGTGGCTGTATGATGGAGATCTTTTTGCAAATGAGGTTTTAATATATGGTAGCGGTATTGAATAGGTGCGTTTAGACTTAATATCTTCATATAGTGGAGAGTGTGTGATTGCTTTGTGTGTGATAATACATGCATGAAAAATGAATAATTGTCTCACTCGCAATACCTTTGCTTCGGCGTACAATTCGTTAGTGGGATAACGGAAGGGTTTCTTAAACATCACCTTTAGTAGTGCTCGTTGAGCCCTTTCTAACCTAATTACTGCCGTCCTAGCTGCGGAACCCCAGATTCCGATGCAGTAGCTTATAATAGATTGGCATAGTGCGTAGTAAACTGTAGTTAAGGTTTTCCTACAGGCCGAGTTTCTCAGTACTCTCATGATCCCAATTAGTTTTCTAACTCTAGTAGCGGTGTGGTTTATGTGAGACTGAAATGTTAGGCGTTCATCCAAGGTAACTCCGAGATACTTTAAGCATTCAGTACGTTTAGGGCTACACAATTGCATGGGAGAGTAGATGGTGTGTGGGTGTGTAAGTGAACTTGAATAGGGTTCTTAGGTCGAGAAGCCGCTGTTTTATAGAAACATATATAGTTTGTCTTGCTAACGTTTAGAGTGAGCAGGTTCCTCTCCAGCCAGTCCCTTAATTGGATCATTCCGCTTTCAACGCGCCTTATGGCACTTACCCAGTTTGGTCCGTGAAATATAACTACAGTGTCGTCCGCGTAACAGAGGAGTTCTGTCGATAGAATATGTACGTGATGTATGTCGTTCATGTATATAAGAAAAAGAGTGGGACCTAGAATACTCCCCTGGGGTACTCCAAAGGTTACTGGAAGCGTAGTACTTGAAATACCCTGAATTTTGACTATTTGTTGCCGTTCCGAAAGATAGTTTTTAAACCAGTTTAATGTCACACCGCGTATCCCTATGTTTTCAAGCTTTTGCAGAAGGATCGGTATGGAAACGGTATCAAAAGCTTTTGCAAGATCGAGGAAGACTGCTACACAGCTTTGTCCGTTATCAAGATGGGAAGAGATAGTATCTATAAGAAATTTAATAGCATTATTAGTACATTTTTGCCTCCTGAAACCTCCTGAAGATATAAGGTGTCGCTGATCGTTTGTTGTAGTGGTGGAATAGTGAGTTTGTATAATAGTGTGTAGTGTATGTATATTTGTGTTGTACGTAATGCTTTAGTCGAGATTACATCGGGAGAGAGGTCTAGACACATGTGGCGATCCGATGTAAAGATATTTCTAACATGTTTTTCTGTGCGGTACATAAGAGAAAGCAAAGCACGAGGAAAAGCAAGACATACTAGGAGGATAACAACTTCAGTGTAAATTAAATAATATAAAAAATTAACACTTAGAGTGGTATTGCAGTGCAGGATAAACATTAAATTATGGGATGTAACAAGTTGTAGAGTCAAATAATTTAAATATGTACTCAAAAAAAATAAACTTATGAATAGAAAATATACGAAAACAATAACAATTACAAAGCAAATTAAATAGCTTAAAAATGGAACACTTAATGTAGTGTTACAATGCGAGAGAAACATTAAATAATGGAATAAAACAAATTTTAAACTTAATAAATAAAAAAATGAGAATAGGTAATAAACGTGGACGGTGACAAACACACTACAATTTGAATAATAAAGATAGACAACAGATGGTGTAGTATTGTAGCGCGGAGTAAACATTATCAAATGTAATGCAACACGATTTAAGTTGAGAAACTTTAAGTATACACTAGAAAAAATTAAATGTGAAAACAGAAAATATACTAGGACGGTAACAACTTCAATAAAAAATAAATAACAGAAAAATACAACACTAAGTATAGTTATATAATGCAGGATAAACGTTATATGTAGTGTAATAAATTTTAGAATCAAAAATTTTTGATATGTGCTTAAAAATAATATAACGACTATGTTAAACGAATAGGAACTAAATATAAGTAATAGAATAAACATACGTCTCATGTAGATTGCTGTATTACTGCTAGGAGCGCTGCGGGTTGCCTGGCGAGCCGCGGCCCTCGCGATCTCCTGTGAGTTTGTTGAGGACTGTTTCTGAGGTGATATGAATCACTGAGCTAGACTCGAATCTTCTCATAAAGATGTTTCCATTGGATGTCCAGACGAATTTGAACTCAAGTTCCATTCTGGCAGTGCGTGCCTTGCTAAATAGAATTCTGTTTTCTTTTGTGAGGTGTTCGTTTATATAGACTTGTCTTGGATTTCCGGGGATCTCGATTTGATTGGTAGTAATGCCGCGTCGAACGCGCGCGGCTCGCATCAGCTGATCCCGGGCCCCGCGCCGCGCCAGCGTCACCACCACGGGGCGCGGAGCTCGCGTGGCATTCTTGGCTCCATCGGAAGTGTCGCTCTTACCGACCCGTCTCACGTCGTCAATGTCGTGGGGTGCCAGTTCCACTCCTAATTTTGCTGATAGTATGGACATAGTGTGCATAAGATTTTCTTGCTTATGTTCGGTAACACCTGTAATTTCGATGTCTCGCAAGTATTGACGCTGCTGTTGTGACGAGAGTTCTAACCGCAACTCGGTGACTTCTAGTCGGAGGTCATTGACTTCTTTTTTGTAACGCTCAAGTTCTTTTACTTGGTTTTTGAGGTCATTGATCTCTTTTTGAAAATCGTGAATGTCGTCGGATGTAGGATTTAGGGAGCGAGTAAACTCGGACATTTCGTTTTTCATTGCCGTAAAAGCTGCTTGCATTTCCCTCAGTACTCGCTGCAAGACGAGAACGCTGCGGCATCCGAGTGCCCACCAGTGACCGTGTTAGAGGTATGGTCGGTTTCTTTAGTAGAGGAAGTCATACCTCGGATAGGTGTCGAGTCAGAGATGGGACGGCGCCTGCTTGCCTTACAGGACGGACAGATCTGAACGTTTCCCGAGCTACGAGCATTGCGAAGTTCTTCCCTGGTAAGATTGAGGCATTTTATATGGTAGATCGTTGTGCAGTTCATACAGGAGATGATTACATCTTTTGAGTCGGCTTTGGGTTTGTTACAAGCTCCGCACAGCATCTTGTATGTGTGTGTTATAAATTGTTCTTATTGATGTAGGATACCGCTTAAAAGAGTTATCGGAAGTGGTGGTTAATGTTACTACTATTGATTACTAGGTGGCGTTAGAATGACGCGCGCGATTGTTGCAAGTTGTATTTCTTCTATTGTTTATTAGATGGCGTTAGTGTTCCAAAATTGTAAGCGCCAAACATCTATTTTGAAAAGTAACGAACTGGTTTTTGAACTTTCACCATAAAAACCTTATAAACACCATCGGAAACACTTGGCACTTATTGGTTGACTGTTAATTACTTCACCAAATTGTTATTTGCTTAACAATAGAACACTAAGAACACAAAATGAGGTTTTAACCGTCCTTGGAGAGATGCTATATATTATGTGATATTTTTGAGTTATTAACGCATAAAACTGCTGGATAACAATTGTTGTGATGAATTACACCATAACACATTGAAATTAACACTTTTAAACTGAAAACTAGTACTTTAAGTAATTTTAATATTTAAAAAATACGGAGTTAAAAATTGTTGGACTACTCTTGCACGCGCCATCTAGCGGAACCCGTTTTTAAAAGTAATAATCGTAACTAAAGGAAATTAAATACACGATCATTACCAGTCTATATTATTCCACTGTTAGACATAGACCTCATCTGAGAAAAGAGGTACTACATACATTAATCAAAATTGAACCACAAGCAGGTAGTTTTTTAAGAGAATATCGTTCGTCACGGACGCAAAAGCAATGCGATGAAAAAAACGAGCAGGTACATCATCGATGAAGTAACAAAGAGGCTTTCAGCAGTGATGTCATATCATATTCCATGTGCCGTGCGATGTCAGAATGAGACCGGATCTGTGCCTGTAATCCTGTGAGCTAGATTAAAACCTGGATCGGCTTCGACCGACTGCGTAGTAACTGATGGGCTTTATCACGATTATAGGCTTTGTTTCTGTATTGCAAGACCTTGATTGATTAGTCTAAATGGATTTAAGACATATCATAATTTCTAAATTCTTTCATAATCTACTATTGTTCGATTGTTAATGCTTATTAGGGTAGAATTTACAATCAAACCTTATTTGGACATACAATTATTAATTTTAAAATAAATACAACTCTGAATATCTATGGATGTATAGATATAAGACCTTGAACAGTCAGCAGTGGTTAATAGTCGTGAAAAACGCATCACATCTCCCAATTCTACATAGCGATCACGACCGCTCTGTCAAGAGCGTACCGGATGAGAAGCAGATAGATATAAGTGGTTTAAAGTATTTTTATGGTATTGGGGGTAAATCAGCAGATCGGGCACCTTTTTTATGTATGACTCTGCTAACATGAATCTACTTTGCATAAAGAAAATCATAAGCAAAATAAAAGAGTGGTGGTCTGGAGTACGACCCTGGACAAGTCGGCCCGTTGGTACTGAAATGATGGTGGCTCTACCATCTACCGGGTAGGTGACAACTGCTGTCCATATACAATTGTAACTCAAGTGATAAAAGTAATGATTTTTTTTTTGATTATATATATATATATATATATATGTTATAGTAGAACAAATAATCTTTGATTAATAAAGGCAATATCATTACTCTCACCTCTCTATGACAAGAGATGAGGAAAATATTTAGATATTTTCTATCGAGCTCTAATTAGTGTATTATTTGACGCAAACAACCGAGGAGCTTCTTTTTATTCTTATTACAATACGAGTACTATAATTAACAAAAAAGTAAACTGCTTATATTTATCCCACCTGAGTCCCGGCACATCAGAAACCGGTGCACCATCCTCTGTGAGCCAGGATATAACTGGGGCTGGTGTGCCGTGAGCTGCGCACGAGACCCTCGCTCCGGTGCTGTTAGAGAACGACAGCCGCGGTGGGGGCTCCATCAAGAACAATAGTTGACTTGAGGATTGTGACACTGAAATAATGAAAATTACAATTTAGCGAACAAAGTTGTAAATTGTGCAATACTTACAAACTTTACCAACCAACCGTGTAGTCATATATTATGTAACATTATTTTAATGTATTTAATAAGTTGACATATCATTAAAAAGTTCTGATAGAAAAGAAAATCAGTACTACAATTTTAACGTGTAACCTTTTGTTTCAATTTTTTTATTATATAGGGGGTAAACGAGCAGACATATCGCCTGATGTCAAAGTCAAAGTCAAATCATTTATTTCCATAGGCCCCAAAAAGCACTTGAACACGTCAAAATACAAACATCAAACATTATTAATACAAAATATAAAATAAAACTCAAGTACTGAATTGATCAGTGATAAAAGGATGTAACTCAAGTAATCAATGATTTGAATTACCGGAGTTTAGATTGATTTCGATTCAACTCAAAGGTTTAAATTGAAATCAATCCAAGTACCAGCTCCTATGGGTATTGCATTCATGGGAAGAGCTGGTGAGAAACTCATGTGCACCATCTTTTCAAATAATTCATATAAAGTTTGTTTGTTTTTGACAACAATACTTATATGTGCAAGTTAAGGCAACCAAAACACAAGGCTAGAAAGCGGTCTAAAGAAATATTAAAGTTAGGGAAATCTATTTTTTGTCTAATAAAATAATAAAAATTAGTCCATAGCATATAAGGTTGCAATCACTTACACATCAAGGAGTAAAAGCAATGTGTGCATACATGCTGGTCCCATAAAAAAAAAAGTTCAAAATGTAATAAAATAATAAATACTAATTATTTACGCTCCAACAATGTAAACACAGATCGCCTTAACTTAACAAAATTGGTAAGCGATTACCGCCGCCCATGGACACCCGCAACACCAGAGGCGTCACAAGTGCGTTGCCGGCCTTTTAGGAAGGAGTACGCTCTTTTCTTGAATTCTAACTGATTAATAACAATAATAACAAATGTTTATGGATAATTCATCTTCGATCCAACTAGAGAACTGAGACGCAGCCATTAGCGCTCACATCCGTGGTTTTAGTCAACTGAAAATCAAGAAACCAACAACTTAAAATATCTGAAAAAAATAATATTAATAATATTTTAAGAATGTATACTATCAATTGTAATGTTACACAGAATTAGAGCAAAGCCTAATTGGCAAAACTATCTCAAAATGAATTGAATTGTTCCAAATAACGCAATAATTGTAATGGTTCCATTTTGATACATGATTCCTTCGCTCAGATAACTTAAATCAATAATAATTGATTTCTGTAATTATTTTATACAAATACTGGGTAGTATTTATACGCAGTAGGAGTATATAGTTAATAAAAGGAAGTTTGTAACGGTAACTCAATTAATGAGAGCCGAACGACGTAAACAATTACACGCGTCACCGAGTGTGGCGCGGCTGTGCGCGATATTACCATGTGTCAGTTGACGCCAACTGTACGAGAGTATCTAATTAGCAGCTATACGAACGCATGAGTTACTAGGGCTGCCTTTTGATTAACTCTCAAAGACTATGCAGACGTACAGTCGCGCACTCCACTTCATTACTTAGAGCTAGAAATATTCCTCTGTTTAAAGCTCTACTTGGGAATTGACCTTGTTAGACATTTCGTGGAATCCATTTTGTTTAGTTTATTGAAAAGGAATTCACGACATTATAAGCTCTAGAAATGTTTCTTGAGACTGTTAGTTATGTTTAAATTAAATGCATTTTATTTGGTATCTCTCTACGTATCTTTGTATAAAATAAAACAACGGTTAGGTAAGGTACAGGCTAGACTGATTACATGTAAAAATATTATATTTTTATGTTGCAGTCATTCTTTGTGTTTAAAAAGTATTTGTTTTCTTTTAAATTTCTGTTTTGGTTATCAATTAAGTGTACTTTGTTTATATCTATCAGTTTTATTTTAGTCAAAGGATGGTTAATCTATAATGTGAGTTGAAAACTTCATTTATTATGCACTTGTAATAAAATAGAATTAGTTAAAAATAATGTTGGCTACATAGTTTTCATAGTTCAAAAACAAATTCTGCCCTTATATAGATGAGTATTATTATTGCACAAACACATAATTATTTCAAAGAACATAACATAATCTTAAGCAAGCTCTTTGAGTCAACTCCATGTGAAATGTAAAAGGTTCGTCCCATTTAACCAGTAAAAGTACAATCCAAGTCAAAATTTAATGAAATCTTCGCCATGCATAATTAATGACATTTAATAAAGCGAGTGCAAGCACCTGACGTCACCGCAGATTTATGACGTTGTTACCGCACCTTAATCTTACACTACCTACATAAAACTGTCTGCGGCAGTGTGTGCCAGTGTGTGCCAGTATGCCAGCAATTCGTTACTCCATGTTCTATGTCGCTTTATTAAAATTCCTAGGGTGCGTTACTTTGTCGTGCGACCGCGTTAATTGTCGCCAGACGAGCAACTCACAAGTCACTCTGCGGAATCTCCTTTGACACAAGCCCTTTGATGCCTTTCTTCTCGTATTATAAGATATTGTTTAAATTAGTTACAGTTTGATATTTCTGTGTTAACCGCTCCTTAACTTTATTTGTCTTGTGTTATGTCGGTCAATTTTCGAAATATTTCAAGAAAAGTTATTTCATCTATTTTGATAAACGTGTTTAAAAATGTTTAAGTTCGTAAAGAAAGATTAAAGTAGGCACTCGTTCACATCGAATGACGAGACATCTCTTTGAAAATAATATAATTATTTGTCTGTTTAGAGTTAATTTCAGATACTTGCTTCTTAGCAAAGTTTTTTCAATAGTGTTATTAATTATTACATAAATTTATAACATAAGTACAAGTAATATACTATTTAACTTTACTTTTTTTGGTAAAGACTTTTGTAGTTTTTTGGAAAAATAACCATTGCTCTAGGAATCTAAATATCCCTTGTTGCAGATGACTTTAGAAATATACAAGATGTAGACACAAATAAAACTCAGACTCAGATTATACTCAGATAATGGTCGTCCAGTATCTTGCCAAAATCTTGGAACTAATGTTAATGAGATGAATAGCTTTTGCCCACGACTTCGCCCATATATTGATTATCGCGACTAAAAGAAGTCAATGTCCTTCTCCAAGCTTTAATCTGTCTCTATACCAAAATTCTTTCAAATTGGTTTAGCGGTATAGGGCAACAGGTACACAAAGAATGGCAACAAACTTATGTCTCTTAAGTTGCATGTGGCTGCGGGCGCCGGTATTCACTTTTCTTTTTTTCCGATTGCCACAAAATCATCAAAAAATCATACTAACATGAATGTCATCTCTTGAGTATTCAAGTAAAAGCAAATAGCGTCAAAGTAACAAACAATATCTTATGTCACGAGAGCTGAATTTAATATAGTGTGTCGGTGACTTAATAAAACGAAATGACATGTACTATGGCTTACAGCGGCTTAGGGTGGCATCACTCAAATTTACTGTCCCGTCTCCGTGACTATAAAAAGAGCATGTGAGCTGTTACGGGGTCATAAAATATACGAGCTCCTGTACTAACGCGTCTAGTCTAGTGAAGAGCAATGAGATGAATCACTCGTGATATCGATTAACTATAGTCACATGTTTACTATAAATTTTAAAATACTGATAGACGGATGAATTGTCGTTATTCTATTGCCCAAACGAATGAATATTGGTAATATATTTATAAATATGAGTAAATGATCTCAGAGATCAACTAATGAAAAGTGGCGATCGCTGCCTCTAAAAATATAAAGAGGTACTTCTGAGTTACCGGCTCTTGGAGTAACAGTTTTACTTGAAAATCGATTTAAAAAGAAAACAGGCTACATTTTTTTTCAATATATTGATATTTTTATGATAATTCCTATACTAGGAATATATTGTTTTATAAAGAACTTTAAAAACATATATGCAACGAGCACAAGATCTCCCATACTTAGAAGAACCATTTGTGGATCGCATGTTTTTTGGGCTTTGATCCCATTACACCCAGAGTAGTGGGAATCGGTAAGGTAATCGTTTAAACCACTACGTTAACTGTACAGTCAAATTGTAAATGTGTTATCAATAGTTTTTATTTAAGTATTTATTTCAGTTACTTTCATGTGATAAAATATGACAAAGACAAAAAATATAGATATTGTTATTTATTCGATGTCGATACCGCAGTATCACGACCCTAGTCCGATGCCAGGTGTTCTGATATTGTTTTATGAGAGTTTGAACGGTAAATTGCACAACTTCTCCCATAACAATGAGCTTATTGATTAATTATATAGACAAAGAAAATAACATAAGTCTTAATTAATTATCAAACTACTTTAATTAACACACACTAACACCACTAGCTTTGTCTTCAGTAATAAGTAAAAAAGCGAAGATAGTAAACGTTTTTAGGGTTCTATACCTTAAAAGAAACAAACGGAAGCCTTGTAGGATCACATTGAGATGTTGAGTGAAGGATAGAATGTCAAACACGGTAAGTAAAAAACCTCTACGAAATGTCTTCATAGACAATATGCTTTACATTCCAGGTGCCAAAACCACTAAATAATTGGGCTTACTCGTGAGCAAGTTACGTAGAACTGGCCATGAGAGAAGCAGTTGTTTCTTAAATCTATTCCAACAAAGTGTCATCCCGAAGTAGAGTTTAAGGGGAAACTGCAATCGTTTAAATTGAAACGGAAGATTGTTTGTAATAAAATGAATTTGTGTTATGCATACAGTTTCTCCTTGCGCAGTTGAAATTGTGACTTCCACCAAATTTCTATCTAAAACTGTGACTATTAGCCTGGTTTCATTTTATATTTAAGGGGGTTTTAAATTTCGCAAGAACATAACAGGGTGTCAGAATAATGACAATTTAAGCCAACTACCGCGTCCCCTAATCGCCGCCTTCGAGCAGGATCAGTCTTTTGCCGATCACACTCTGCGGATCCTTCTGGAGCACAACGTCTTCACAGAAGAAGACCGTGGCTTCCCATCCTTCATCAGTCGCCAACATGTTTCGGTGATATGTTTCGTCTCGATCTCCGATCTGTGTGACTAGGACTCTACGCTCAGACTTTTGACAATTTTTGGGTGAACACAAAGCGAGAAACTCGCGTCATCGTCACCGCACGCTTCCTCGACGATACAATTCAAATATAATTAGTTTTCACTTCTATCGGCAGTCCCAGAAAATGCATTGCATTTTTTAATGTAGTTTCATCCCTTACCAATAATTTGAACGAAAATATGCTGTGCTGAAGAAAGTTGTTGTTTGTATGTTTTTTTGTTCGAACGCACATTACAGGATAACGGCTAGACCGATTTTGATGAAACTTTTCAGTTTGACTGCTTAAAGTAAGAATCAAAATTTTAGGTAAGTACTTTTTTACACGACTGCAAAAAAAGGCCAGTAGGGTGGGCATACTGCTAATTTATTATAATGATGATGATCGTTCACAATATTTCATGTCTGCGTTGTTAAAATTGAAACTGATAATTTACGTACAGGTTTGTACGGAACCCTCGGTGTTCGAGTTCAACTCGCACTTGACCGGTTATTTTTTCGTTTTATTTTATGCCAATGAGATAAATATAAAGAGTGTAGGTAAGTGAGGTACTCGGTGTAGAACCCAATGTCTTATAGGTTGTAACAAAACATCGTTTTATCATATTTTTATTACTTTAACTATTTATATAATTTTATGTGCTATATACATACATTATATAAGTCGGTGTGCTAAATATTTATAAGTGTTACAAATTTTTAATTTAAATCGGTGCAGCGGTTCAGCAGTTAAAGCGTAACAGAGTTTCTTTCGAATTAATAATATTTGTATGGATAAAGGAATTAGAAAATGATCTAAGACTATTTTCAAACATTTTTTATATAAATATTCAATTTTAAAGTTAATTAACTACTGTCTACTATTGTGTGTTCTTTTTGCCTGTGAATAGGAACTGACTCCCAACACACAGCTAGCGCTACTTTGGGAGTCAGGGCTGTACAGTGTCCTGTAATCCATTTTTGTTACAATAAAGATTTATTATTATTATTGTTTCATAAGTAAAAATTAACTAAAATAAATGAATAAATACATATTAATCAACACATAATATTACCCTTATTTCAAAACAGCCCGCTGTGGTCCGCTTAACAAAAAATCTCCTCTAATTTGCGTCTTCTTAGAACATTCTCTGGAGTCTTTCTTTAACCCAAACCACAGCCAGGAATTCACTGACATTTTCTTTCTTTTGTTAATAAAACTGGCCAAAGTGAAGTTGCTCTTAATATAAGTGTACAAAGGGCTGAGACTTTAGGGAATATTACAAGGCGGGGTGTACGCAAAATAAATATAGTTTTGTTACAACAAAATTGATTTAAATACTCTTTGTGTTGAGAAGTTAGCGAAGGTATTCGAAGTACGTGGTACTAAGCGTTACGTGGATTTGTCGAACTAGTCCCCGTTTATATGTAGGCACTACTTTGTGTAATTATAACCTTATTTTCTAAGATCATGAGCCTTAATAAACAGACTATGTTATATGGTTGATAGTCTGTTTATTAGCTCATGATCTTAGAAAATAAGGTTATAATTACACAAACTTTTTACTCATATTCTTGGAGGTATTGGAAGTAACATAGTATATTTTTTATTAAATGCCAGTGAAACCACGCGTACAAAGTTTCATGATAATCGGTTAAGTAATATTCATGTGAAAATTATTACATACATTTACAATATAAGGATGAACTAGGTATTATATTTCGAACTTTGTATTGTGAATATAGTATGACGTTAGTAATAAAGCTAGCTAGCCAGTAAATAAAAAGCTTATTGAAATAAACTAACACAAATAATCATATAGTTTATACTCTCGATTGTCGGTGCTTAATGGAACTTGTTAAGATACATTCTAGAATTAAAGTAGCTTATTCCACTATGAATTAAAGTAGTGGAATAAGTGCAAGTGAATTTAATTCTAGAATACAGCTAATCATGATCAGCGATTACTTTGGGAAGCTTCGTTTGTCCAACACCTTGACCACGACACAATTAAATCTATCGACCAGAGTGGTATCACGTCCTCACCGAAAACCGGTCTGAAATAGCGCTTGCGCTGTGTTTCACCGAGTAAGTGAGGATACCGGAAAAACTTATCCCAACCCCTTCCCCCATTCCCTCTTCCCATCCCCCAAAAGTTGGCAACGCAATTGTGACGCCTTTGGTGTTGCAGGTGTCTATGGGCGGCGGTAATTGCTTACGATCAGGTGATACGTCAGCTCGTTTGCCCACTATTTAATACAGAAAAAAGAAAAGCCAATTTCGTTGTCTAGAAAATTTGTGGTGCGGTGAGATTCATTACTGCCAAAATATATTTATTGCTGCATATTTTATTGTAGTTTTGTAAAGCGTACGTTCCATTCCAAGATCCATAAGCGGTTATATTACAAAAGCTGCAGAAACCTTCAGCAATGATATTTACCACACTAGATGTCACATATGTGTTATGCAAAGATATGATAAGTATTATTAAGGTCAAGACAACCAGCTCATAGCATAAAAAGCAAGTGTAGTGGCGCTCCGTTGGTGCATGCAACTCTATGTAATGTACACTCACTAAAATTTAATCTTTCATAGCTCATTAATCCTACTACTATTATAAAGGCGAAAGTTTGTAAGTATGGATGTATGTATGTATGGATGTTTGTTACTCTTTCACGTAAAAACTACTGAATGGATTTGAATGAAACTTTACCACAATATAGCTTATACATCAGAATAACACATAGGCTACTATTTATAAAGATATAGCTTCGCCTCGCGGCGTTGCCCGCAGTTATCATCGTACCGCGGGTAGCACCGCGGGGTTCAGCTAGTAACTAAATAAGCCGATCGGGCGGCGCTTAACCCTTTTGGGTTCTAAACAAGGTAGTAACTTCAAACTGTGTAACTTCTTGTGTGGTATAAGAAAAATAAATTTAGCGATCAAACACGTTATAAAATTCAATTTAAAATAAATTAAGATGATTCTTAGCTTTAAATAATAAAATGGCAGTAAAATAATATTGCACGAACACTACATTTAACTGTTGCTAAAATAGATGAGCTGTTGAGAAAATAACATTTGGATTCTTTAATTGTGAATTGCAAACATTTTATTACCAAAAGAATCGCTGTTTTTTTTTACAATCAATTGCTAAAAAACTATACACATAATATGAAACACACATTCCATACCATTTCAATAAATTTCTGAGTATACAAAAACTAATAATAAAATCAACAGACCCAAAAGCTTCTAATTCGATTTTATAATGTGCAATAAGATTTGAAAATCACAAATACCGTGCATTATTTGGTTTGTCATAAATAATGACGCTTACAAAATGGACCAGCGTTAAAAAGGTCTTTGATACGGCAATATGCATGCACGACAGAGTCTTCGAGGCAAATTGAAATTTGCGAAGGGTCTCACCTTCTGAGGGTCGCCTAACCTACTGCTGAGTTTGGCCTAAAACGTTTATTGTCGTTTACATTGCTGCGTGTGTACGGAATAGGAAGGCATTTTTCCATTATGCAAATCCAATGAATCGCGTCATAAAAACCCTTACAGTATGTATGTGTGCTTTCTTTAAGTCAAGCTTTTTTTTAGGTTATTTGTAGGAAAACAAATTGTGATTTTTCGTGAGTTGAGTATTTATGAGTATGTGAACCGATGCGTGAGCAGGAAAGAGCATCTTTGAAAAGTTTTGTAAATATATTCTAATGTAGTAAAGCCAAAGAGTTTGTTTGATGGTTGGTTGAATGCCCTAATTCCGGGAGTCACTGGTTTAAGTCAAAAATATTTTAGCATTGTTTAGTCCATGTATCAAAGAATGCTATAGAGTATAGGCTATATAAGTTCACACTAATAGCTGTCTCACTGGAAAATGTAAAAATATTGCTTTTCAATTGTATTTGTGAATTATCAAATGTACCTACAAAATGTGTGTGTTTCATTCGAAAGATCAAGTTTGGTGAACTTACTCATACAAGTTCCTTTCAATTAAATAATATTATTTCACTATCCACCCGTTTATAAACAAAGTCTAGACTTAAATAACAATTGAGCCTAAACTTTGTTGTGGACTTAATAAACTAACTTAGAAGATCTTAATTACATTGACTGAAATATACACACAGATTGTATAACTAAACTTTATTTATTCAGTAGTCGAGTCTTTCTGTACTATTCTCAAATTATATAAGTAAAATATACATCACACATGTTTTTGCTTATGGCTCCGCTCGCCTGTCGATTGGTTACTGTGATAAAGAATTACATTAACAAGAATTGCATCACATTACTATATACATTAACAAGAATTAAAGTTCTACCATGAAAAAATATCGAAATTGGTGCAGCGGTTTAGCCGTGTGCTACAGACGTACAGAGATGCTTTCGAATTTATAATAATAGTAGGTCTGGATTACGGTATTTTATTCTTTTGCTATACATTATTCACAATACTCATTGCGAATGCAGACAACGCAATAATGCGGCATGGTGCCCCACACTATGGTGATTTATTGAGATCCTTCAGCATCATTGGGTATCCGGTATCGCGCTTACCAACGAAGCACGAAAGCACGAATGCCATCAAACTCAAACTCAAATCATTTACCTATTTCCATAGGCCCCAAGAGGCACTTGAACACGTCAAAATTACAAACATCAAAATATAAAACAAAACTCAAGTAATCAATTCAGTGATAAAATGTACTAATACTAAATGCGCTGAAATGATTTGAATTACTGGATCATTCTAGTTTGTCATTCTGTGAAAGGGTAATACCACCCTGGTCGGGCCGTCCCTTTGTACTGACATCAGCATGGTTCTACTGCCTTGTCTGACTAATTACATACTGGGAAATAATATTTGTATATAAAAAAAAAAATAATCACAGTCTTGATATGGTATCTTGAGATCACTCACACTAATTCCACTCGCTATAATTTACTTAAATTTCGTCTGGCCAAAAACATTTTCCATTATATTTATGAAAGCGAAAAAAACAAAAACGACTGAATATAAAGAAAACATGATCATTATTTCGTTACTAATACATATTTTCAACATAAATTATTTTCTTTAGATATATATTTTTACGTAACAAGTTATTTGAATAACAAAGGGGATAAAGTATAGGGATCAAAATGAGGGACTAGAAAAATACAAAGAGGTCATGTTCTGTTTAATTGACTGTTTGTGTTCGGTTACATTCATTAAAAAGTATTTTAAATACCATAAAGTTATTTTTAGTTTAAAATATAAAATTTCACGTTTTCATTTCTTTGTGACAGACAAACTTCACACACTGTCGTCTTGGGTGAATTGAAAACACTCCCTCTAATGCACTCCCCACCCTTGGTACCAGACTAATATGATTGTTTATTAACGAAAAAAAAGGAAAAACATAAATATTTCGGACATCTGACACACAACGTCATCTAGCCTTAAACTAAGCGAAGCTTGTACTATGAAAAATATAGTAAATGATAGAATATAATTTGTTTTGTTAGTACATACATATTGTACTATCGACCCAGTTGAAAGGTGACCCACTTTGACAATTATTCCTTTGTAATCATAAATGTAGTTAGGTTTTCTTCGCTATTTGCACATAGTACGTTTTAGATATAAACATAAATGCGTCATTACGGGTTAGATGTCAATGCAATTTAAACCTTTGTCACCACTGAACAAGATATATTTTTGATACAGCAGTCTTATTTGAATTTCAAATAATATAATCGTTTATAATCCAAACTCTTTTCATTGCGAAGAAAAAGTATTATAATTTGTAAAATGAAATGACATTATGTGTAAGATGTCAAGTAGTAGTCAATCTGAAAATATTAAATTAAAAATCTAACAATATATTTATATCTATAAACGAATCGTATAATGGCCAATTTGGTAGAACAAAGAGCTCGAATTGTAGTGCTCAGTGAGCAAGGTTGCGGCGTTAGAGAAATATCACGTGAGTTAAATATAAGTCGTAACACGGTCAGAACCTGGATCAGACGGCACGCTGAAGAGGGTATCCTTGAAGACCGACGACGACATAATCATGGGGTTCGTCGAATCACAAACCAACAGAGAACGGAAATGCAACACCATTACGAAGAACATCCTTTTACTCGTACCCGCTATTTTGAAGCACGTTACGACGTTTGTCTAGAAACAATTAAAAATAATTTGCACCGCACTGGGCTGCATTACAGACATCATGCTAAAATCATTTCGCTCTTCTCAACATGGTCGCTTAACTTTGTGGCGTTACGATAACACGCGATACACAGAAGACCACGTAGTGCCTAACCAATCATCTGGCCGTATTTCAGCTAATATGTGGGCATGGATGGATGCTGGAAACATAGGCGAACTTGTTCCTATTTCTCCTCGTCATAACGCTATCAACTATGTCCATTTATTGAAAGAATCAATGTTACCGACTTTGCGAACAGTTTACCCCCGTGAAGATGTGCCAGTATTCTCCTATGTTCATGATAACTGTCGAGTGCATACTGCCAGAATTGTCTCAAATTGGTTTACGGAGCATGAAGATGAATTTACTCTCATTCCATGGCCGTCTAGGTCACCAGATCTTAACCCAATAGAAAATTTATGGGGTTTGATGGTTCAAATGTGGGATAACAGGAACGAGAGGACTAAAGAAGCAATCGAGCTGCATTGTAACGAAATCTGAGATTTCTTGAGGGGAAGTGACATTTGCAGTCGTCTAATCGGGTCTATGCGTAATCGATTATTAGACGTTATTGAAAACCATGGCGCTTACACTCGGTTTTAGGTTTAACCAGTAATCCTACAGACCCAAACAATTGGAACCATTATAACCCAAAAATTAACTATTGAGAAGTTTTCTTTTTTATTCGCTTTACGAAGTGAATGCCATTATTTTTAATTTAATAATATGAAATAAACAAAGGTCTCTAATTTTATTGTTTTATTTTACTAATATGTATGACTAGCTGTCTCGACAGACTTCGTTCTGTTAAATAAATGCTTATCTATTTTTGTTCTACAGTACCCTATGCTACCTTTACGGTACCTCTACCCTCCTACCTCAAGTCTACCCATTATCTACACTATCTACACTAATATTATAAAGAAGAAAGATTTGTATTTTTGTATGTAACGAATAAACTCAAAAAGTACGTGACCGATTTTATTTTTACCGACCGATTAAATAGGGTTCCGTAAGATATTTGCGTTTTTCGTTTATATAATAGGAGCGGAGCACCAATGAAGAATGTTTAAAAAACATTTTTTTACGCTACGGGCAATAGAAGACGCAAACGAGGTTGCGGGGGTCAGCTAGTTCGAAATAAAGTCAATCCTATGTCTCAAACAAATATACAATTAAATCTTTCCTAATATACCTATAGATAAGGACGTTCACTGGCTAACAAACATTTTCGTGCAATACTTATCATAGTATACGTCTATGTCTATGTCATGGCTTTGTCAGTGTCTAGTAGAATGATAATGGTTCGTCACTTATGAAATGTATGTTCAAGCTAATTTCAACCTAATGGTATAGAATAATTGTAGGAAAATGACTCTAAGGGGGGTCATGAATCACTTTGGTCCACTGTACATAGAAAACCCCAAAACAAATATTTTTGCAGATCAAACAAACATTTGGTCCGACCCGGAAATCAAACCCGAGACCACGGTAGTCGCTTACGCTACCACTGCGCCATCTAGGCAGTCAAATGTAAAAAAAATATAATTAATAAATCAATCGTTACATTTCGTTAGTTAGCTAAAACCCATAAGTCCAGCAGAGGGCTGTTAACGGCTGCTAATGTTCTATTAAATTATATCTAGGTATAAAATATATAGGTATAATCAGCTTCTAGCTTGTTAGGTTCTGGAAAGAAAGACTATCTCAGTAAATCTGCCCCCTCGGCCAAGATAGTATGTATGTACAGTAATGTATGGTAATGGTCGTAAGTAGCGTCGAATCTTACACGTGGTTTAGTGTTGACATTCGTTAGTTTTCTAATAATGTTTGTAGAACATCAAGTTTGCCATTTTTATGTTTCTGACCAGAACTTAACCATAATTCGTGAGAACACTTGAAACACGTATATTACAATTATCCTTGCTTCATATGAAAATTGCACCTTCAGCACTTGGGAGTATAAGGGTGACACGACCACCTTACCAACTTCACGGGACTCGTATGATCAAGCAGTTTGGTATTATTATTAAAACTGATTCTGTGAGAATCGACGAAAACTCTTATCTGTCAATAATTTCCCCGTAATTATTTATTCATAACCAAGTTCGCACCACTTCGATGATTTTGATTTTATATTTTTTTTTTCAAAGCACTCTAAAGCCTATAACAATCAGAACCAAATGGCTAGAATATGTATATCATTAGATATCATCAAATATATTGACCATATCTATTATACTGTAATAGTTAAATTTGAAACAAAGATACGCAAAATATTTGCCTGGCAGCATAACAGTTTCTCTCGTTTAAAGTCATTAAGGTTGACTAAGTGTCCGGCACGGCGAGAAGCCTGTCAGGTCTAATGACTGAGCCGAGCTGCACTTTAAGTGGAACTTACTCATACTTGACCCACTACTTGTGCTAATATGTCTTGAGTTACAAAACTTTTTAATACTTTACGCTTTTATTTATTAATTTTTGCTTAAACTTTTCTCTAAAATTTAAAATCAATTGCTTGTAGACGTTTTATTTTTCAAGCAACCTTAAACATATTATTAATAATTAAATAAGGATATAAGTGGATATGTAAGTACATAAATGCGTACCCGTACAGGTAAAAGCATATAAATTTAAAAAAATAATACAATTCGCGATGTACCCAAACTGTGGCATTACCTCAATAATGGAACACTTATAAAAACTGTCGGAGTGTATTTGGGGCGAGCTATAAAAGCGGCGTAACTGTCGCGGGGCGTAAAACGGCTATACGTCTAAACGGTGCGCACTAAAGCGCCCGTTCGACGAGTCGATACGACGCGCATTAAATTAGTTTATACTCTTTATATGTCCTTATACGAATGAATACTGTGTCGTACCTACTCAGTTTCATAGCGGTACAAATAATATATATTATTATAATATTCATATGCGCTAATCTCAAAGAATACATGGGTAATTACGTATGTGTTAAATAAAATACTGTCTTTTGATGATTTCTTTAAAACTGAAATGCCAACTGATTTTAGTTTCGATATTTGTAGTTACAAAAGACAATGTCATGTTTTTAAGTTATACTTTCAGGGACCCTAGAAATTGAATTCTATGTTTTAAACCCTGTGTGCATACCTGTGTTACTGATGGCGGCATAATAGGATTGTTGTCACTCGGGTTTGATTACACAGAGCCTATTTTACAAGTTAATCTATGTTTTTTATTTATTCAATTTATAAAAAATTACGGATATCGCTAGGGATACTGTCTAGTACACAGTTAAAGAATCTACAAAGACATCCAATAAACTCAAACGGACGATTTTACAATTGACTTTTGCGAATAAAAGGAAGCGTAGACGCTTTGTGCAATCAACTACCTATTCAGTCGTTCACTAACGTAGCTGGTTTACAACGATTTCATAGGGAACTAATTTAATCTACGTACTCATAAAAATGTACCCAACAGTTAATGTGATAAGCTCTCGGCCGTGCACACAAAGAGTAAGAACTTTTTTATGAGCTCGTTTTATTTTCAACGTAATGATAGACAACCTCAAGTGATCCCAAAGGAGGGCAGCCTCTTTAAATTGGTTTTTATACATATAAAACGAAGTCTGTGAGTTTTTAGAATTGGGCGTAAAGTTAATTTTGAATAAATAATATAATGTTTTTTTTTCATGGCAGTTGACCTTTATGATAATGAAAATCTATTTTGGTTTACTACTTATATCAATGAGGTAAAAGGATTAACTTTAAAAGTAAAAAATTTGATTACATACATTTATGATTTGTAAGTGAGAACTGTGGGAGTAAAAGACTAAGGTTCCCTACAAATCTGTAGGTATATTATGTGATGTAACTAAAAATGTATGCTTTTTGTAATTTTTACTTTATCTGTGCTATAAGATGTTTCTTCGTACCAAATTTCAAGCACGGGAAGTACCGTGCAGGTTTAGATACCCTTGCGAGTGTCGAAAAGTGGCAACATAAACGTCTGTATCTTTTGATTGCGTTGGCTTAGAAATTTGATTTTTTCACAGCTCCAAGGGACAGTTGACTTAAGTTTTAGATATGAATTTCAAGTTAATACCTCCTCCCGTTACTGAGGATAAGGGTCTTGACAGACTAACAGACGGACCACAAAGTGATCCTATAAGAACCAAAATACGTTTAGAAAAGTTTATAGAATTGTTCGTAATAATAGCAATAGTAGATAATAACACGATTCTTGCATTTTAACTGTGAAACGTTTTAATGACATATATTTTTGAAACTATAAAATACCAATACAAATTTAAGTAATAGTTATAAAAATATAAATACTGAAAGCAAATGAAATGAAGAACAAAGAATGGCAAATTACAACAAAGCTCTTTGTGCGACCTTTCCTGTCAGTTAATATTAGAAGGGCCGTTAGTATAGGATTATTATACAGACTTAGCTAAAAATGACCGACGGTTGACCCTTGTCATTGTGTATTACAGCTTAATATTTCACCAGTGAACTAAAGTACAACTTATATATTACTCGATACAAACTTTTGAATGGTCCCTCACAGAATCTGCCCCGAAGTTTAAATTTTCAATGTCGATTGTAAGTTGGTAACTTTGGTTTGCAATATAAAGACTGGTACACACCTTATTTTACAATCACAAGAAAAACTGACACACAATGACGTGTGGTGTGCACAGTGTAGGTACTCACAATATCTTAAGCATTTTAAAAGACGAACATAAATATCATATTTGAACCGTTATGAAGCTGAGTTCGGCACAATATTAGGTCTTTACCTATGAAATTGCTGTTTTGTATGCAATAAGTGAAAGCACTTATTTTTCAAACTTTTTTATTTCTGTTATTCGAAGTAATCACCCATGCAATCGACGCATCTTTGCCAACGCATTGGCAGTTTATTGATGCCCTTCTTGTAAAAATCAGCTGGACGGGAGGCAACAAACTCTTCAAAGGCATTTTGTACTGCCTCACGGGAATTGAATTTTTTACCCACTAAAAAGTTGTCTAAGTTTTGGAAAAAGTAATAGTCGGTAGGTGCAAGGTCTGGTGAGTATGGCGGATGAGGGAGAGCTTCCAACCCCAGCCCTTGCAGCTTGGAGACTGTCTGTTGCGCAGTATGGGGTCGCGCGTTATCGTGAAGGAGCAGTGGGGACGACCGATTGACCAAAGCTGGTTGCAGATGTGCAAGCTTCTCCATCATTCTCTCCAGTTCTTCACAGTACACATCTGCATTAATGTTCATGCCGTTTTGTAAAAAGCTGTGGTGAATCACACCCGCACTAGACCACCAAACAGTGACCATCACCTTTTTAGGGGTCATTTTTGGTTTAGGGCATTGCTTTGGTGCTGAACCAGGGTCTAACCAACTTGCTGAGCACTTTCGATTGTCGAACAGAATCCATTTTTCGTCGCACGTAACTATTCGTTTCAAAATTCCTTCATTTCTTTGCCTGTTGAGCAGCGAAAGGCAGGTCTCGACGCGTACGTTGCGCTGGCGATCGTTAAGGTCGTGGGGCACCCATCTATCAAGCTTTTTTACCTTGCCAATTTGTCGCAAATGGATCAAGTTGTCTCCGGTTTTGACGCGCCTGTATCGCCTGTCATATTCCTCGGGAACTGTTCCGGAGGCCTGGAGGGAGGCGAATGTTCAGCCTATTCCCAAAAAAGGCGACCGCTCCAACCCGGCCAACTACCGCCCAATAACTATCACCTCCATTATCTGCAAAGTGTTCGAACGGATCATTAACAAGCAATTGGTCCACTACCTGGAGGATCACACCCTACTTAATGATCGTCAATATGGTTTCAGGCCGAACCGATCCACGGGTGATCTTCTAGCGTATGTCACACACCTTTGGGGTGAGGCTATTGACAGGCACGGGGAATCTTTGGCTATTAGCCTCGACATGGCCAAGGCCTTTGATAGGGTTTGGCACCGTTCGCTTCTCTCCAAGCTACCGGCATTCGGCTTGCCCCCCAAACTCTGCAACTGGGTTGCCGCATTCCTGCACCAACGCCGCATCAGAGTACTTTGTGACGGCGCGGCCTCCGACGTTCAGTCGATTAACGCAGGAGTGCCGCAGGGTTCCGTCCTGTCGCCCACGCTGTTTCTTCTGCATATCAATGACATGTTAGCCCTTGGCAACATTCATTGCTATGCAGACGACAGCACAGTTCATGGACGATATTTTGGGCGCCCTGCAGCAAAGCCAGCAGATGTAGAGAATAAACGACAGGAGCTTGTCGCTGAGCTCGACCGTGTTCTAGGCCGCATTTCACAATGGGGCTGCGAGAATATGGTCGAGTTTAACGCCAAGAAAACACAGGTGTGCGCGTTCTCTGCCAAAAAGTCTCCATTCCTTCCCCTTCCGACTTTTCGGAACACTCAACTACCATTACAAGGCAGGCTCGATATCCTGGGCATGGACATCTGCTGCGACCTCAATCCGCGCGAGTACGTCGAGAGCGTCACTAAGGCGGCCTCGCGGAAGTTAGGTGTTCTCAACAAGGTGAGACGGTTCTTCTCGCCGGGGCATCTGTGTCTCCTTTATAAGACTCAGGTTCGCTCGTGCGTGGAGTACTGTTCGCACCTTTGCGATGGAGCCGCGCAGTATTTGTTTGACGCTCTCGACCGGTTGCAACGGCGAGCAATTCGCATTGTCGGCAATCCTGAAGTCACCGAGTCCCTTGAACCTCTGCAAATGCGTAGAGAAATCGCCTCTATGGCAGTCCTCTATCGCCTATATCATGGGGAGTGTTCCGAAGAGCTCTTCCAACTGGTCCCCCCTTCTCCCTTCCTCTACAGGACAACACGTGCTGGCCTCGAAAGTCACCGCTTCAGAGTGGAAGACATACACTCTCGCACTCATCGATTCGGCTCTTCCTTCCTGTGCCGAGCGGTTAAAACCTGGAACTCACTACCAGCGCACGTGTTTCCGTCCCACTATGATCCCGGGTCCTTTAAGCGGGGCGTGAAAAAGCATCTCACTAGGCCGCCATAGTGCTGGTCACCATGCTACACTGTCCTTGTTTGCATTGAGGATGGTGGCCACCACTCTTGGATTCTGCTGGTGCTTTCCATCAGGCAGGGCAGAGTCATTTTGGTAGCTCAAGTATAAAAAAAAAAAAAAAAAAAAAAACATTAAAAGCTGCTGCTAGCTCAGCTGTAGATTGAGTTTCGTCAGCTTCCACAATCGCCTTTAATTCATTATTGTTAACCAGTCTCCGGACGACCACGAGCTTCATTTTTCAAGTCAAAATTTCCAGAACGGAACCGGGAAAACCAATAAAGGGTTGTGCGTTCGTTTTTACAGTTCTCTCCGTAAACGTTTTGATGTTACGTGCCGTTTGTGTCGCGTTGGTGCCACGACGGAACTCATATTCCATAATTACACGAATTTTTAAAGTATCCATTATGACGAAAAATGTTCAAATGTAATGAAAATACAACGTTAATTAAAAAACAAAAGACTGAGTTTGTAAATAGAATGTCATGGTTTTAAAACAAAATTAATTTGAATTGAGAATACAGAGCCATTACAAACTTTTTTTTATTTGAAATTACCAGTACTGAAGAAACGCAATTTCATAGGTAAAGACCTATTTATATATTCGTATGGGAATATATCTAATATATAAAATTCTCGTGTCACGGGGTGCGTAATCGAACTACTCCGAAACGGCTCGACCGATTTTGATGAAATTTTTTGTGATTATCCGTTATCTATGAGAATCGGTTGTAATCTATTTTTCATCCCCCTAAATGTTAGGGTTAGTCCACCCCTAAATTTTTTTTTTTATTTTTTTGTCAAAATTTTTAATTTCTATTTTTTTATGATGCAGCATTAGAAAATACATACAACCCTAGATTTTCAACCCTCAACGATCAACCCCTATTTTTCCATCGCGATTTTTATTGACCCACCTCTACAACATATATTCCCTTTTATGGCAAAGCAACGTTTGCCGGGACAGCTAGTTAACAGTATAATAACTAATTTAATGCACGTCGTACCGACGCGACGCCTCGAACGGGCGCTTTAGTGCGCACTGTTTACACGTATAGCCGTTTTACGCCCCACGACAGTTACGCCCCAAATACACTTAAACAGTAGGGTAGGGTAGGGTATGTCACAGTTTGGGTACATTTCGATCCTAAAGTTTTTTTGGGTTGTATCATTACTTTTTTGTAGATCGCCTTTTAGATCTTTCGACGGAAGAAGTAAATAAGAGCATTTCATACGAGTATTCATAAAAAAAATTAAGATTGCCGTTGATATTAGGAATAGTTACAACATTTAAGTTATTGACAGACACGAGATCTTTTCTACTCTACTTCATCATTTCTTCATTATTTGTTTATCTGATGTACAAACAAATCAAAAAAGTTAACGAAATCACTAATTACCTCAGCAAATTCAATAAATATGATCAGCAAGGCGTACAGATTTATATGTGAAGCACGTACGTAACATATGGTCGGCGCGTGCCATCACTCTCTCGTAATACCGGCCATAATTAACAACCATTAGCAGAACGTCTATATTGATTTGGAATATGTTGCCTCCCTATCAAGCAGCCTTTTTATAAATAACATTTTTATTCCATTTGAGTTTGTTTGTGAGCGTAATGCTGTATTTGTAAAATATTTTAAATGATGTGAAACCAAATGTAATTAAAAGAACACAGAAAAAATGTCTATCAGGTCAGGTCAACATACATATATTGTTTGTTTTACACATACGTAAGAAAATACTAACATCGGTGGAAATTTGGATAATTGCCACTCTATCGCTGTGCGCTTTTCCAAACACTTTTTCCGTCGTATAATATAATATTCCAAGTGTCAAGAAAAAAGCGCACATCTTCCTCAAAGATCTGCTAAGCACTTGCAACTAACTCTTGAACTACAGGTATTCAAGGGCGGTCGCCACCTTAGAAAAGGAACAACTTCACCCGAAATTCTATGCGGTGCAGTGTAAATCAATATGCGAGATGCATTGTGTTGTGCAAGTCCAGAAATTAAAGTTTTAAATAATTACTCGAAATCTTCTAAAGTTTTATTTCGAGCCTATGAGTAAACAAAGCTAAAGCATTACCACTATATAATTTTGTTATTCTATTAATACTAGTCTTATAGTACTCCAATGTATTTTAAACACATGTCAATCTTCGGCCCCCACCTGGAGTACCTAATACCTCGGCATCACTTAATATTTGGTACCTTTCACCGAGTGAATCAGGCAACCACATGAGCCTTTACGCCATTTTTTACATGATCATGCAGGTTAAATCAGATTGCAACAGACAAATTATGACTGTTTTGTTATTTTACAGTCTATTGTTTCGTGTTGATGAACCTACCGCGTTAGTATCCGGTACAATGCATAATAGTTGAAATAAAATAAAGGTGGTTGTTTTTAAATCGAAGAGCTCTTATTTTAAATTTTGCCTTCATCAATGACTAACGATATATAGACACTAAATAATATTTCAACACTACTATGATACGCGGCAAAAAATCATCCAGAAAATATTTGTAATAACAGCATATTTTAGAAAATATTTGAACCATTTAAGCAAATTTCCCATGCGACAGGTGAACGACCCCCTGGTAGTTGATAATTGCCGGGAGCAATTACACTTGCATTTAATTACGCGCCGAGGTCGCCAGAGTCACATCCGCTCGCGCCGCCGGATGCTGCGCACTACGACGCTTTGTTCCTCACTCATATTGTGTAAGATTATTATTGTGTGGAATGGTATGTACGTACCGCAGATGAGTATTATCAAGGCGGCTTTTATTATATTCTATGAACGATATATTGAAATAACCCCATTCGTAGCCAAACTAGGTAGGTTTCTTAAACACAACCATATAAGTGTGTGTAATAAATATGAAATTGTACGTCACAGTTTCATGATATAGTTATATGATACGCGAACATGAAGCGTACAGCCTATAAATAGTTCATTATTTTTAAGCTTGTCTAAACTCATGTTCGAACAATAAATAATAGCTATTTTAAACTAGTTTGTGCTGCAACTTCTCTTGAGTAAATTTATTGAAGATTCTCGCTCATTTTCTATGATATCTATAGGACTAACATATACATACGGAAGCGTGAATTGCACCATATTCCAAAATGTAATTGGCACAAAAGTATAACAGTTTACAGCACATAATTGGCGCTTAAACATATATTGTTAAGTTCCGTTCCAGTCAACGTAAAGATCTTGATTTACACGAAGTTTTCATAGATCACTTCACACATTGTTTTACTACTTCTTCTCCTTCTAGCCTAGGAAATTGCAAATATTTAATCAAATCGATGTTGCCTGTTAAAATATTATTTCAAAATAAATCTACTCGTATTTTATATAATCGTCACAAGCTCATAACCGAATTAAAGTATAAGAGTTTACTTTATGACCACTTCAAGGAATTGCTTAGTTTAATCAAAAATCTTCTTACCTTCTATGATATGGTTTATTATTCTATGAGTATAATTGTGGAAATTTAAATTATTTTTGAATATTTCATTGCATATGAAGTCTTTCGTTTTTGTATTTATAAAAAAGATAATCCGCAATAAGATATTTAGTGTCGCGAGGGACATTACAGATTTGTATGAAAATGATGATGGATCACACAACATGGGCGCCGCTAAAGTCACTAAGCCATATATGCAGTCATTAAGTAGTCACATATTAGTTTAAAATAGGCACAAATTAGATAAATACAATTTACCTATTTTCTATATTATAATGAAATGTGGAGTTTGATGAAAAGTCAATGAATTTTGCCCTTCTTAACTTTGTGCATACACCGGTCGATGGTAAGCGTACACGGTACTCGTCGAGCACTCATGCACGATGACAAACATGTACTTCCCTTTGTACAAGCGTTCCAATAAAAATATTAGCTCGAATTTCTATCCATTTTAGAGCTAACTGACTTGCAGATAAAGTGAATAGATTTAAAGATTAGAGTATCAAAATAAAGATTTGGTTTTGACAGATTTTTTTATGATATCAAGTTAATTCATATTTTCAAGTAACCTTTTCAACTTTTCGTAAGCAGTTCTAATTAATACTACTTGTCGTGGTTATAGGTCGTGAAACAGCAGGTTATAGAACAAGTAGCTATTAGTTAAGTTACTGATAAACTGTTTTAGCCGGCAACAGAAAGTTTTCGTCATCTTTTTTGTCAATTAATCTGCGTAAAATATATGACAACACTTGATAGTATACTCCCTTCGACAGTTACCGTCCTCAAGCCAGTATTGCCTGTTCTAAAATTGAACAGCTAACACGGCGAGAACCTGTTACGAACGAAGTTGTAGTTCATTCGGTCCCAAGCGGCGCATACAAACGATGCTATAAGCGGTCCGGGCAACATACATGTTTGTACTTCCCTTCAACAATAATACCTAAATGCTCACAATGGGTACAGTCGCCATGCAATTTGAGGTAAAAGTGCTTCTAGAGTGGTCAAGCAGTCTTGGTCTCTGTACCCAAAGGTGTTGGTGATTTTTCATACATGGGCCGGCCAAAATTACTCTACTCTGCCTATAAAGCATGAGCAGAATCCAAGAGTAATAGCCACCGTACTAATTGCGAATGTAGACAATACAACAATGCAGCATGGTGACGCTGGAGGCCTATTGAGATGGATCTGCATCATTGGTCTTCCAACCTCGCACTCACTAAAGAAAAACGATAGCATGTAATTTTAGGTTGGTCTTCCGTGAGAGAGTACTGCCCCATTCAAGCCCGTTCATGCTGAAATTAACGGGGATCTACTACCTAGATAGTTTCTGTACGTTTGAAGCGTACAGAAACTATCTACGTACTTTGTTTTTTTAAACTTCTTCAAAAACCGATCGAACTTATTTCTGTCTGTCTGTCTGTTTGTTCCGGCTAATCTCCGGAACAGCTGGACCGATTTGGACGGGACTTTCACTGGTAACTTATGTTTTATTAAAACACGTTGATAGATGGATAACGAATAAAATATTTATTTGTTTTTTATGATACTTTACATTGACATGAGATAAAATATCTACAGAGGTTTCTACACTATTTTGATATCATACATATCTTTATAACATTATGCTTACATTTTTTAGGCTACCTTCGCCCCGCGGCGTTACCCACGATACGACAATAACCGCGGGTAACATCGCGGGGTTCAGCTAGTATTAAATAAACACAAAAGATGTTTGAATAAATAAAATTCTTCGATTAAGCTAGATATATTACAATGGAAAATAACCTGTCAGTAACATAAAAAGACAAAAATATTGTGTAGATATACGTACCACTCAGTCCACTATTCAATATTGTTGTTGTAACTGAGTACCCAAAAATTGTATTACAAGTTTAAATTCTGTAATCGTGAGTGTGTCTTTGTCTCCATAGTTATTAAATGAATGACTGTTTGAAAAGGTGAAAATCAAACTTATGTAATTTATCAGGTTGTAGAGCCACGCTGATTTCAGCGCACAGTTGGGTCGGCTCGGACAGGGGCGGCACTGCCCTCGCACGATCGATCAACGTAAAATGACAGCGTTCGTGCTGTCGTGTTTCTTTGTGCGTTCATTGTTGCATTGTCCGCATTCGCAATGAGTATGGCGACCACCACTCTTGGATGCTGCTTATGCTATCCATCAGAGTATACTCATTTTGGCAAAGACATATATAAAAAGAAAAACTTTCATTCGAAGAATATTAACGCTTTTAAATAAGTTAAATTTTTAAGTCACTTCTCTATTGTTATTCGTCAATCAAATTATTTTAGGCATTTTACTTTACCATATTAGATAACAAAACTATATACGCCAAAGCAATGAACACATAATTATGTATGTTTTAACAAACCATTTACTTCCTTACGTTATAAACATAATCGCGTGTACATGATTCATTTTACCATAAAAAAATATTCGTAAATGACTTTATAATTACACCGACAACGATTCGTAACATGACAAAAATAGTTATAGCTTGTGGCAATTGTGTAATACTCGCAGTCTAACGTAAAATTATATTCATGTTATCACTTTAATATTAATAATTTCAATTTAATATCATAGATGAAACATTTAATTAAATTTGCTTGACATAGTTTTCGTCGAACTTGTTAAAACTGTATTCTCAATAAAACCGTTGTTATTTGCCCCAGGCCTGTTACCATGGCTTTATATGGACCATAATATACGAGTTATATTCGTGATGTTAGTCTTAGACTTTAGATGTGGTTTCGGTAAATAATTCAAGCGTCGAACTACTTCGAAAATGTTTATATTTGAACAAAAGGCATAGATTAAACAAAACTATGGATTATGTCTTACAGTTTTTCGTCTATCTTTCCTAAGAAAGATAGACAAAAAACCGACTTGACTATATAAAAACCTTTTTTGTTATGAGCGCAGTAACCAACAATATTTAATGTTTACCCAACTACACGGGTAGTAAGCAATAGAAGCAAAGTGAAAAAGTTGCAAAATCATTGCAAATTTAACTTTAACATAACGCTTAAAACGAAAATAAACATCAAGAGTAGTTTAAAAAAGCTAATGAAATGAAACCGTGATATAATTAAGTTTTAATTTCGTAACATTTGAAGCAGTCCGAGTTCTCTCGCCTGGGATTTATCTAACTGTGGAGCGAGTGGCGCGCCGTCAAGTGCCTCGGGAGAGTGGAAGTCATACTAATATCGTGAACAGAGAACTTTTGTTACAGTTAAGTTCATACTGCTGGTAATTTCACTTTCTAGTATAACTATGTGGTGGAAAAGTTAATGCGCTTTGAGCAAATCGTACAGATTCGTATTCAAACTTATGTATTCCCTGATTACTGAAAGATTTCACGTAATTGGAGCTTGTTATATAATTGTGTGTGAAAAGCTTGATTGTTTGACCTAGTTCAACTAACTGTCAACTGATAAATAGCCTTGTGACGTTTGACTGAACGTCCAACCAGGTTACTCTATTATTGAAAGTAGCCTGGTTAAGCCTTTAGAACTTTTCAAAAATATAAAATATATATAGCATTACTTTACTTTCTTACCTACCTACTGGAGTCATGGACAGAAAAGTTTAATCAAATTATGTTTCTTTTTACAAAAGCAATAATTAAAAATATTCTCTAAAAGTCAATTTTAATTATTGCACCTAACATATCTGTAGAACAGTATTGTATGATAAATTAACTTTAAAATAATAACACAAAGTTTCAAACCACTAAATGTTTTGGCAGTCTTTTACAAGTACTTATACGAATACATTGTAAATTATCCAAAAGGAAAATTTTCAACATTACAAAACTTTGGCACAACTGTTCGCTAGAGTCAACTAACTAACCACACTGAAATAACATTCTTCGTCTATTTACACTTCGTATGTTGAAAATCTACATCAACTTACTATTTACATATCGAAACACTTGTAACTGACACACAACATAAATAAATGATAAATTAGTTCTCACACACAGTGAAGTAACAAAACATTGTTACATGTTAAATTCACAACGCAGAAGAGAGAGAGAGACGCTAGGGAGATATTTCTCAGTAACATTTATATTAAAATGTACATACATAACATTAAGCTTATGAGCCCTAACGGATTAATAAACAGCAGTACAGCCACTGCCGAACTATTCATAACAACATCTCGTGAACAGCCCCTGAAATATGGCTCTATCCTAATTTAAATAAATTGTACATAACCACCATTTCATTTGTTTCAATGATATAATAGGACTTTTATTACTCCTCGGTATTAGTATTATGGGCACGATATTAAAGATAATAATATATCTATAAAATTGGGTTTCATACGTCTTTCTCCGTGTGAGAATGACAATAAGGTTAGCTCTTTGTGTCTTTCTATGCTGAGTAGTGCGCCTCATTCATATCAAAGCTTGGAGCGCTATTGGTAAAATAGATCTCTTAAGGTTCTATTTTTCAAATGTTAGGTAACACATACTCAAGTGTACTAAAGTGGTTTGGAATTGTACCACAGAAGGATGCACCAGTTCCTGGGCGGAAAGGAAACGCTCCTAGACCGTTATTAACAACACCCGTCGCTCGGATGTGTTCGGACGAAACCAATTAATAGCTAATGTGATTTATCTGCTTTCAACTTGCACTAATAGCATGTAGTGGAGATTATTCATCAGAAAAGTGAGAGCGTATACTTTGTTAAGGAATACTTTGTACTACAAAGCACCAGACGGGATAGTGAAGTATTCAAATATTTAGCTGCAAATCGTAATATTCGTTGATTGATATTGACACACCAGAAATGCAAATTTGAGGTATTTTCTTTAGAGATTTTCTTTGTGTTGGCTAATATCTCCATGATCCTTATTAGTAATTAAAGTTTTTTATGTCAATAAAAATTTGAACATCCACTGTCCTTTGATTGTTTTTTAATAGTTAAAACAACATGTGAACAGTGCGGAAAAGTAGTCTTTTCGCAGATCCGACATAAGGACCATCGATCTATTTACATATTGTAATAATTGTCTTTAGGCTCTTGGGGTTACCGATACTGATTGCTAAGACAAACTGAGATCATAGCTTGATTCCCACTAAGGTATTTATTATATGAAAGCCGATTTACATCAGACGAGCGAATGCTCATTCTATTAATTTATTTTTGTGTAAACAGACATATACCATTCTTTCGTTGTTCTGTTTGCGTTTTAAAATATACAACATTCTAAGAATGCTCGCCCGCTTGATGTAAACGGCATTACAGCGCGAGCAGTTGCATCTTTGTGAGAATTCTAGTTCTTGGTTCTGATTCTTGCTATTTTCGTGTAAACGTTAAGAACGAGTTTTCGTTTACACTAAAAGATTAAGAAAGAACGCTTTTGTTCTCGCTCTAGCTCTTTGTTCGTTTAGTCTAAACCCACCCTAGACAAACACAATAAATGCTCTAGTGGGGAACAAGCATTTGTTTTGAATCTGAGCGTAATTTCATTATCATCATCATCCTGTTGCAGTCCACTACTAAACGTAAGCCTCCCTCAAAGTATACCGCAGAGCCCAGTCTATTGCTTTTCGAAACCAGCTACCGCCGTCCATCTTACACAAAACGTCCCGTCATCAACTGTATATGATTGATAATAATAATAATAATATAATAATAATAATATAATAAATAAGTGTTTCAAAATGTGCATCCATGTTATACCGCAGTCTGCCTGCCAGAATAAAAATATTCACATACATATTAAGTAATTACACATAAAACCTTTATAAAATATAAATACTAGTTAAAAATAGTGGACCCTCGACATCGGTTACGGAGATCAAAGCACTGGTGGTTAGGGTCGCAGAGTATATATATCGTATGTATTTACATGAAGAATACCAAATTTCTGAAAAGTAACTTAAGTTATTTTATTTAGAGCAAACACACTAATTACAAAGTAGAAACATTAACTAAAAAGATTCATTAATTAACAACGCTGTTTTATTCACAGAAGCATTAAATACTTTTCGTTCGTGGTAGAGTTAAAATATATATGTATCTTGGTGGAGCGTTCGAGACTCTCAAACGGCTTATCTTGTCACAGGTTAACTCAGGAAAAGCTTTTTCACATAATCACATAAGTAGGTTTCACTTCTGAGAATTTGTTCTCGCTAGACTGTTATTTTATTGTTTAGAAGCTTCTCACGGATCAACAGTGTTTCGCTTGCTAAGCCAACCAACAAACAATTTTTAATCAATTTTGTAAGAAAAATCTAGATTAAATGATAGATTTTAAACTTGTAATCATACGTACGTAATCGTAACGTATATACTCTTTCTTATTTATTAACTTTATTTAACGTTAAGTAACGGCTTTGATTTATTTAGAAATTCAAGGCGTACAGCCTTGAATTTCTAAATAAATCAAAGCTTATAGTGGTTAGTATATGATATTTTAATACATTTTATCTCATAAATTACACAAAAAAATACAAAAACCATTATTTATAAATATTTTGAGTAGCAAAAAGTTAAGTTACGAGTATATAAAAATTACTTATCTTAACTATGAACAATTTAAAATACGCAATGAAAAACCTTAATTTAACAGAGTTTTGGATCAAGATGATTATATCTATATCCTAATTATTTATTGTTCCTTTAAACGAGCATTTCTTGTATGTATAGGTACAATCTGAATCTTGGAAACGGCATCAACGATTTAGTAAAATAACAAAAAAAAACGAGCAATGCTCTTCCTTCCAGGAACTATTGTTAAAATAAGACTGAATAGTTATTATTTTAGATATTGAAAGGAATAATCATTAAGATTTAACTTGAATCTTAAATACCGTAGCTTCTCATTTCAACTCAGATAAGATTGTCAATATCCTCTCAAATTCTCTTAGATTTGGACTCGTATTGTTTGACTGTAAAGAGTCACGGGATTAATTAAATTTCATTTTAAGATGGAGAAAGGATACAGCGCAGATATTTATCTTTTATTTATAAAAAAATTGTGTGTTTCAGGTGATAGTGTTTTTACACCACAGTTACTATATTGTAGACGTCATTGGTATATCACATATTAGTGTAGGTAGAATGATTTGCTGATAAAATATTATTTTAGGATTTTATAGTGTAGTTAAAGTTATGTCATTAAATGGGAATTTTAATTTGTACATTTCTGCTTATACATTATACATTCATGTATTACTTAAACCAGGAAGTTTTGCGTTCTCGTTTTCAAGATGCAGAAAAATAAGATTTGCTAATACAGCCAAAAAACCAGACTTCGTAAAGCAACAAGGTTACTTGGAGGAATGCGAAGTCTTTTAACCTCACATAGATATTTCAGGTTTATATACTAAGTTATACACTTGTCTCTACAACACAAAGAAACTTTCACCCAATTGCGCTAACCCCAAACAATATAAGATGCAAAACGAGTTAGTGTTAGCCGTATCAAGCGGTCGGCATTAGCATCGCAAACGTGCCTACAATAAGGAGCTGCTCCGTACCTCTGCACAACGCTACACTTGTGCATTCAGATGATATGCTGGCACTGCCCAAAGGCTTTGTGACTGCAATTACATATTTGAACCTACTCAAGTAGAAAACGTGTTTTGTGGGTTACGAACGATGATTTTTTTAGTGGTGTTATAAATTCGGAAGTATGTCTGCTTGTTACGCTTTTACGGCTAAACCGCTGAACCAATTCTTTTAAAATTTGGCATTTTTTATAAGCTTTTCCAACTGGTCCCACCTTCTGCCTTCCTTCTACACGATAAAACATGCTAGTCTTGCAAGTTACCGTTATAGAGTGGTAGACATATGCTTTCGAATTAAATGGTTCGGCTTTTCCTTCCTGTGCTAAACTCACTAACAACACACGTGTTTCGCTCTCAACAATAATCCGACGAAAATAACAAGTATTAAAACATGGCGCAAATAAAACTTTGAATAATCATACCTAATATGATTATTCAAAGTTTCAATATTCAGGCTAATCCAGCGCTAACCTAACAAAGAGAGTACTGCGAGAACACTCCCTCGAAAGGCTCCAAATTGGGAGGGATAACGCTAAGTGCAAAGTTATGATTGCTGAGCTCTCAGAGTTATACTTGTTTAACGTAGTTATTAGCTGGCCATTGATATACCAACTTCAGTAGTGGTACAAATCTATAAATGTATGTTTCAAATCTACTGCTAATTATCATAGTTTGATGACGTTTCATGATAAGATATGTGATAAAATATGATTACAATAAGGGTACATGTGAGAACTTTGATTGAGAAATGATATGAACGTTATTTTATTTTAAAGTGTAAAACACATATCCTTACTATTGAATGCTATTTCATTAACCAGTTCGTGTTTTGAAATAAGATGTATTATGTATTTTTCAATTTCAGTGGTGAAACATTAAAGCTAAAATTACCAAATTTAAAAACTTAATAAAGTAATATCAAAAAGATAATGATAGTCATATCATAATGGATTAAGAACCGGTGAATACCGAAATAAAGGTAACTGTAGACTTAGGGATCAGTGTTCGGCTCTTGTTTAAAATAAATGTTAAAAAGGCTTGTTGATACTTAATTATCCTTGTGTTAGTAGCATGTAAATAAATGTAATATAAAACAAACAAAGGTTTCACTTGAAAGGGCAAAATATTATCTGAATAAACGTTTTTATAACAACCCTTCATTACAAATTCGTGTACATACGCATTTTCCCTTTAAAGGTTACTGAAAATCGCAATTAACTCACTCAATACTGTCGACAAATGAAATTTGAAATTTTGTGGGATTCGATACAATTTTCTTTTCGGTGTAAATACTACTATAGATGATAACGTCACCGCCACACTGAGGACAAATGGTAAAGTGAAAACCATCACCTAGTGCTCTTTTACAAAGACTTTACTAAGACCTTGTAATACCCCAGAAGCAGTAAACAGTCCTCATACTAATCGAGCGAAATCGAATCGCATTTCTAGTAGTACCGTATTTTTTTATGATGCATATTTTGTTACCAGTAAGCAAAATCAGATATTTATAAAAAACTAGTCAAAAGTACGCAGTAAATGTACATCCAGCACCGAATTAATCCGTTCGCAGGTACAATGGGCGGTTGCATTGTTCGCGGACAATTGTTTTCCCCACATATTGCGCTCAGGCCGTAATAACGCGCGGTTTATGAAAAACTCTCTCCTTTTAGGGCCTCCTTTTTAATGTTCGTCGCAACGTCTTCCTGTTATGTTATGGCGGGTTCTGTTATCACAAATTGTATTTGTTCTTGATAAATCTTTTTAAATATTCATTCTTTTTGAATGTTTAAAAGGTTTATTTCAAACATTTGTTCATATTTTTATTTTACTGTTATTTTAATATTGGGAAATTTATAGTGTCTGTCATCTTTAAAATATAGTAAATATCTTTCATAAAGACAAGAAGACTAATTCACAAGGACTTATGCCAAGATTTATTCATTTAGAATAATTCTTGGCATAAATCTTTAACCACAGTTTAACATTATATCGTGTAATAATGATGATTCTTAAGCAAACTGCTAATGAAACATGAATACTTTAGCGATATATTATTATGTGCTATAATATAAAAGCAATGTAATCGGTGCCATGTATAAAACCGATAATGGCACTAGTTTCTATAAGATGAAGGTTCAAGGTATACCGCTGATGAAATAAACAACGAACAACCTTAACTGACGCATGATGATTTATAACACGTCCACCTTGTTTTTTCAGACGTTGTAGCATAGTTACACTTCATACTGTAATTTTTGCTTAAAACTACGTTTCAAAAACCTTTCCTATTTAAACATTTTATTACCAATGTATTATATTTCTGGTTTATTATAATATAGATAATAATTTTGATATTGATTTTAAAACAGTAGAAGTTTGTAAGTTACGAAATAATAATAATGTGAGAATATAATTTATAGTAATTTAATGAGGACCAAAATGGTATGTTTTGTAAAGAAGCGACTGAGAACACGCGATTACCGCTCCTTTGATATGTGCACGTTAAAGATTAGCGGTACAAATTTACAAATATTAAGATTTGTAATCAATTAGATCGAATTGATTTACTTTGTGTTGAAAATCAAAATTAAAATTCTGACTAAAGAGAAAACTTAAGACAGATCATGTTAGTCAAGAAAATTGTCAACAATTAATCTTATTGTTTGCAATTTTTTAGTTACTTATTTGTTAACGTCATCTCATCAACAGTTTTTAATAGGCGACTTTTGGACATAGGCCTCTCTTTAGCAAGGGAGGTTTTGGCCTACTAGACCACGCTGGCCAGACGGGTTAACAAGGACAAGTTTTTATTCTTTTCGCCTTGCTGTTGCTTTTCAAAGTATGCTCTAAGGGAGCATCTCACCTCTTATGAAATCATAATACTGATATAATCTCGCTTCAACTTAGTTTGATGCATGTAAACGGGTTTTCATCTCAATTAATCAAAGCAAGATAAATGTTCATTTTGGAACTATTTCGCAGCGGAGTGATTACTTCCATTGTAAGTCGACAAGTTAATTAAAAGTTCCTAGTTTGTTAACTGAACTTATCACCTCTGTTATTGTTAAGACGTTAATTCAAAACCGCAATTTTTTTTAAATAATGCAAGGGATGATTTACTTTTAATAAAACTACTATAAAAAGTTCTGTAAACGGTTCAGAAGTAGGTAAAATGTGCGAATGAATATCTCTTTATCTGTACAGCAAGATAAAATTAAATAAATGGTGAGAATTTATAAGGTCATACATACTAATGAATATTCTTTCAAAACGGTGGCCAGGTGCATTCTATAGCTCACATTATTATGTAATTATTTTTAATACCAATTCATTAAAGTTGTTTAAAAATGTTGTACCTCGCTTAACTTGTCTGTTTAACAAAATATCTTTAAACCTTTCACCATCCTGTAGCATTATGACTATTTATACATGTTTTGTTATATAACCTTGACCTGAACGATATCTTTAAATCTTGTAACTAAAAAGAGAAGAATTCTTATTGAAAATATATAAATATAATGAGAACGTAGTTTTGACTCTTGGGTAACAGAACTGTTAAAAACCTGTCATAGATTTTTCAAACATTTTTATCCGCAATAGGTATATAGTTGATGATCACTCAGTGTACTAGTTTTCTGATAAGACTGTAAATTGAGTGATCTAACCACATTGCATTTTTGATACACATAAACCTGTTAAGATGAAAGTACATATCTAGAACCACTATGATATACACTTTAATCCGTGAAGATAAAAATAATGCATTGAGATTTATTAACCGATAATATACATAGGTATATACTTGTATAAAAAATTGACAAATATTGCCTGAGGGTGGTGGATCCGTCCCAATTGTGCGCGACCCAATTTGCAATGTTTACACTGTGTTTACACCGGCCATCGTAACAAATATAACGAATACAGTTAGGTACTTCAACAAACAGTCGCAATGTTGCAGCCAACGAATCTCACAAATAAATGATTATTTATTATTGTTAAATGTTTAAATTAACCAGTTAAATATTTTATTTACATGGTAAATAATGTTGGGTGAAAATGAGTTATTTGTCTTTCATCGTTTGGTTTGTGACTAATTATTTCGTTCTCTTGTTTACCGCCATTGAATGGCTCAGTCTGTGAATGTCATCAATTCTGTGTTTTATTTTGGGAAACGTCCTCGAGGTTATCTCCTACCTTTAAGTAGAGTCATTAATGTACCGTTTTAAAATTGCTTGAAAAGGCCGAGTTGAAATAAAAGCTATTTGACCTTGATTTCTACCTTAATGTACTCACTAAAATTGAGCCGGTGTTCCACTATAATACTATGAATGGACTAAGCAAAAACCGTATACGCATTATCCGACAGATTCAATACAGTTACTTACATTCAACGTACGTCGGTCGGCGACCTCCTCTCCTCTTCCACCTCTTTTAAGGGCATTAAATCTCACTAGACAATTTTCATGTAAGTCTATTCAGCTTAGATTTTTAAAAAATGAATTGTAGCATTAATAAATAATAATAAAATAATAAATAAATATTTCGGACATCTAACACACAACGCCATCTAGCCCCAAGCTAAGCAGAGCTTGTGTTATGGGTGGGGCAGACAACTGATATAAATACTTATATACTTTTTTTTTGTAAATACATACATATTATACATAGAAAACTCCGAAACTAATCCCGAAAACCCGAGACCTCAAGCTTAACAGTCGCATACGCTACCACTACGCCACCGAGGCAGTCTATAGTCGTGTCGTCGTATATAGTATATGAATAGTTAGGACTCATTAAATAATCTACAAAATAACATTTTAACAAAGTACATTTATCATTTTTTTGCATTTCCCTATCATACAAAAACCAGATAGTATTGCATCTATATAAATCTAAATGTCTATCTAATCTAAATATCTAAGGTCTTTTATGGCAAATAGCTGCTTCGCGACCAATTTCTTACACAGCTCTAACCCTACGTCAAGTGTAGCCCTAACTTCGAACTATTCTTTACAAACTCATTAAAACAACATTAACTGTAGTTGCAAACCTAAAATAAGTGGGGGTTGCACATTTAGCACGGAGCTAACAATCGAACCCCTATCACCTCTGTGCCCTCTTGCGAGGGTGGACGCACTTCACAGATCATTACCCCATTAAAACTTGTTGAGTTAATTCTACTTCAGATGCGGGGGAAAGAGTTTTCAAACTATTGAATACTGGTGCCGCTGTCAGTACATGATGTGACTTTCAGAAAAAATATTCATATATATCTATTTGAAAACACACATCTGATTACAGTAAGTAAGACATACTCTACAATATAACACATTTCCGCATTGTTAGTTATAAATAAATTTTAATGTTCAAAATCATGTTACATTTCACTATATAGTTACTAAACTAATTCACACGAATTGACGCTAATATAAAAAGAAAAAGACTGGTTCTACATGTAGGTGTAATTCTTTTTATATTATCACTAGCTTTTGTTCGCGGCTCCGCCCGCTTATAAGTCGGTTATTTCTGTAAAGAGTAGCATATGACTATCGCCAAGAATCAAAGCTGTTGTCAAACCAAATTTCATTGAAGTCGGTGCAGTGGTTTAGTCGTGAAACGGTTACAACAGACAAACAGTTAAATATAATTACTTTTGAATACTTTTGAATTATAATTACTTTTGAATTTATAATATTGGTATGTATGGATTAATCACGTTGTTGGTTAAATATTTAGTTACATAGGATAAGACTTTGTATTGATTGTGCTTTCAAATTGACAAAAATTTCGATGAGACACAGACGATCAAAACTTATTGTAGTTTCCGAAAACTCATTTCTTTTTCATGAATAATTACAAAATTATTTAACGAAAGAAAAGGGAAATTTTTAACCCGATTACAGTGAAATCAAAAGGAAGGGAAACGCATTTGGCAGTCTACGTATGTATGGTCTGCCGTAGCGCCAAAACTACTGAATCTATTTCAATGAATGAGGTTTCAGTAGATTTGTAATAATGGTCCAGGTGACATAAGCTATATGAATTTTATTAAAAGTTTGTACATAATCTCGTTAAGGTTTTATAATTTTTTTCGTGTTCAGGATAGATAATAAAATTATCTACATCGATAAAAAGGAATGAACTGTTTGCATTTTACTCATAATGTAATATAACATAGTTCATAGTTCTCAATAGTAACATAGTTCAGTCAATGAACCAAGAGATTAATATGCAATTTTCATACCGCAAACATTCCGGCTTCGTCGATGTGGAAGTACAAAGAAACTATGATCAAAGTGGCACATTTCACGTGTCGAGAGACACGCACTGCTCCCGCAGCCAGGAGGTGGTATCCGAGGGGATCCCCGCACAAAAAAGGGGAGGTGAGCGTATGAGCGGCGAGAGATACACGTACGACGTACTCTCTGAACTAAATTACTTTTAATTTATGCGAACAGGAAAATTTTAGTTTATTTTTTTAATAGGTAATTTTTATGACCTTTTTTTTTATTTCAAGTATATTTGCACAAATATTAATGATATAGTGCCTTTAAAGTGAGATATAATGTTATTTGCTTCGTCAGAGACCTCAGAGTTACTAAATAAACTATTTAATCATTGCTTTACAAGTTTAGTGTTAAACAGCTAAGAAAATAATTCCAAGGATAAAAATAAATATCTAAGAGTAAAATAGATCATGTATACATTATCATTATGATGATTCATACAAAAATATGACATGTATTCTTCACGTCTTCATATTTCAACCTCAAAACTGAAATATCTAAAGGGGCTTCAATTCGAAAAAAAATTAACACAAAAAAATCAGGCAAATACAAAATTGTGTTCTAAACCTACAGAATATTAACAACGCATTATGGAGACACTGTTTCTTATTTCTATTTGAAGAGATCTAATTAGAAAAAAATAATCAAGTTAAAGAAAAGAATATAAACACAACAAGGTGTGTGTACATTGGTGTCGTCGGGTGCTCGCTACACATCGGGAGTTCATTAGCGAGCCACCTCACACGACACTCATTAGGAGGATGCGCCGCCGACCCCACCAACACACTTCTTTAATTTAGGTTACTCTCTAGAATGCGCTCAGTGACGCGATGCGCGACTCACGGCACATTCAGATATGATGCCACAGATACGTTATGGTAATGACGACTAATTACAGCATTTACATTATATGACTGGAATTGTAAGAAAAGCATTGTTTTTAAGACTCGATCTATTATTATGACCTGATTTTCATTGAGATTAGCCTATTCATAAATAAAATATTTTATAGAAAGTAAAAATTCTAATAGATATATTTTTAGTGGATACGAACAGTGATACACCTTGCGACACAATTACTTGTGCTATTTAGTAGTTACGAGGTAACAATAGAAACAAATATAATATGCAGCACTACCTGCAAGGCACAATATTTTTTTTATTTTTTTTTAAATTACGTCTTATTTTATGATTTACAAGACTTTTAAAAAAAAACTACCTACAACTCGACTCGGTAAAAACTTTTTATAAAATTCACTAGCGCATGTCACTCGGGTTTTTATTATAATTGTGTTGTCATCTATTTATATGGCTCGTTGATCATGAGGTTTGAGTTCGTTAGTATATGAGAATTGTCTAGATACTAGTTCATGCAATGCATCTATCACTACCTATCTCTGCACTATATTTACCGTATGAATCTCATTGTAATTTACCTCTGCAATCATTACCAACTAACCTTTACCAATTTCTTCCAATAGTGTAATCTTATAATTTAAGTAACCATGAAATGGAGCTGAATAATTCTACCAAATACCTTTCAGGTATTTAACAACAACTACAGCACATTTGCATAATTTGTTAGATTTAATAAAGTCTGTTAAGTTTAAATATTTTTCTTGTTCAGTAATGTCTTAAACTTTAAAAACAATTTAAGAAATTCAATAGACTTAACAGAAACTTAAAGACAAGTAAGTTAAAATTATGATAAATGCGTTTAATAAAGCTCTCCCCACTAATATATTCAGAGGTCGGTTCCATATAATTTAGTCTATAAATTAAGTCGCTGTATTACGTTATCTGAGTTATAAATAAATATATTAAACAACAGCTCGGCGTTCCTTCATTAAATTAAGCCTAAATGTTTATTAAAGTGAACAAATTTTTAAGACCGTTGAGAATGCACAAAATATTCCACAAGAATTTGTTAATTAACTCATTATTTTGTGAACATTTATAAACTTAATGAAGTTGTTCGTTGGGGTCGTTTCTATAGCTTCTTATAAAAATAAAATAATATGTGATTTAAAAGTAAGAGTTTCATATTTGACTAGCTGATCCTCGCAACCACGCTTACGTCTACTATTGCCCGTAGCGTAATAATTTTATTGGTCTTAGCGTGATGATATATAGCCTATAGCCCTTCTCGATAAATGGACTATCCAACTCTGAAATAATTTTTCAAATCGTACCTGAGATTAGCGCGTTCAAACCAACAAAGAAACAAACTCTTCAGCTTTATTATGTTAGTATAGATTTGTAAAACATAGCATAATTTCTGAAAGCTATCTAAATTCAGAACGTAATTACATTTTTTTTTAAAGCACTCCTGTTACTTTGATTGCCTTACAAATAAGTTTATAACCAAATAAACCTGAATTTAAATTTGACATGTAAATCTGTTGTGCATCATGGCAGTTGATGCTAACCAAATATTCGTAGCTGCTTGGCAGCATCGCAGTGGGAGCTTACTTGATTTGACAGCTCGGACCAGCCGCCTGTCAGATTCCCACGAGGCAACGATGCATCCATTACAATAACCAGTTCTTACGATTCTACAGGGAATCATTTATCTCATTTAAGCAGTTTAACTTCATAACATCGGCTGAGTATTTTTATAACTTTTTTTTGTCTAACGCCTTAAGTTCATTCATTACTGAGTACTGTAGTTCAAGGTACGTACTAAGTACTGTACAAAGGAAGTCTTCTTTTATTTATATTAGTCACCTAGCGCACGGTCATCTGGTCTTAAACAAGACAGAACATGTATTGTCTCTACTGATTCATCATTTCTAATGGTATAAAATTATAGCCAGATACAGGATAAATTATATACCTAATTATTTATTCTGAATGGAAAATAAAGAAATTAATAAATGATATACCTTGAGCTTTCTTATTATTTCGTATAGTATAGTTTATGAGTAAGATGTAGAAAAAAGGGTTTGATAATCTTAAATCTCTTAGTAAAGTGGTAACGAGGCAGGCGGAGTACAGCACAATGGCCAACATTATGACGCTATCGAGCTCCGTCTGACAATGCAGCCTGAACGCCTTGCCGGATGTTACGAGTCGAAGATATCTCATGACAGAGACTCAAGAGCCCCGGAACATCATTCTCTAAGATGTTGTCTTAACAAGTATATTTTATAAATTACATTTTCATGTCTTGTATGTACAAATACAACATATATGATGTTAGATTTATATCTATTTGCTATGCCTTTCAGTTTGGTTCATTCTCGAAACAAGACTTGACTACATTTTTCCGTCCAAAAATGTTGTCAACTATTAATATTTTATTAATTCATTTACGCGTCTTCTGTTTGGATCAAAAGTTTAATCAAATACGCATCACATTAATGTCATATACGTTCTAGATCTCAAAAGATAGATTCGGTCAATAGTTATAAAATATTGAAACCACTTAGAAAAAAAAATTACAAATTTATAACTGCGACTCCACACTCCACTGTCGAGATTTTAATATCCGCACTAAATTTTCAACAAGTGCCAACCGCAAGCTCTTTTTGATCTTTTAACAGGCTTTCCAGAGGGCCTTACTCCCAAACACTCCAAATATATCCCCATAAGTGGCCGATAAATCCTTTGTTAAAACAAAACACTGATCCCATTGTTCGCTCCCGCTGGGGAGCTACTTATTGGTACTTTCGCGAGGAAATATCTTTGACGATTATCTTTAATAGAATCGGTTGTTACTTCGTTGTCTTGTGAATGACTCTTGATTAACTTGGTTCGTTTCTCTATCGAGTGCTGATGATATTGGATAAAGTATGTATTGTAATATTCTTATACAATGCTATCTTTGATAGATTTACAAATATAAATAGAAATATGAAACTGTAGGCTTTTGTTGTTGTGCCACTTGGTTTGCATTGTTTTGGTCATCATTTTGTTTCTCTTATACCAATTTTGTTCGGAATAACATAACGAGCTCTGATTGTTTTTTATAAATGATTGGAAATGTAATGTAATCATTTTAAGACGGTAATAGGCCAAAAATAAATTAAACAAAACTTATAATACCGCTAGTCTCCAAAGAGAAATATGAAAGAGATTGTAATATTAAAGAACAATTAACGTTCATTTTCACAAGAAGATTTCTGAACGTCTTAATCTTATTGTTCATATTTTTATAGTATTTCTATTAGAAATAAATCTCACATACCAAACTTACCTTATAACTATTCTATGATACTCGTAATAACTACTTCATGTTAAAGTTAAACTTTATATCACAATATCAAGAGTATATAAGTTCAACCCAACAGAACTAACAGTCCACTTTGTAAATCGAAAATGTGGCCATGAGCGACACAAAGAGTGATGTCAAACACATACTGTAAAATGTCAACATTGAATGGAAAATAGAAAATTGTGAGTGAATTTATTCATATTGATCAAATACTTTTTATTGACGCTCACTCGCATGTTGAACTAGGTTAAAATACTGAAGTGTTGATTTTCTTTTGGCTTGTGATTGACCGTATCGAAAATAAATATTTTTTATAACCTACATGATTCTGAAGTTGGGCTCTGTTGAAAAGAAGAGAAACAATAAACAAGAACTAAAATATAAAACTATGGTGAAGCAGTAATAAAGCACATGTCATTAAAACTTATCCACAGACATCTTAATTAATGACACAATGCATGCTAGAGCGGTTGTGTCTGAAACAGATGCACTATATTGAAGGATGTTGCAAACCCGCAGACTTGTTACTCAACTAATATTGGAAGATTCCAACTAAGACCCGCTAAAGAACGCCAACTAACTTTGTTCAGAGGCGTTGTTTTGAGGTTTACTTGGCAGGGTTAATAAATTTAATTGGATATTTTAAATTTGATGTGGGATATTTGGTGTTAATTCTATTTTGGTGTTAAGGAAAATGCTTCATGAGGAATAAATTTCATTTATTCAAACATACAATCAATCCCGAAAATTTGATATTTTTGTGGCTGAAAAAATGTAAACTTTTAAGTTCAGAATATGCACTTTATAATCGTTTGAGTAATTAATTATTGATAAATGAATAATGTTTACTCAAGTAAGGCTTACCGAAAATTTTGAAAAGGCCAAAGTAATTTGGCCAACAATGCTGCAGATCTGTAGTATAAACTGTGTGACTGCACGGTTGGCCGAGTGGTGTCAGCGGTCGCCATGCCGCTTGCTACTGCGCCAAGTGTCGTGGGTTCAAATCCCACGCGGTACCTACAACACTTTGTGTGATCCACGAATGTGTCCGTTTCATGTATGTTTGTAAAGTCCCCCACGACACAGGATGTTTATTCCTAATGTGGGAATTGTCTTTTAAAAAAAAAAAAAAAACTAGCTAAATTACTGAGATGTCAAGATATTAAACATTTAACAGTTCCTGGGATAAATCCCAGATAAAGTGATGAATCTCGGGCCTACTACTACTAGTGCTGGTAAGGGGATTTAAGGCTTCGGCTTAGTAGAGCATCTGGCAGTGACAATGCACGATTAGCAATTCCGATTTGCAAGTGCTTACAACACTCGAGGCTCCATGTCTTTTGTTTGTGATGTACTATGTGTTACATTACGTCATACGCTCAGATGTAGCTGCAACTTCATCTACGTATTAGTGTCTCTTTTGGTTATGAGAATGTTACTAGAACGTATTTCTACACCATATGTTTGAACCCCTGATCTATAGTCTAAAAGTTCGGGTCTAAGATGTCTATGTCGCAAATTGTGGGTAAGCTTCATTAGTTTATTTTGTTCCAGAAATATAGTAGTATATATAATCTGGTTGGGAGTCAAGTGAGTGTGTGGTAACATTTAACATCTTAACTTATAAAAATTACTTTCTTAACATCACGACAGCCAAACGCCAGATGACACAGTTCATGAATATTGAACGCCATTTTACAATACAAACCAACATTACATCAAGCTTTTCCAGGTTGGCGTTCGAGCGAGTATAACAAACATTTTTATGGTCCGCTGTCCAACGAGCAGCTGGTAGGCGTTATACCTATTGTAGTACGAGGCAAACGAGCCTTGAATGCTGTAGAGTTCTGTAACGCTGCAAAATTGATGCGACCGCCGCCGCCTAGGGCTTTGTATGCAACGTTTATGCCGATGACAAATGTATTATGCAATATCTAGATGAGAGGTTTTCGGCAGTTTCCTGGTAACCTAATAAAAGTAAAGTCCTAATTCAGTTTTGTGACAGTTTATGTCGGCTGTGTTATTGTTACTACTGTGTGATGTTAATTTTTTTTAGCCTAAAGGTAGTTTTCTTTAAGCATTTGCATTTTACAAACTATCTTATTATTCAATATTTTAAAGTAATTATGATACCTCGCCAATGAGTTGTAGTGACCTTATTTACAAAAAATAGCAGTGTTATCTTTCGGTTCGGTCTTCTGGTAGACTTGATCATATTCCGAAGTCAGTGTGCTATTGAAGTTGTGTGAACTTCAGATATACGTATTTAAACCTACAATCTACTTGTTTTTAGCTAAGAATGCGTTCAAATCTACGCAAAAAAAAATATTAAAGTGTCTGTAATTTGAATTTGAAAGCTTTCACTGAATGCATATTTAAATAGATGCGATACTTTAAAATAAACCTACCGTTTTTAAATATATTTTAGAACAAAATTAAAACCAGTGAAATATATTCGAATGCACTTCTAATATCAAGTTTAATTTAATTATATTACAAATTAGTTATATTACAAACTATATTAAGCAAATAAAATGCACTTTACTTTATGAAAACAAGTTTTAAAAATCCATGAAAATATTTGCTAAAGTATGTTCTTCTCGCTACTTTTATGAGAAAAGCAATAAGGGACTGAAACATAGCAACTTTTGTACGTAAGGTAAAGTTATTACCCACCGTATGTGGCAGTTAAGTACGCAATTATTGTGACAATGTTCCTCAGTCCAAAATATGTAAAAATGGTGCCTACTGGACCTGCTTGTAGCCACGCACATGTGAACGCGACGGGAAATAATTAAAATAAGTGAAACGTGTAATGAGCGATGCGACGGCGTCGATATAGCATTTACGCTGCGTGGCCTCTGCGTTAAAGGGTGATGAGTTCAAAATTGGATTATTTACTGTGATAGTTTCATAGATGAACGAACAGGTTGATGACTGTTTCAATATTTTGGTGATTTATCATCAACAGATTGAACAATCTATATAAATAATAATAAATCGCCGAAATGTATGTACGCGCATAACTTTCGATCGACTGATCTATTTTTTTTTTTTTTTATTGAATAGCGGGCAAACGAGCAGACGTATCACCTGATGGTAAGCGATTACCGCCGCCCATGGACACCCGCAACACCAAAGGCGTCACAAGTGCGTTGCCGACCTTTGGGGGATGGGAAAGGGGATAGAGGGAGGGGTTGGGGTATGGGCCTCCGGTATCCTCACTCACTCGGTGAAACACAGCGCAAACGCTATTTCACACCGGTTTTCTGTGAGGCCGTGGTATCACTCCGGTCGAGCCGACCCATTCATGCCGAAGCATAGCTCTCTCTAAATTGGTAAACTATCTTTTTTATTTGTTCGTTACTGTTAGGACAAGTTTTGTATAGAAGAAAATTAAAAGATAACCGGTGTTTTTTGTCCGCGTCTGTATTCTATAGCATAATTACAAAAACAAGTTTTTCAGAAATTTTGAAAATATTTACGAAACAAAAATATGGCGGTACGAAGTTCGCCGGATCAGTTAGTTTAAAATGAAGTTACATTGAGTCCTTAAATTGAGACTTTAATAAACTATCAAATATAACAAGCATTGATATAGGTCGGAAAAGCGGGGTGCTTAAATCCTACTACTATTATAAAGGCGAAAGTTTGTAAGTATGGATGTATGTATGTATGGATGTTTGTTACTCTTTCACGTAAAAACTACTGAATGGATTTGAATGAAACTTTACCACAATATAGCTTATACATCAGAATAACACATAGGCTACTATTTATAAAGATATAGCTTCGCCTCGCGGCGTTGCCCGCAGTTATCATCGTACCGCGGGTAGCACCGCGGGGTTCAGCTAGTATTTAATAGAAAAAGGTCTCGAGACGTGGATTGGGTCAAATAATTGTATTTTCTTTATTGCCGCCTGTGGTATTTCAGGGTCGCACAGTGTGACAATAATGTGGTAGGTAATAGTAACTACTTCCAAATAAAACATTTGTGTCACTAAATAACACAATGTCTTTATAAAATGTGAAAACTGTATGTTTGCATACAGCCGTAAATTATTGCAAAACTGTACAAATTACAAAACAATATATAATTAAACCACACAGAGATATTTATAACAAACGCCACACAAATCATACAAAATATTGGTATATTGCTCTTCAATAAATACAAACGAATTGAACCACAAATTACTTATTCTGTTTATAATTAAATTGTTAATGACTATAATGAAACTATATGTTTCGTGATTAATTTGTTATTGGAACTCGGCGTTCATTAATGAGGATAATTTGTCAATACATGTTTCATACCGGCATCTACATATCATGTATATGTTTTGCTTCAGTTTTCTAGTACTGCTGTTATTTCTTTTTTTAGTCGATAAGAGTTCAATAAACTTCTTGAAGTCCAATAAATTATTTAATACATACATAATACACACAATACATGAATGAATCTAGTTTACATAGTAACTAGAAAGATTAAGAATGCTGCTATTACTACAAAATAAATCTTATACTCGTCACTAAAATGTATTTATCACTTGATGTTATAATATATCAATGTCAGTAGACAAGCTGTACATAGAGTTACGTGTACGATATAAGAGAATGTTATCTTCTCAACCTTCTACAATATATTTTAAGGTGTGGACGCACACATTATCTGAACTTATCTGATTAACTGATGTTTGAATATAGACATAAATAATTGACTCGCATTTATTGCTTTCGTGTGTACAATATTTTCAGAATTTCATATTCATTATAAAGTAACAGTTGAACTAATAGCTAAATTTATTTTATTTTGTGCCTGTGCGAAACTTTGAACAAGTTATAAACTCGATGAAAGAAGGTTGATACAAATAAAAGCAAAGACATGAGCAATGGATATTGCAATAAGAAATGGACACGAAAATGGTCACGTGTACAGTCAGACAAAAAGCGACTACTCGTGAACTGAACTGGTTTTGTTGTCCACACTTCACGTAGGGCTACAAGTTAACAGATGTAGCGGGTATTTAGTTGTATTTATTATACACTAAATTCAAGACTTACTGCATGAAATACTTGAATATCTTCATTACCATTTGTTTCTTCGTTTCATAATTTTTTTATGTATTTCTTTTCTTTAAGCTTTTATTAATAAACTAGGAAATAGGTAAGTATATTGTGTAGCATTTATTAAAAAACAAAAAAATACTAAGATACTTATATCTAAAGTTTAGTCTGAAAATAATAGTTTTTGTTGTGTTGGTTGTTTATATTCTATGATGAATGAATTACGAGAAATGAAGATTATTTCTGTATATACTTTTACAAAATACATAATATATTAAACACCAAACAGTCCTGAAATTTACCCAAAGTCTTTTAGAAGTCATGAAGTTAAATACTGTCCGATAGTAAAATAAGCGTGATGAGTTTCCTCATAAACGACCCTTGAGAAGTGTCCCCGCCGCTATAACTAAACACACCAAGGATTATTTCCGTCCCCGTTGAGTTATGGCGCAATTTTCTATTCCGGCAAGAACAATTATGTTTTGAGTGTATTTAATTACTTCCGAGAATGTAACTATTACACGCTACGACTGCAGTCGGCAGCCTTTTGTTTTGGTTTTTAGACAGAGATGTTTTAAAGACGCATTCGTTTTGTGACGGCATATTATCAACATTCTTATTATATTTGCCTAGCTGCCTCGGTGGCGTAGTGTTAGCGTATGCGACTGCTAAGCAAGAGGTCTTGGATTCGATTCCCGGGTCGGACCAAATGTTTGTATGACCTGCAAATATTTGTTTCGGAGTTTGGGTGTTTTCTATGTATAATATGTATGTATTCACAAAAAAAAAGTATATAAGTATTTATATCAGTTGTCTAGTACCCATAACACAAGCTCTGCTTAGCTTGGGACTAGATGGCGTTGTGTGTTAGATGTCCGGAATATTTATTATTTATTTATATTTATTATTTATTTTCCATTGACCCGGAATACAGAAAACCTTTTAACCGCGTATTTTAAACTAAATTGAACTCTGCGGGATCAAGTCATAGAGAATGGATCAGTTCGGAACGAACACGGAAGAAGGAAACTATGGGAAAACTTATTTTCTTGGTATGATTCGTTTTAATGAACCCTTAGCGCCATTTCATTATCAAGTTTAATACTGACAGATCGGTCATAAAGTTTCAATTATTTAGGTGACGTGACATTTAAAAGCTAGTAATATTATAAATTTGAAAGTAAATCTGTCTGTCTGTCTGTAACACTTTCACGGATAAACCATCGAACCGATTTGCATGAATTTCGGTATAGAGATATAGTAGAGCGTGGAAAAGGACATAGACTTGTCTCGAGAATCTATAAGCACGTGGACAGAGCTGTGGTCAAGCTTTGGGGACATAAATTTAGTTTTGTGTTTCTTGTAACTTTTCACATAGGTTGACAGTGTTATTTAACCTTTATAGTTCTGCTAAGTGTCTGATGCTAATTTTTAAAATCGCACTATAGATATCAACCTAGTCAGTCAAATTAAGCCTCGATATAGAAATTGACCAGTAGATGTAACATTATTCATTCAATTATTGATTACTCTTTGGTAACTGTACGAATTACAATAAAGCTAAACTAAAAAAGTAAATGAAAAGAAAAATCAACAGAGCAAAACTTGTTCGTACGTGTTGTATAGCGGGTATGGCGCAAGTATGCCACTGTAGCGGTTTCGTCAGCCTTCGTTCCTAGCTTCGGCCATTATACGTTTGAGTGGCTCTAATTGCTTTCCAAGTGCCTCTGAAGTTGCAAGCGTTAGTTGCACGGCCCCAGATACTGTAGTGAGTACAAAATCACTCATTCTGAAACTGTTGTCTGCGTTTACCGACCAAATTGAGGTGTAAAACCTACTATATTATGTTAAGGTGTTATAAATAAGCCAATAAGTTTAACCTTATCCAGTTCAGAATTAACTTAAGATTGAATGTTGTTTAGTTACTAAAATGGAAGAATATATTATTAAAGTTAATTTCATCATCAGCCTATCGCAGTCCACTGCTGGACATACGCCTCTCCAATTGCACGCTCCAGTTCGATGGATAAAGTTATTTAAAAAAATACTTATGCTACCATTTCGTCACTTCTAGAAAGATGCAGGCTACGTGAATCCGATACCGTTAGTGCATCTGCAAATGTATATGTATGTAAAATATATTGAAGTTAATGTGCTATTATTATTGACGTGATTTTTATGATTTATTTAATTATACAACTCTTTGATAAATTACTAAAACAGGTATTTTTAGAAGTAATGAATAAAACTATATTGCGAAACAATACAAGTAGGCATCAATGAGCTTTTGCTCATTAGACAGGATTAGTCGAGACTTCTCTTGGACTGAGAAACTACATAAAAACTCAGAAGAGTTTTGAGGTTTTAGGTTCTGCGTTACTTTTGGAAACAGGTTGCCGTGAGGTACACTTGTGACTCACACCGCCCAGGTATACTTTCAGCTCAAAAAAATTAATTTGCTGGACGCCCTTTAAGTCTCTCCCAGGATTAGGGTTTGGGTACAGCAAAACCTGACTCACACGATGAGAAGTAATGAAAGATTCAGAATGTTTTTATTAATTTCTGTTTTTAAGGTGAAAAAAACTGTTGTCACTTACTTACTGTCAGTTTTTTCATTCTGAGGTGTTAGGTTAGGGGACATAAGTTTGGCATTCACTAGAAGGTTTCATAGAATTGATCCAAATTTATAAGTGAACTTTAGCCTCATAATTGAATTCCCACCGAGGGCACTGAGCGCAGTGCTTAAAGAAAAGTCGTTATAACTAGTAAGCACCGTAGTGGTGTTAGTAGCAACGTGTGCAATAACACTAAACAGGCAGTAACATTCCGCGCACCCAATAACAGAACGTCTACTGCGCTAATAGAGGTATAACATCCAATAAAATAAATTGTTGCCCAAGTTAAGAGTGGGAGATGAAAAAAATTAAATTATGAACTACTAATGCAGTCACTAAAGAGGCTGGTGTTACTGTCAAGGTTGTGATGGAAAATATAGTAAGCAGAGTGAAAACATATTTGGTATTAATAAATTACCTAAATTTGACGACAGATCGTTTTAAAGCAAGCAAGATGGTAGCGTGTGTGTGAAGGTTAAGGATCCCGGTATGTAAAACAAGAAATGTAAATATCGTATTAGAGTTTTGGAACTTTCATTAAACTCATTTTTACTGCAAAACTATCAATAAATACTTTGCTAGACTAATATAATAATACGTGACGATACTTTCAGGATAGTTGAACCTTCCTTTCATCTGGTCGAAAAAAATATATGTTTCTAAAAGTTCTAGGTAAGAAAATAGGTATTTTTTTATTTTATGATTAGGTGGATATTACTTGTACCTACCTGACAGACACCCTGTGTATCTTCTCAATACCATTAATAACTATTGTGACTAATGTCGTCATTTTTTGTTGAGTGGCTAATACTTAACGAGTACACGAATGATGGAACAATTTAGTGTCATGTAAATAACATTACTACTTTTAGGATGCTTTTATTCAGTATAAGTTTGCACAGATTGCACAATCGCTGCCGCTTGTCACTTACTGCTTGAAAATTCCCTCCTTTCACACAGGCTGTAGTGATAGAAATTGAGTAGTGTTGCGTAATTGGCGTGGTTCGTAATTACAGGCGCGAGCGTTAAGCCGCTGAGTCTAAATATTATGAGCTTTAACAGCCGTTAAAGCGCTTTATTGAATAAAATATGGCATGCCACTAATAATAATGGACGATTTCAGACAGTTAAACGAGGTCCGTGGTATTATTGCTGGATTTGTTCAATATATTTTTACATATTTATAGTGCTGTGGTCAAATAAACGTTAAATCATGTACTTTGCCCAAAAAAGTAATAACTTGTACTTAAATTAACTAAATTTATAACAAGCCTAACTTTTGTAGGGTTTACCTGAAACCTAATTTTGAAAGTGTAGGCAAATAACGAAACGAAATTCTCAAATCAATTCTATTTTGGTTATTGAGAGAGGCCTTATGATTTTGATTGGCATATTATATACGCAATACTTAAGTATTGAAAGAACTTAAGACTTACAACTATATTAATGTCTAAAGTCTGAATTTAGGTATGTCACTATACGAGTATACATAAGGTACCTACTCAACATTTCCATAGCAATATTTTATAATTAAATGTGACTCTTCACCTTTTTTATCTCAGTTACGTCACTCAACGTCAGAATCAATTCGTAGTGTTTTATTATACGAGCAGTTTTTTACACTTGAATTTTTAGATTTATATTACATATCTTACTAATAAAAGCAACAAATCTTTTTAAGAATTTCGCGCTTCCACTGAATCCAATTACTCAATTTTTATGACTTCATAGGGATAATTATTTTTTTGGATTTATTTATGAACCGTTTTCCCGATAATTGTTGTCAACTTCGGCTTCAGAGGAATTGAGAGTAAATTAGATTCCAGTTATAGTTGTTTTTAAAACATGCGATTGGAACGAACGATATGATAAATAAGATCTAGTGTATTTTAATGAAAAACCTCTTTGCTAAGGAGAGGCTTATGCCCAGTAGTGAACTATTAAAAACTATTGATGATGATGATATTGTAAATTTAATGCTCGTAATGTTCTTGTTTTACTTATGATTCCGTGGTGTCGGTAGGTTAAATCGGATGGTTCTTAGTGCTTTAAAGTAAATCGTTACCTCATCGTCAAACACTAACTAAAATATTTTTTATTTATTATTAACATAATGTACAGAGTGATGACAAAATATCACAAGAGACTTAGAGAACTCCTGTTCAATTGTGTATTTGCAAGAAACAGTTATTAAATTACCCTTTTTTGAAACTTAGTAGGCACAGTATAAATTTACTCACCCGAACTAAGTCATCTATGTATAACTGAAACACTGGAAATAAATATTAATGTAAACGAAACCTACAGACAATAGCCAGTTACATAAAAACCTGATGAAACTATACGTCTCACTTACCAAAGTTCGAAATTCAGATGAAGTATTTCACAGTAAAAGAGATCGGTTGCAATATGAAGCGATGGAGCGACGAGGCAGCCACACGACACCGGTCGTTAATTGTAAACGTTGTCACCGCGACTCGGAAATCCCTAATTTATTTTGTCGACAATCCGCCCAGACGCGTCCCTTGTAAACGTTACATCCGCTGATACCCAATTAAAAATCTTCAGTGTTTTGACATTCCATTACAATGCCAGGTAGTTCAAATGTTAAACGGAACTATTTCAAAGAACTGTCTATCAAGTTCTTCAATTCGTCACAGACGGATCGGTGCCATCTTAGGAATAATGAGTTAAGTAAAGTTACTGAAGCTTTTCTTTTTAGGGGCACTCAGAGGACGACATCGTTTGAGAGTAATGTATCCATCATGGACAGTGGTCATTATATATATACCATCAGGCAGCCTTTACGCTTATATTTTGGCTCCTCGTGCTCTCCGTTCTACTAAAAAAATTCGTTATATTCTAGATGTCTGAAAGACTTACTTAAATATAATATATGATATTTTTTGTGAAATAGTGATTAGTAAGTTATAATGATCTCGATTTAGTTTCTTGAATGGAGACCACGTGACGGTGAATGCAGCGTAAGAAGACCTCCCGCGAGATGGACGGACGACTCGTCGGATGCAGGTCGCTACCGACCAGTCAATGTGGAAGTCAATAGGAGAGGTCTACGTTCAGCAGTGGACTTCTTGCGGCTGATATGATGATGATGAATGATCTCGATGTTATTAATAGTTTTTTAAACTTCGAAGTGTAACAGTGTATCATTATTTACATCGTAAAAAACAGGATGTTCAGCTATAAATAATTATTTTAAAATTTTATGAATCCATACTAATATTATAAATGCGAAAGTAACTCTGTCTGTCTGTCTGTCTGTCTGTCTGTCTGTTACTCTTTCACGCCTAAACGGCTGAACGGATTTTGATGAAATTTGGTATGGTGATAGATGATAACCTAGAAATGGTCATAGGCTATAAATAATATATTATTAACCATTAAATAGTTGATTAACCCTAATTACCTCCTTCCTAAGTTCTAACGCCTACTGTAATCTAATTGCTTGAAGTTTCTGTAATTTAGGGCTGATTACTTAGTACATTGAGTTTCTATCAAACCCACGAACAACATTAACATATAATTAACACTTAACTCGTCCAAGTTAAACATTTGTATCAAGATAGACGCCGCGAAGGCGACGACCGTCATAAGTCGTGGAAAGCTACGCCTCCACCAACAGATAAGCGATGTATTCATATTTCCCTCTATTATTTGGTATATTTGTTATAATAAAATTTACGAGAATAAATAGTCAAGACATGCCTTTGCTCAAAGTATTTTGGAAAAGTAAGAGTCCCTAATACATGAAGACTGACTGGAATAAGTTTTTTTTATTTACATCAACAAAGAGTTTGTAACATCAAATAAATTTAGTTTTTGCGTAAAATAAACTAAATTTCGAACATATAAAAATGAATTAGATGAAACTTTAAAGTGACAGTTTATATATCAAAAGAACACAAAGGCTACAATTTACCGCGATAACGCCACGTTTACAAGTGATTAATAAACTAACGATGAATATAAACTCAGAGAACCTTTGTCTTTCTGTAATTATAAGTTAGGTAAACTTAAAAATATAAAATAATATAATAATTGCTATCTTGTATTTCGATGGCCTAATTGACCGAAATAATTTCATGATTGGTGGACCACAATCCTAAAGCGAGCGCTTGGTTAGGGTTTTCCCAAGTTCCCAAACTAATTAAAATTATAAACACGGGCCATGTAATCTTGCCGCCAGTGATTTGATTACGTCATAATTCTCGACACTCGGCTAAGAAAGGGTTAAATTTAGAGAAGTTCAAGTTTGGATAGAGTCTGCCGCAGTTCAGTTCGTATATTCTGGTTGATGAGCAACAATGCGCCCGGGCAGATACTGGCTTTGGAGCGAAATATAGTCTTCGTAACTTATTGTGAGTTGTGACTAAACTTAGTGTTTTGTTATCATTTGGGTGATAAATAGTTGAGATGAATCGTAATCTAAATTTCATATTGATCAAATGGGTTGTACGCCAGCTAATAACACAAATATTGTTTAAAACGTGTTATTTTAACGCAGTTGAGCACTTTTATAATAATATACGTTCATATATGCTAATATTAATAATATTTAAACTATGTAGACTTATTCTAATCAGATCTAATATTTTGTTTGGGTTGGGTATGAAGTTCTCTTGAAGTGTTTGTTAATATGGCAAATAGTACAAGTTAGAAGAAAGGGGCAAGGATACATTATAAGAAGATTCATTTGGTTCTTTCAAACCGAATATGTATTTAAATTTTTCAAGCATTGCGCTTCTCATTTAATATTGATAATTAAACAGTCTTTTTTGATTTGACTTCCAATGGTATATTTAATAACAAGCTAGGTAATAGTCTCCTAACTTGCATAGAAGAGACGTCAGTTAGACGCTGACACACACACAACACATTTGTAGAAAAATCAAGATTAATCTCGGCAGAAGTTCTTAGAATGTTCGATTTTGATCTTGAATATTTTTTTTTGATTGACGAGTTAAAACTCACTTCACTAAGAAAAAGAATATTCAAGGTACTGAAGAACAGATTTATTAGTCATACCACAATATAGGATCGGCAACACATACAAGTTCCCACGAGATCCAAGTGTCGACTCTAGCTAAGTCATTAGTCTCTGTCGTGTCAGGCTCTCGGCCCGACTCACGTCGGACACTATGCTTCTTGTAATCCCTTACTTTAATTCAGATTTAATATTACGATGTTACTTATGAATATCAAAATTTCCACTACACCATGTATTTAATAAGTATTTTATAAGGGTAATGACTGCCTCGTTGGCGCAGTGGTAGCGTACGGGACTGCTGTGATTGAGGTCTCAGGTTCGACTGCCAGATCGGACAAAATGTTTGAATGATCTGCAAGTATGTTTCGTAATTTGGGTGTTTTCTATGTACGAGTATAGTACAAAAAAAAGATATAAGTATTCTATCAGTCAATTTCGATCCTACTGTACAAGCTATGCTTAGTTTGAAGCTAGATGGCGTTGTGTGTCAGATTTCTAATAAAATATTTACATTTACTTATTTATATTTCATGAAAACTAACGTAAATTATTAATATCATGTCTTTGTTTCTGCTATTATCATTGGAAATCTGACGTATGTAGCAAGTAAAGCATTTTCGAGCCACGTATGACGAGTGACAGTCAGAATCGCAACAATGCGACATCGAAGGTCTTAATCTTAGTGGATTCGTTAGTTACTTATTATTTTGTATCGCCTAATACAATCAAAAATCTTAGAATAATTTTCATTCAGTCTTGGTAACGTTTTCTAAAGATACACATTGTCCTGATGTAAGAAATTAGAAACGGTATATACACTCTTTTGCAAAAAAAACGGGCACTTAAGCCAAGAACTATTTTATAGTTACTATTAGTTTGTTTGACAATTTTAGGTATTGTTATCCTCAGAATTTCATAAATTAATTAGGAAGGAATAGGTATCATCAGTTTTATCATAACATTTTGATTAAATTATTGAGAAATAATGTTTAAGCTCAAAACACTATATATTTAAATAAAACGGCGAAGTTTGGGTCGGAATCGCGCACCGAGGGTTCCGTACAAACCTGTAGGTATATAAAATGATGGAACTAAAATAAGATTCTTTTCTTAATTTTTCCTTTATCTGTGCTATAAGACGTTGCTTCATACCAAATTTCAACATTCTAAGTTCACGAGCAGTACGCTGTAGGTTTTCTTTCCCTTGCGAGTGTCGAAAATTTGCAGCATAAACGGCTGTATCTTTTGATTGCGTCGACGAAAAATCAAACTTCTAGTTTGTTTTTTTATAGCTCTAAAAGAAAGTAGATTTGAGTATTTCATATAAATTTCAGCTTGATACCTCTACGCAATCCTGAGAACAAGGGTCTTGACAGACAGGCGAACAATAAAGTGATCCTATAACGGTTTAATTTTTCCTTTTGAGGTACGGAACCCTAAAAATACAATAAAGTCTACCCTTAAGTAATCTGTTTTGTTCATTTAGATGTACACAACTTAAGAAACACGTAAATCTTTATATTATTATTTTTGTGTAAATTATGTATATTACAACTTAGACATCTCAATTCCAACTTTTATTCGATTCGTTAGTTCAAGTTATAATCCGCACTGAAACTCCAACCCGCACGAAATATGAAAATTTATAACTTCGGAATATAAATTCATCTCATTTCATATTTATCCGAAAAGTGGTATTTTTATTCAAAAATACAAAAACGCAAACATGTTTAAATTTCTCAGTTGAAAAGGTAAAGAATCTCGAACTAGAAATCTAGGATATTAAAAATTCGTTATTAAATTTCGCACATACTTGGGCTGCCCAATACTATCCGGCTGTACCAGCTAGACCTATCATTTCATTCCGTCCAAAATTCCACTTAAAATCCTAATATATTGCACAATGGCTGTCTAGAATTCCACGAAAACAATTTAAACTTAAAGAGGACCAGCTATATTACAAGGGGCTGGGCTCGTTGTCAGCGGACATTCTAAAGGCAATTAAATTACAATATGTCAGCTACGTTGAAAATGGTAACAATGAGAATAATGAGAATACTTTTGTGATTATTGTATGTGTGTTGATGCGCAGGTTTATTCGCATATTGATGCTGGAGAGATGAGGGATCAGTGAGACAGTTTAAGTTCTAGTAATGACGGATTTGTCTGTATAAGCAATAACGTTTTCTTATTACGTGCCTTTTCTCGATTCGAACCCGAGACCTCTTGATTGGCAGTCGCATACTTGAACCGCTAGACTATTGAGGCATGTACTACATAATCGAAGGCTTCTCTAATATTCCGTGTCTGGGTATGAACTGTAGTTTGCAAATTGTGAATTCTTAGGATTATCTTATCCTGGCGTACTGGATACTGGCGAGATTGACTTTTTTTTCCAAAGCCTCTATTCATTTTCTAATTACACATACCCAGGGTGGGTTAGGTTAGGGTAATGTTTTTTAAATTGATCGTCCCAGAAAAATAGTCGAAATAGTTGGCGCTCGGGTGGAATGTGGGTAGTTTCAGTGAGGTAGACGCAATCTGCGGGCGCAGACGGTGATTAATTGTCGGATCCACTTGTGTGCGCTCGCGTGCTTTATCATTCCCCTGCGCGACATAATACTGTAGGTATTCACTGCTTTTTAAATGTAAAAGAACCAGTAATTACAAAAAATTCAAAATTCTGAATTTGAAACAAATAGATCTCGAATATAATTTACTATTAGTGGAACCAGCACTGTGGTAGTATATACTTAAAGGCATAAGGAAAAACATTCTTCATCGTAATCTAGCAAAAGCAAACAGAAATTTGAAACTACTTCTGATCCAGCATCGGACAATGAAGAGTTTCGATATCAGCAGTACACATATACATTAGAGTTATGTCACCGCCAGGCACGGTCACTAGCATTATCGAATTGAACACACAATACACACAGATATATTATAATAAATACAAACATGAATTCGGAGATAGCAGTAGTTTTGTCGCGAATATGTAATATTTGAACTTCAGCCAAGCGGCACCATATGCATTATATTCGACTGCATTGCAAATAAGTCCCGCGATGGTCGCACATTTATGGACAACGAGTAGATAGTATATAACCCGACTCATTTACTATTGACAAGGTTTGTTGTAAGTCTTTAATTGCTAAGTTTATTATTTATTTGTTTTTATTTATGTGTATAGTGCTAATAGATAAGCACTCTTCATATTTATTCTTATGATCTCGTACATACCATTATTAGCTATCGCTATACGAATTGCCAATTCGTATAGGTATCACTATACTACTAAAGATACCCGACTTTTGTCGAAGAACTTTATGTGATTTTTATTTTGTGTATAATAAAAAGAGTATATATATGTATCTCACATCTCTATCTACTTTTAGATCCAAGATTTAACTAGACATCAAAAATATTAAATTGCCAAGAAAGTTATAAATTAACTTGAAACTTAGGAGAAGTTTAATCAAATTGAACTTTCTGTCGCTCGGTATGTTTTCCTTCGTATGGAAGTCGTTTTAAGCAAACTGTGAAATCACCTGTAGCCTGTGGAATGAGTACTGACAAACAGAAACTACTGACTACAACTACTAATTGGAATTCTCTTAAGAATTATTATGTATGTTAACATAAAAAAAATATAATTATACAGAAATAGGTACATACACGGAATCTTCATGCAAGAAATCTTGTCATGAATTCATTACAAGTTTCTCCGAACATGACGGCAATATTCCCAAATTACTAAACTCGTTCCAGATAACTTATTCAATAGTTTCCTTGATAGCGTGTTAATGTAACTTTCAGGTTTAAACTTGTGCGAGTACAAACCATTTAAAATCAGCTCGCATCGCTACAATTCCGTAGGCGTTAAGTGACTTTCGTCTTCGTACAGATTTGTACCGCTTAGAACGCTTCGCTTGAGCCGCTGAGCTCGGCGGGCGCGTAATGCCACTCACGTGTGACGCGGAGTGATGCGCGACGCGCGTGACGGACGCGCATATTGTACTGCGCGAATGTTGGCGGATTTATACCGTTCACGTCTCAAATGGTTTCGTTCCTATCGTTGGTTAATTTATTTGAATTAGACTTTTGTAGTACATTTTCTCTCAAGTAAATTGATTGTTTGTTTGTGATCAAATATTTTAAAAATATTCTAAAATTCACATTATGGTGATGGGCATTTGAAGGCAAAACAATTTGGTGGTAATTCCTTTTCTGGATAATCTCCTTTTTTAATTGGCTGCACGGTTGGCCGAGTGGTGTCAGCGGTCGCCATGCCGCTTGCTACTGCGCCAAGTGTCGTGGGTTCAAATCCCACGCGGTACCTACAACACTTTGTGTGATCCACGAATTGTTGTCCCGAGTCTGGATGTTCTTTGTGCTCGTTTCATTATGTTTGTAAAGTCCCCCACGACACAGGATGCTTATTCCTAATGTGCTTGGTGGAGCTTGATGGTTGGCAGTCCACAACTGTGCGCTTTTCCGGAAACTTTCTGCCTCGTACAACAAAACTGTGGAATGAGCTGTCGCCTGCGGTGTTCCCGGACCAATACGACCTTCAATACTTCAAGAAAAGAACGTATTCCTTCTTAAAAGGCCAGAAACGCACTTGTAACGTCCATGGTGTTGCGGGTGTTCATGGACGGCGGGTCTGTTCGTTTGCCCTCTACACAATAAAAAAAATGTATGCTTTAAGTTAATCTACATATTTCAATTAACATATCTACCTAAGAATATTCTAAATTAGTACTAGGGAATAAATCATCACCCACACAAAACATCTGCCAACAAACCGATTTACAAAATATTTGTCTGTGCTTCGCAAACAATAACAATGGTGTGTAAACTGGCACTATGTTACTCTGTGTCGTTTAGTATTTGCACACTGGGACGTTCCATTCATAGAATTTAATAAAAGAGTAAATCCGTCGTTAATGGCGGAATGGAAGTCTTTGAACAGGATTACAGGTCCATTCACAGTTCCAATTTGACTCGCCTTGTTATCAACGACTGAAATGCGACCTAGATTAGCTTGATGGTTCGAATTGCCAATACTTATATTAACCCGATAGAAAATACAATTGACACTAAATAGATTAATTTTGATTCTCTTGATATTTAACTATTTAAAAGTTTTGAATCGATTGTAAGTTTGATGTTCTTGGCCAATGCGGTCTAGATGCTTTATGCCCCAGTTAATGAAACATTTGTTCAAGTTACAATAACAGAAATAAAACCGTCTTTGACTTTCACATAAATACAATTATCATAAGAACACTTTGTTAACGGAATAAATCTTCAAAATTCTGTTATGTACTGTTATATTTTTCCTTTTTGATAAAACGTCTCTTGACCTATTTCCGTGCAAAAGTTAACGAAATCAATTTTACTTTAACACTCGTACATCTCTCAGAACTCGCTTATTATTATATCCACGCCAGGTGTGCAGACGGACCCTCCAGCTGACATCACAATTAGGGTTTTTGGAATCCCCGGAGAAGTCTTAAGCTGGGCTCTATTCTGAACACTTTTAAGGGTTAAAGGGTTATCGTTACATTTATTTTTTTATTATTTTAGGATATGTAAGATATGGTGCTAAATTGTTCTATAGAGACATGAACCAAATATTCATATAATGTACGGCACCAGGATAATTGATTTTTAGAAATTCTGAAAAGTCAACTTCCTTTCAAAATAATACTATCGTATTATATTTAAAACTCAGTTAACATAGCTGTTATAGGAACAGTTTAAATAGTAACACTTGGAAGTATGCTGAACCTTTACTTTCTACATAACGGACAATTGACTTCGCACGTACTACTGATAAGTTTTAAAACATTTTCTTATTTAAACATAGTATAAACAGTGACAGATTCATCCCCATTATCTAGATGGTTGGCAGTTTACAACTGTGCGCTTTTCCCGAAAGTTTCTGCCTCGCACAACAAAACTGTGGCATTAGCTGTCGCCTGCGGTATTCTCGGACCAATACGATCTTCAAACCTCTAAGTAAAGAGCGTACTCCTTCTTAAAAGACCGGTAACGCACTTGTGATGCCTCTGGAGTTACATTGCCATAGGCAGACCATCAGCCTTAGCTCTGCTCATTTGCTCCCTATACCATAAAAAACACATGTTCACCTTTTAGTCGCAATACCAAGTCTCTGCAAGTAATAATATCTACTAGAAATGTAATAATTAACAAATTACATATCTCCTTGTACTTAGAGTATCTGCAGTGCTTTCAAAGCGTGTCGATCTGATATTAATGAAGCCCTACTGAGCCATCTTCGGGTAATAAAGTAAGATTACAGTCATTGTAAAGCCGCTTTGGTTGGTTCAATAGAGAGTTAATACCGTTCCGTTCCGGCACCAATACCTAACATCAATATAACTTATATGTTCAGGTACATATTACTCAGTGTATTTTCTATTAGATATAACTTTGAATAAATAAAATAATTAAAGAAAATATCAAATATAAAAGTGACTATCAGACAAGATACCCTAAATAACATATTTTCTTGTTGTTGTCTTTTTCTACACAAATTACTTGGTGGAAATAATGAGACGTATTACAATACGGTTTCTATATGTTTATTCTGTGAATCCTGAAAATGTTTTACTCGCATTTCGAGGAAGCAGCTGGTCATGGACTGAGCAAAATGTTTACGAAAACATAATGTAAAAAGGTCAAGACAACATTCGATGTATCAAACAGTGAGTGATCCAAATATATGCAACCAATTTCAATAGTATTTATAAGATTACGGCAAACCAGAAGAGATTTTTGGACGATCAGTTTTTTTGATAGAGCATTCGATATAAAATATACAGAATATGCAGCTAATATTCAAAGAACAGTTTAATAATATCCAGCCCACAGTGTAATCGAACGGTACGACCCATGTTCCAATGTTTTAAAGTAAACATTCCGCATGTAGGCTCTACGACGTAAATATCATCGCTCCGCAACATTTATGAAAGCATATTTCGATGTAGAATTCAAGCAATGTAAAGTGAGAAATATATATAATACTATTTGGCATATCTTGTTTAATATTCGGGTCTGAATGAAAAATACCGACCATTTTTTCATGGCGGGTATGCAGCCGTGTGACAAAGACGGCTAACCGTGCCTCGCCGCGTCGTGTCGTAGTGACGTACCGCTCGCCGCTGGCTTCACGCCAAATCGTGCATTGGCCCATATAGGCCATTACCTACGTACCATTGTCACTAATTGCTTTTATAGCTGGCTCTGACGTCCAGTGTACACATAGCTTGAATTTTTTTAACCGAATAATTATTTTTATTGCAGATATTTAGTTTTATTGTTCTTATTACTATGAAGCTGATGCAAGTGCGGATTCTAAAGTAAATAAAATTTGAATTCATAATTTTTTTAAGTTCAGAGCTAACCTTATGTCATTTTAACATTTCATCATGCTTGGTTATCTCGATAACTTCTGTATAAGTAAGATTTAAGTTGACGTTTTCAAACTTATTATTTGATGGATGTAGAAATGCAGTATTTTGAAGTGAAAACTTCTTTAGCGGCGCTGTGTACTTTTTTGGAATGGGTAAAAATGTATAAACTCGCGTCAGGGCGTCAGGTCACGTGACCATAAACTCGCGTCAGGTCACGTGTACTGATCGAAAAAATTCGTAAGACGGATGTTTATTGTTAACAGCGCCATCTACCGATATACTTTGGTAGCATTCGTTTTTCTAGATAGTGGTCCTTTCTCAATATGATTTTATATACTTAAAGTTAATATTTCAGTATCTTAAAGTGATTTACAATAAATTAAAATAACGATTTTCTACTTACACAAAACCTTTTGTAAATCAAAAAGATTGTTTACAAGTTTTTTTAAAACAGCGACATCTATTGGAGTATCAAAGCTTTACTTCCATTTACTACTTACAATCATAATAATTTTTAGTTCTTTTTATTGCACACTATTAAAAAAAGCATAGGTGTTCATTTCAGGTAAGTTAAAACAACCGTTTGTTTATAGTTCTGAGTTTTCACTTCTGTCGGCAGTGCTTATGACTGCTTTGTGTTTTTTATTTATCGCATGAGAACGTCCATTACTCACCAAGTCACAGCAGTAAAGCAGAAGGTCGGAGTCAAACCGACTGAAACCGCATGATATTTTATGCTATTTAGGTCTATAATTGTAAGGGGCTCAAATATACGTTAGGCAGGATGTCAATGAGAACCCCGACCTTGATCGAAATACTATCAAGTACAATGTACAATGATTATGGTTAAACTTAGTGTAATACTATTTATATAATTAAAACAGGAATTAGTAATCTAAAGTGGAAACATTTAATCCACCATTGTACTTTTGTACACAAAGATATAAAAAAATACACAGACACAGAGAAACGTACTAGGTATTACTTACTTGAAGATCAGGATGCAGTGGTCGTGACACCAGGCTACCGAGTAATAACATTTTACCTCGTTTAAATAACATAATTTCAAGTTATTTAGGCAGGTAAACATAACGTTAAAATTTAATGAACAATAAATTAATTAAATTTTCCATATCTGCCAAGAATGAACCACCGCTCATGGCAACCCGCAACACTAGAGGCGCCACAAGTTCGTTGCCGGCCTTTTAAGAAGGAGTACGCTTTTTTAGTACGGCTTTAAAAAGTGTTGTTTTTTAGGGATGAAAAAATATAATTCTTTAATGCGAGGGACACCACGGGTACAAAGTTAGTAGATCATAAAATGTGACCAGTTGTAACTAACATAAAACCTTACTTTTTAGAAGACAAAGTACGTGTATATATAATGTTGTATAGCTAATGTTGGTTCTTAGTGATGACCGTCAGTAAAGGTCCGGTGTGAGACAATAACCAGACCGCCGCACAAACCCTTTGAATCGTCCGCAGACTGCCGGCGAGCGTCGTTCCTCTCGTGTCCTGCAGCGCCATTTCGCTTTATGACTCGGTTGCAGCGAGAGTTCGGCGTTTTGTCCTCTGATTTGGTTAACCCATTTCCTTTTTATTGAAACTTGACCTATATACCGCGCATGGTTTGAATGTTATTTCAGGAAAATAAACGAATGCCCTTTTTTGCTTGTTGGTTCAGACAACTCAAGCGACGCCAGTATAATTTCACATATAATAATATACGATAGGCATTATTTTACTGGAAGTCTAGAAAAGGGGTTCTTATTCCGTTATTTCAATCCGCCACTACACGCATTAATTTAAGCACTTACCAATTGATAAATATTAAGTAGCGTTCTCGAGTTCAGAAAGAATTTGATTTTCGGTTTTGCAAAAACTTAAGCAATTTATACAAAAAAAAATTACGATGTTAGTTTGTGAGTATGGTGATCACTACCTTTAGATTCTGTTTATATTTTCCAGCTGGCAGAGTAGTCACTTTGGCAAGCCAAAACGTCTGGGCTTATTTTTTCAACTAGTTACGAGTGTGACATTAAAGTTTAACTGCCGTTGTATTCCAGGAAAGTGCAGGAACTCGTCAGTGGAAATATTGGAACTTTTTAATTTGTTCCAGTAATAAATCCCTCACGTGTTATGAAAAAAACACCAGTTTCCAGTTAATGAAAGTGGGGACGTGTCAGCTCATTGGAATGCTCGACATACGCGTACCGAACGCCGCGCATCACACCACACGAAGGGGGGTTAAATCAGGATGGGGGAGGCAGGTACCCTAAATGTTGATTTTACTTATTTGAAACACGCCCGAATTGATTGTATAAATAAAGGAAATTAATTTGTGCACGAACGACCCTTACTTTTAATACCTATTTTTTAATTGTTATGTCGAATTTCATCAGACTTTATTCGTTTCTCTGAATATGTGTTTGAGTGCATATTATTGTTTATTATGTTAATGAACTACATTTAAATGTAAATAGTGAAATGTTTCTGAAAATTAAGTCTTTTCCCATTATTTCGCTATCATTAAAATTCGCGTACACCTAAAATTTTTAAATGGAACCAATACAACTAAAAACGAACGAACCAGTAAACAGTGGTTTAAATATCAAAAAAGATAGTAAGAATGCTATTTATATTATGTATATACTCCACACAATTGCAGCAGTTAGACGAATTTTTCTTAGATTTTCTTTTGGTACCAGATGATCGTGTCAGATATTCGCAAAATACCTGTTTTGTTGATATATAATTATGTGTGTAACTGGTAAATTACATAAAATAATTTGTTGATCTTCACTAAGAAACAAATCGTTATCAAACAGATTAACTTCCCTCTTGTTTCAAACAATGGATTGTTTAATAAGTTTTCCAAACTGTGACGATAAATTAATTAAGTTCCGAAATTCAAAGCATCAGATTTGAAGGACTTGGTGTATTATTATTAATAAGAATTGGAAAGACAAACGTTGATCTTGGCATTTAGATTATTTGATATGATATGATAGGATAGATATTTAAAATATAACTTCTATAATAGCTCTAATTCAGAATAGCTTCGTTCATAAAATTTCGTTTTTAATTTCAATAATGAAATTCTACTAAAAACCAGAAACACGAACTTTGAAAACAAATAAAAATAATTGAAATGCATTTGTTTTAATTTATAAGTATTCCTTTATATTTAAGATAATGTTTTATTTTTATAAAAATAGCGTGTTTTTCTGTAAGATTACCTATTTTTACTTTAAAAATGTATAGTTTTATTTATTTACGGGAAACAGTACTGATTGGCCTAGTTTATGACCAAGGCCGATGCAAATATCCAAACACGAATTTGAGAAAAACTTTACATCATAAAACTAAAAGTTTAAAAGTTAAGTTAATATTGGTTCAAAATAACAATATAACAAATAAAGTATTCAGAGCTCCGAGAATCGTTGCTCGCAGGCATTCCTTTGGCTCGTCATAACAAAGGCACGTTATACGTGACATCTTCAGCCGAAGCGGAGTGAGGTGTTATTGGCTGTCGCCTTGCCTTAAGCTAATACCATCTCGTAGATTGTTTACAAATCGTTTGTGTAGTGATTTTTTACAAGTTAAGTGGTATTAAAACGGTATATGATAAAGTAGTGAAGGTGAACAAAACTCCTTTAGTTATTTTTTTTAATCTTTATTTACGAAGCTTAGCCACAATTATTTCTATGTCGCTCTTAGTTAGTGTTAATGATAAAATAAACTTTAGTGACAGGAAGAAAGAATAATTTACGTTTGACTTTTCACAAATCACTGATCAAGTTTAAAGTAGTAAGTGACTACTGATAAATATTGAAAAAGTAACCCTAGACCGATAAAATAAAATCTTGTCTTCTTCTTCTTAGCCTTATCCCAAGATTATTTGATCTCGACTACCAGTTCCACCTGTTTTACCTGAATATCAGTTTTTCCACGTAGCGACCGGCATCAGACCTCCGCAACCCTGAGGGTGAACTGAATTGGAAGGTTGAAACTAGCGTCAGTATATTTGAGAGCACTGAACTTCTCAATAACGATTACCATAGATGTTCATGGCAACCATGACCGACGACTTAACGTGCTCTCCGAGGCACGGGCGGGTAACACCGCCATTTTCCATACACCGGGCCGGTTAATAAGAATTTCATATACGAGAAACACGATACATCACTTTTGCCCGACTCGGGAATCGAACCCGAGACTTCTTGACTGGCAGTTAGCTGCATACGCTAGCCACCAAATTAACGAAGCAGTCCCGATAAAATAAAATATTGTAATAAAATAAATTTAAAGTTCTGGTAGAAGCAAACATGAGTTTAATAAAGTAGCTTGTATTGTTTTGTACATTTTACTTAATCATACGTCCTTCATTACATACTCTACTAAATAATATTGATTTTTTTAACAAAAATAGGTAGAACGAACAAATGGGCTCACTTGACGCAAAATGACTATACTTGCTCTCTAAACTTCAACAGTCCCAATTTCATAAGTCTCTCTGTATAAATACAACGTATGTGTTGTCTTATTTCGGTATTCTATGAGGCCATGGTATGGTTACGTATCGCCGGATCGTAAGCGATTACCGCTGCCCATGGACACTCGCACAAGTGCGTTGCCGGCCTTTTAAGAAGGAGTAGGCGATTGGGATTACAATACGATTCGTAATAGGGTAACTCACAGGTGTTAGGGCCACGAGTTCATTATGTATATTTGAATATCGACTCTTTCCGAAAACTGAAGAGTTACTTTAGTCTAAAAAGATACTTACTTGAGTGTAAAGTAATTTTTTTGCCCTTTGATGTACTGTAAATTTGAACTTGGTCGAGAGAACTTAAGCGGTGACCCGAGATCTTGCCGACCACCAACTGCAGTAACTCATGAAAACGTTATCAGGGTAGAGTGGCTATTGCGAGAGAATAGACACATCGAGAGATACAAGCTGAACTAAATATTGGATCAGAGGCAGTTTCCACCTTCCTGCATGAACACCTTAAAGTTTGGAAGCTTGCATCGTGATGGGTACCTCATTCTCTCACCGAAGAATAAAAATGCCGTCGTGTTTATTGATGCAAATTTATGTTAAAAAGTTCGAAGGAGGAACTTCTAAAAACGTATCCTACATTCTTACAACTGATGCATCATAGCTACGATCCTCTCACGAAGCAGAAATCCACGCAATGGGTGTTTGAAGAGGACGATTTACCCACAAAAGTTGTTTGCGGTCGGAGCGTTAATAAGAAAATATTAGCTTTTTTTTCGACGCAGAGGACCAGTCGCAATAATTCCGCTAGAAGACCGTAGAACAGTTACCAGTGAATGGTATAGCGAAGTTTGTCCGCCGCAAGCTTTTGGCGAGTTGGGTAGCGAGACCCAAGAAGCGGCATCCGCGGCATTCTTTTCGCCAACAAAACGCCCACCCGCTCACACAGCTGCTAGAACTATGGACTATTTGACAACTTCGGGGATACGAATGTTCCCCATCCTCCGTACAGCCCAGATTTAGCTCCATGGGATTTTTTTTATCTCCTATGGTAAAAAAATGCTTTGTGGGCGAAAATTTAGTACTGCAGACGAGGCCGTCAAAGAATTTCGGCGATTATTTTTCGACCTACTGCAAGACACATATTTCACTGCAAGCCAAGATCTAAGAAATTAGAAAGAAATAATCTGAGAGTCCATACTTCTATACTTATATTATAAATGTGAAAGTAACTCTGTCTGTCTGTCCTGCTTTCACGGCCAAACCGCTACACCGATTGCAATAAAATTTGGCACGGAGATATTGTGATTCTTGAGAATGGACGTAGGTTTCTCTTTGCTGGGACAACCAACAAATACACGGGCGGAGCCGCGCGCAAAAGCTAGTAATAATATATTTAATGGACTTAAAGCTTGCAATACTTCACTAACTCTCCGCTGGAATCGATGGCTTTTCACAATTTTATATCGTCAATTGAAAGCCCTATTACTTAAGAGAGGATATAAAAAGAAACATCTGTACGGACAATCCGAGGGGCGGGTGTTGCGAAGCAGAAGCATTAGGTGTACCAGCTTTGTTAGAAAGTTTCTCAACAATACGAGACCCGAACTATTGGATTGATTCACACACGATCCGGTGCCTCACCTTCTAGCAGGAACAAACAATCGGTAAAATCCAATCAACAGACAAAGGGATACTTTTTCTCGGTACGATTGTACCCCGCCAAACGCAACGTAGGGTTAACTCATACTCTTAATCTGAAGTTAAAATTTTGTTATTCGTTACTACCTAACATTTAAGTGTCATTTAGATTTCATTCAAAGAACATAACATATAAGTTATTTGACATAAAAGAAATGCAATAAACTTCTTTTACTAAAATCTGTTACATCAACTTTCAAAACATTTTGTTCTAATAGATATAATATTGAATATAAACGTAACTACTAAATATTATAAATAGCTGTACCCCGCGGTGTTTCCCGCGGTTATTGTCGCGGTTATTATTAACGACGCGAGTCCAAAAAAGTAGCCTCAGGTACTCCTTATATCATCAGCAACCTATAAGTGAAAATCCCGTCAAAATCGGTCCAGTGGGTACAGAGATTAACCGGAACGAACAGACAACATTTTTTAAAATGTTATTTTGGGATATGTACCGTGTATTACATATGCATTTAGTAAAAAGCGGTTATTTCAATATCAGAAACAGACACTCCAATTTTATTTGTTAATAGAAATTAACAATTATGTGTCATTAATTGAAATTGTAATAGGTGCGTGTAAATTTGAAGTTGGTCATTATAGGTGATAAAGAAGAAACATTACGTTTACTAGCACTACAGTCTGTTATCATAATTGTAAATTTAACATTTTATTATCATCAAAAACAGAAGCACGTAATTCAATGCCTATTCTGTTATTTTTCACTATTTAATTCGAAGTTATTGCATAGAGTTTTTTTTTTACTTCCTTATTAGGCCGGCTAATGTAATGTATGAGTATTTAGAGTGATGAAAGATATAATTGATTGTTCGTCTTCAATTAAATAAATATGGTAATAGTTTATCGCGATGTGGCAACCCTCACAGAATCGATCACGGTCTTTGGTGGGTAGCCGTCAAAGGGTCGGGCGATGTCAGCGCTCCACGCCATTTGAATCGCACCCAACGACCTGCGAATTGCGACTACCCGCTCTCTTATTATATATACGGACCTCTATTGAGACTTAGTTCATCGTCTTTTGATCGTATACGAGTTTTATGCATATATGTATAATATTTATTTCATTTTTATTTGTTAAATAGCAGTAGATAACTAAATTTTTGTATAATTTTATGAAATTACTAGCTTGTACACTAGTTATCACCGTAAAGAGTAGCCCATGTCCTTCTTCAAGAATCAAATTATTTCCGTGACAAAATTTCATTGAAATCAGTATAGCAGTTTAGTCGTGAAAACGTAACAAACAGACAGACAGAGTACTTACTTTCAATCGACTAGCGTTGTAATCGTAACGTTGTAACCTGCATTAGACCCTATGTAGATTACAAGGTCACATTACAAAAATTGTTTAAAATTTATTAAAAATAACTTTAAAGGATTGGATATACAATCAATTAATTTAGAATTAGTCAGTAGCCACTAAATTGAACTAAGCTATGGTATTAAATATATTATCAGTAGTCTAATTACAGTTACACATAGTACAGGTTCTGCCTAGTTTGGCATCAAGCAGCTGTGTGAGGTGTGTGAGTATACTATTATTATTAATTATTAAAGGGTAAACAACGTATATGTTATTAAAACCTAAAAAATCACTACCTGAAAACAACGCTTTTCGTAACAATATTCTTTATGCGATACATATAAATTACACAGACATAATTTTAATAAATCATTCCTGGATAAAACGTTATATTTACCTTTGGTCTATTAATATTATACATAAATTATTAACAGATTATAAAACCTTTTATCTAAGAGAGATAGTTAGGTACTAATAGACTGCCTGTTACGGCAATAGAGCGCTTCGTATCTGAATATAGAAGAGTGTCTTTTTTAGACTCGCTACCAACGGCTGTCAGACTAGACTACTGTCATGTCGAGACAACTTAGGGCTGACAGATTAATAGGAATTTTCAATTTTGTTCTGAATTAAAATACCTTTTCATCAAGTTTTTTATGTTCTGTGTAACTCATAAGAAGTGTGTGAGAGACAACGAAAAGAGACACTCTTTTAAGTGGTTTGTGAAGGTATAAATTGAAATAGATATTAAATACTTGCAGTAACGAGTTTTATTGTCGTAAAAAAAACTGTGTTGAGATATACGAAATCCTCGATGTAGGAATCACAGTTGTTATTTTAATCTTAGTACAAGTCCGAAATTAATAATTGTTTGGAAAACAATAATTACTAAAAATGTGAGAAAATAAATCTGACATTAATTGTACTTTCTTCACTTTAGGTATTTCAAACTCGTTTTAATTCTGATAATCAAAGTATACTACTAGTAATAAGTTCACTTACTGATACTAATGTTTAAATTTACTCGTATTATAAAAGTGAGTCATGATTCCAGTTTGCGATTGTTCGCACTAATTAGTTACAATGAAGATTGAAGTTAATCTCTAAGTAATGTAAAAGAAATTTTAAGTATTATTATTTAGAACATCTAACATACAACGCCATTTAGTTTCAAACTAAGCAGAACTTGGCAACTGATATAACTGCTTATTTTGTAAATACAGATTATACATAAGAAACACTCGTAGTCCGAAATAAACATTTGCGGATATAAAACATTTAGACCCGGGAATTTAACCCCAGACATCAAGCACAGCAGTCGCACCCGTTACCACTACACCACTGAGGTAGTCATTTTCAATATCACGACATTCTGTTGGAATATGTCATTCATTCCACGTAGTCCTTATTCAACTATCGATTTTAGACAAAATAACCATAAATTAAGATTTAATTTACGTCTTGCGGTAGGCTGCTGATGATGATGTTATTTAACATATAAATATCGATTTATTATACAATAATATTTATGCAATAAAATAAAGACTGCTCAGAGCTAATAAAAAGTATAACTGATAAATAAGCTCATCCACATCATTTTAATCCTTGCACACTTAAAAATAGATTACATATCATAGATTCAGCTATGGAACCCCTATATAAATTAATTTGAAATTAAAAACATCTCCAATTAGCATGCCGGACCAAGCCCAGCTCATACATCTTTGTTGGTGCTGTACTGGCGAGATTACTGCCCGATATCTATATATATATAGATATTGGCAAACGTGCGTGCGGTTGGTTCAGAATCATTCCCATATATCAGTGGAATCGCATTAAACAACACTCGTGGCTCGAGTGGCTTTATTGATTTTAGATTAATTAACGCTGAGGATTGGACCGGATTCCATCATAGTACCGTATTTACAAATACATCCAACCGATTATTCTGGCTCCCTCGAGCCTTGCTCAATAGTACTTACTGCCTCAGAAATAACTTTGGTCTGTGTATTTATTTCAGTAGTAGCTAGTTAAAATAGATTGTGTGATGTTTGGAAACTAATGATTTGTCACTTGCTTTTAAATGTTTCATATTATTTTTTTGTTTGTTTTGTTATTTCATTTATTAGCTGGCAGGATCTAGTTACGAGAAGTTCAAAAGCGATCAGAGTGGTTTATAATGGGAAAGGTCAATGTTTAAAGGCTGATAATAAATCATGAAAAGTGAATTAAAGAGTGCTATTTCAAATTATACTGCTTCAAATACAATAAGTAGTACTTATGAATTCATAAATAATAGTTATCTATCTATCCTAGTGCTAAAATAATATTATATTTCATTCAGCAGAAGTTTAGTTCTGTAATTGAACCTTCAAACGCAGTTACATACGTTTACTGATGGCTCGTATAATTTCGTTATGAAATAATTTATACGCGGCTTGCCAAAACCACCTTTAGTACAATACGTGCGATGTTATTTGAGCCTAACACTCAAATAACATCGCACGTAATTTGTGCGGTTAATATAACATTATATATCAAGTTTGTGTTTATGATGTACACAGAAACGGTTATGTTTATTATATCAGTCAATAAACAATAAGGGATTAGGCTGAGAATTGCTGTTTGGCGTACATCCATTAAGTGATCTGTCTAGTAAAGCTTTTTACTGAGATTGTCTAGCGGCCAGCGTATGCGACTGCCGGTCAAGAGTTATGAATCAACCCGAGACAAGTTCGATTCCCAACTTGGGGGGAAAAAGTGAAGTTGGGTTTTTTTTTGTACAAGAAGTTCTAAATAACCGCCTTATGAAAGTTTTATCCCGGTTGTCATGAACAACTATATCAATCGATATTGGAAAATCAGTGCCATCTAATACACTGACAACTAACTCGACTTTAGAATTCAGCATGCTTTCAGGGATGCAACTGATATTCAGATGAAACCGGTTGAACTAAACTAAATTAACTAAACTAATATTACTAACAAAGCCCAACCAAAAATAATATTGGGAATAATAAACGCTAGGAAGATGGAAATGGCATGAGAATCAAGATGTAATTAAAATTTTTACACTCTTTTTTTGTAAAACTTTCAATAATTTTATTAATTCAATGTAAATCGTAGAATAGTTTAAAAACAACGGAACCTGCGGAATACTACTTATAGCAGTGTTACGTACTGCGTGTCACTGTACGTGAATGTACGTCTCTACGGCCTGTCATTGTTGTATCCCGCTTTTGTCTCACCTGAATAGTGATTTAGGCAAGGCCCGAAGACGACACAGTATTTCATAGTTTTTCAGTTAGCGAAAAACTGAAATGCTTCATTTGTTTACAACGGTGGTATAGAAAAGAGAATAATAATCTTAGTTTTGCTGGATTAACAATACGGAAAAGATGTTTCATTTTATATCGTGGATAAAATAAACGCCGTAAATTTGCGAGATTACAAAAAGGTTTTACTTGAAACATACAAATACTGAGCTGTCATTCACAGTGATTGGATTCAATACTTTAAAAAGTCAGTGTTTCAGAACAGTATGAAATGACGTTTCATTTCCTTCTATTTTCTTAATGTATTTAAATCGCACTGGATCGCACAACTATAGTTTGCATAAGATATGTAATATCTGGTGACACAATACTTTCTGTTCCGAGACTTAAGTTGAATGCAGATCTCCTCAACAAATATGATCGACTTCTGAACAACTTCATTCGATTCGTTTTTAATCTACGTAAATATGATCATGTTTCTTTGTTTCGTCTCAAATTAAATTGGCTTCCTATTCGTCAGCGTCGTCTCCTCCACCCCCTAACAACTGTCTACACCATTCTTAACTCCCCTAACGCACCTACTTACCTAACTTCCTCCGTCCAGATTCTGTGCGACAATCATGATAGAAATCTTCACTCTAAAAATAACCTCTTACTGTCATGCCCTTCCCATACTTCTGCGTGTGTTCATTCTTCCTTCCTCATCCTACTCCGGAATGCTCTCCTTCACCGAAATGAAAATAAATATATGTCTGTTGCCTGCGGCTCCGCCCGCGTTTATGTCGGTTTTTTCGTATTTTTTCGCGGTCGCGGATATGTGAGTGATGCAAAAATTAGATAAAAACAATCCTTGATGCTGATATCATTCTAAAATTTCAGCTCGATCGGTGCAGAACTTTTTGAGTTTTTGAAGCGTCCACAAACCAACATAACATTTTTATATATATAGATTGATAGCTTTTACCCGCGACTTCGTCCGCATAAGTTTTTTTGTTTTCTCCCGGCTGTAAGTCCCCCTGCAACAATGTCCCACTATCGTGTTCCAGTCCTCAACTTCACATCAAAATTTGTTCAAAAGCAACCTAAGCTACATAATGGATAGCTCCGAATGTTTCCTTAGTAAATATAAAAAATAAATAATGTAAATCGGTTTAAAATACTACTAACTACCTACCTGCCAACCCCCGATGTTAGACAGTGTGACATCCGCAACATCGTCTGCGTAGGAAGTACTAACTTAATGTAAGTAGTATAATAATGTAGGAAGCTAAAAATAAGAGGCCTTATTACTGTAGTACATTTTTGTAAACTATGTTCTTTGTTTTTCCACAAAGGATTAAATTAAAGCTTACAGACACTACGCGTAGACCGTAGTACCTATTTCAACTCGGAATTTAAAAAGAACGTTTTTAGCTAACCAAAAATACTCAACGAATAGAGTTTAGAAAAGCAAAATTTCAATATTCGCTTACGTGCGACGACGACGTCTGCCCTCGTGCGTCTGCCCGCTTGGGTAGGCACAGTTGGGCACGGCCCTCCCCTCGCGCCGCACCGCCTCTTCGCTCGGCGCAGCGTCTTGTATTCACTACGACGACGTATGATTTGAAGGTTTGCGTTATATTGAATTATTTTTCCTCGTTGAATAGTAAACAAACTAAGTGTAGGTGTTATAATTTCGGTGATGAACTGATTACCTATCCGTTTCTTTGTCTAAAATGAGTATTAACTTATCACTATGATTGATTACTGAGCTTAAAGTTCGTATAAATGTCTATCTAATTACCTCCTCAAGTGTAAAGCGTAGCTAGTTATGTAGTACTATATTAATTATGTGGTGTAGGTAATTAGATTTTATCTGTATGTAATGTAACAGTCAGTTGAATAAAAAATCGTATACAAGTCAGATCAATAGTTTTGGCGTAATGTGATTCTAGACAGAGTTTTAATGTTGTAGATAGGTAGCTGTGTATAGATTCCTGTGGGAATGAGATATTTTCCCGAAGTAAAAAGTAGTCTGAATTTTGGTACCTTCCTACCCTATAAGTTAAGTAGTGTAATGGAATGTCGCTAAGTTTCGATCCAACTAAAACTGTTAAATAAAGGCAGTTGCATCAAAATTTTATCATAAATTCCCTAAATTATGGCGCCTACCAACCCTCTAAGTTAGAAAAGTGATCAAATACTAACTTGAAGTCTTAGTAACACTCAGTTAAAAAAAAAAACATCAAAATCATTTCAGTAGCTATGGCGTCATGCGCTTCTTGACACGATCACGCTAGATTTCCGCGGGAATGAGGTATTTTCCCGCCGTGAAAAGTAGCCTGTGTCCGTGCCTAGGATCCTATCTTTATATTAACCAAGTCTTATAAAAATCCGTTCAGACGTTAAGGCGTGAATGAGGTAAACTTTTAAAACAAACGATTAAAAATCACTAACTTAATTAGTTTTCTGCCTACTGCCTACGCCTTAAGTACGATAGCATGAATATTAATAGCCCATATCCTTTTCTAGGTCACTATCTATCACCTAACTAAATTTCATCAAAATCCGTTCAGCCGTTTAGGCATGATAGAGCTAAACTCCCAGCAAAAACCATAAAAAAATCACTAACTCAATTCAGTTTTCTGCCTACTTCCTACCCCCTAAGTACGATGACGTGATCATTTTGATCTTATATCCGTTTTTAGGTAACCATCTATTACCTTACTAAATTTCATCAAAATCTGTTCAGCCGTTTAGACGTGAAAGAGCAAAAGTCCCAACAAAAACGACTAAAAATCACTAACTCAATTTAGTTATCTGCCTACTGCCTACCCCCTAAGAACGATGGCGTGATTATTTATAGCCTATGACCATTTCTAGGTTATCATCTATCACCATACCAAATTTCATCAAAATCCGTTCAGCCGTTTAGGCGTGAAAGAGTAACAGACAGACAGACAGACAGAGTTACTTTCGCATTTATAATATTAGTACCTATGGATATATATATTTACATAATTACGCAGATATATTTTATTTCACTATTTCCTTCTGATTCTTAATATTAGGTAATTTCTGAATTACGTTCAAATTCCTAACGAAAGTGTGAGTGCACCATCTCCCTCATTTCCGTACCACCTAACGGTAGACTGGTAGACATTGCCTTTATTATACGGTATTAAGTCCGCCATTGTAACATTTTGTGCATAATGTAAAATAAATAAAATAAGAAAAAAATAAGGTTACACTTTTGTCTGTTCGGTTATATCCGAATTTGATTGCACTCCGATATCCTCGCATCTTCTCATTAATATCGCCACCCTATAAAGCAAATAAGAGTCCTCTTTTTTTTTATTGGAAGTGCTGGGGAGCCCTGATATGAACTTGCTGAATAAGCACTCGGATTAATCGTTTTAGTCTGAAACATTTATGAGTTTTGATTGGAAGAAACGAAAAGGCACACTGTTTGTATTTGCTTTGACTTGGTAATCACATAGTTTTTTTCAATTACTTACTATTTTTATTAATTCAGTCATTTCCCAAGGAGAGGCTTGAGATTGGTGTCAGGCTTTCGTTGTCCAACGCCGACAATAATGGCTATCCTGAATATTATACATAGTTAGGCATTAGGTTAGACGTCGAATTAAATAGGTAGTAAAGTTGAAAAATATTATACTCCATCAAAACTTAAAACCGCACACATGTTTAAATACCAGTGCTGTACTTATTACTTTGCATAATTATCAATCTCATATAGAGACTAAAAAAAACAGAAAAAGGTAATCATTCTAAATAGCCGAACTTCTAATAATCAACAAATGTTGATTCTACTTGAAAGCACTTACTCTTAATCGTGAAACTTCATGAGTTCCATTATCGTTTAACTCCTGGTTATCCGAACATAACAGCGAACTAGTTGGCAAGCAGTTTACATAGGTGAAGCATTTCCAATAAGAAGTGGGCAAGTTAAATCGAAGTGAGGTACTAATGTTCGAGTATGAGCGCTATGGCACCCCTGAGGGCAGATATTGTAAAGTTCGCATCAAACTGCTACAGCCAGAGCCATATCAGCAAGTCAAACATAAAGGTGAGAATTAAGTAGTGCAACAAGCGAGGAGTATGGCAGAGTGATAGTGATTTAATACTGGTAAACGTACAATTTCGTAAATAGATTGATTAACAAAATGTACATTGCGACAAACCACTGACGACTCATCACACAGGTTTAAACCTAGTTTGAGGGTCAGAGGCGACTCGCTATTTGCAAATGTAAATCATTATATTTCAATTCGATATTGGTATAAAGATAATTTTTTTTATTTAATAATCACGGTTATATATATCAGAGTGATGACTCTATCTAAACTCAAATTGCTTAAAATTCAAAGTTACCAGGAGATCTAGAATCGAAATAAACCTGCTAAAATCTTTATATTTAATAGAAAATATATCAACAGTGTTGTATTTACACACGTGAACATTTAAAAAGTGCTAGGACTCTGCTATCGCTGTCACTTATGACAGTGACGTCGATCTTTGATCGGGTGGTCTTCAGGGACGCATCATCGTTACACTTGCCAGAATAATTTCCATTGTAAAAGCAAACAGCGGCGGCGCGCAGGGAATATCGCCCGCTTCGGCCCGCGCTTAGATACGAATACCTAATGTACGTATGTGCCAACGGTTATGGAAATGGGGGATGTATGGGGAGAAATGTAGGGTGTGTTCATTTACTTTTTTTAATATTTGTACAGCGCGATCCATCAAGCGTTAGTAAGTCCTGTGGGTGATTACTTAAATGAAAAATCTTCAACGTTAGGGTAGAGTTCACTTGTTTTTTGCTGTGAGAACAAAATTCATAACAAAAGTATGTTTTGAATCACTCAATAAAATTTTGGTTTCAATTGATAAATTAACGAATCTAATCAATAGTCGATTGATCATCACATCTGTTGATTTGTTGAAAATTTGAATAAGTTACGCTCATGCCTATTAAGTCACACACAGTCTTCTTCTCTACAAATAAATTAAAATAAGTAATTTTATTTAAATGTTCGCTATGTGTGTAATTATTCTTCTTATTTTAGAAGTTTATCCATTATGTAGAATGCTAATGTAATAATAATGTAATTATTCTAGTATTCTCTAGGTTTGAAATTCTTGATAAATAGGCTGTTGGTTTAAGTTGCTAACTTTCACAATTTTCCCTTAAAAATTACATTAATATTTAATCAGACTTTAATAATATTTTTAAAGTGACCTCAAGAAGTGTTTAGAGTTTAAGTTTAAAACGTAAGCTCAAGTAATTTCAACTTCATTTAAACTTTACAATTTCAACATTAAGCTTCAACTTGATTCAAACTTGTTTAACAAACAAGTTAAAATAGTTATTGGAAAAGTATCTTCAAGAATAGCAGTTAATAAGTAGCCTTTTAAAAAACTTACAAACTTTGTAAATTTTAAGAACCTAACCTACATATTTGTGGTTATATTTTAAAATATCTATAATATGAAAGTGGGGATTGTATTTTTATTATTTTTTTGGTTTCGGCTGCCCTAGAGCTCTTAACTGACTAGATGCAAAACGCATAAAAATTACACACATTGCAACGGAAGGCTTTTGTCATTTCCTATAAAGAAGGTCGATATTTTTTATCCAATCTCTTCAGGAAAGTACATGGATCACTCGTAAAGGTATATTAGATAGTCCAGCACAGACCCTCACTTGTCGAAATGTGAAACTCTGCAAACAGAAAAACCCTCTTAAGAAAATTTCAGCGTCGACAGCGCTGTCATTTGTTCTTTCAACTGACGCTGAATTCAAATCCATAACCCTAAGTCGAATCCTTTCAACGGTAACTATTTTAGCCGTCAAGAATTCAACCTGAGTGTGAGTTTTTAAATCATAGAATCAACACAACACAATCTTTCTTGTGTTCAATGGTTCTTAATCACATTTAAAATCGAACTCAATGGATATTCTGGTCTGTAGAAATTGATAACATCAAAATACCATTTCTAAATAACTTAATACTTGGCAACATTTTCTTTTTGTGAGCAATAGCCAGAACATATCTAACAAAAACACTACATCGAGCTCTGGTCGTCCAATCGATCATTGGACGACCAGAGCTCTGCGATATCTGTGACGTCACAGCTATTTATCATTTAGCATTAATTTATCTCGTATAGATAACTGGACGCGAACGTATGTATTGTATTTCATAGTATTGAACATAGCAGATAACGTTGTGTTTACGATTGTAGATATTTGTATACTAGTAAGGATACATACAATCACCATCGTGTGTTCAACACTTCCACACGTGTTGTAGTTGAACTTTATTAATATTTACACTTAACACTAGTATATAACTTTAAATATCTTGAAAGAAAACTTCAATATTTTCCCAGAATAAAATTGAACGAATTTTCAACACTTAAATTTATTCCGTGCATCCAAATGTAACTCCACGGATTTGAATATAAATAATCGCTTTATAATAGAAAGTAATCCTGTTCAGTCGTTTCAAAAGTACCTACCACTTCTCTTTAAAGTACCTGTTTTGTTTCAGCAGTGACTTTTTAATCACCTATCAAGGAATAGGTGATTAAAAAGTTTTTTTTAGTTTCATTGCTGTCACCTGTCACCTACGAACTAGTATGTAACATGATTTCAAAACTAAATATCATAATTATCCTATCCACAGAAAAGCTATCGTCATTTAATATGAAATAGATGACGCTGCTTTATCTCGGATGACATCGGAACATCAATCATGAGTTATCAGCGGTGGGACACTGATATGTGACATTACAATCTTAGCGCGCTGCCCTGCTGACCGAGTGTTCGCGATGTTTGTTCTACATTACAATACTGAATACAACGGCCTCGGTAAATCAGCGGGAATATCTTTAATTAATTAAACTAAGTACGAAATATTTATTTTGTTAGTCATTCAAATAGAAAAGGCATTTAATTCCTTACGATGTTTAAACTGTTAAACTCGACACAATCTATTGTAAAATTATCTAATACATTCACAAGTAGCCATAATTGTCCTGTTCCTTTACACAGAATGACACAAGTTACAAAGAATGTTACATCTGACGCTGTAAAATAAATTTGATATTCTATATGCACAACACAAAGAGAAACCACAACCGAGATTAAACTGACAGTAATCCTCTCATCTGTAAAACAATTAAATTTCAACCATAATTACATTTAATAAAGAAGCAAATCCAATGTGTAAAACATTACTGCGAAATCCTTTTTAAATTTGCACTCGGGCACTATGATGCATGTAATTAAAAATAAGGGCAATACTACACACGAATATTTCGAAATACGAGTATGTAGAGATATGAAATCTGTAAAATCAACCTTACCGCTATAAATATATGGTTCATTTATTATCGTTCAACGGTTAAAAGTACATAGGTGGGTTTTTGTGGATAAAACCGCAAAACTTACCGTGTCGGCTAACTTTAATGGACATGTTGGATAACGAACTTTTAAAAAAAATTGGAATGCTATGTTTTATAGGATTTATTGCTAATTTTTTTAGAACAGTATTATAAAATAATAAAACATATCATTAAATAAAAAAAATAGACATAGAGCTTTTTAATTTGCGTAGCGAGCGTAATGTATGGATTCGAAGCTAGGAGTTTCACATCAAATCTGAATATTAGATTTTCTTAGTGTTAAGCACTGATTGTTTGTAATAGTTTGTAATAAAATAACTTATTCTCTTCTTCTTCTCTGTATTATCTGCTATATATTCTTCTTTCTACTAATACCTTTTAATCCTAGTTGAGGCTACTAATAGTGTTTGAGAACAATTGTTGCAATAATCACTTTTCCTGAATACAATAACATAACTGATGGTTACAGTACGAGCTGCTAATCACTTTGGTACCCAGTTTAGTCTCTCTCTATCCCCTTTTAGAGTTGTGTGTTGTAGAAAATAATAAAAACAAGAACTGAATGGCCTGCGTAAAAGGGGATAGAGTTGAAGAAGTAGGCAATAAATCGATAAACGTTAAAAGCGCCACACAAAAAAAAAACTAAGTAATAGGTTTAAAAACCTTTCATTACAGCTACAATGTTTTAATCGCTGCATGGTACATTCGTATATTGTTTTCCCATAAGTATATAAGGAAAAACGTAGTCACAGTTATTAAAATAGACCTGCTATCTGACTGGTTTATACACAATTATTTTAATCTTAGTGACATTTATTTTATATTTATTTCATAAACAAATATTTCGGAAATCTAATACACCACGCTATCTAGTCCCAAGCTAAGTAGAGCTTGTGTTATGGGTACTAGATAACTAATATAAGTTTATGTATATTTTTTTTGTAAATACATACACATTATACATAGAAAACACCCAAGCTCCGAAACAAATATTTGCAGATCATACAAACATTTGATCCGACCCGGGAATCGTACCCGAAACCTGAAGCACAGCAGTTGCATACGCTACCACTGCACCATCGAGGCAGTCTTATGTTAATTATTTTTACAATCCCAGATGATTTTTTTTATAAAATCATATCAGGTCAATCGTATTACTTTCAGCACACAATATTATTTACATAATTAGCCAGTGCCTGGGAACCGGTAGCAGCGTTCTGACTCCTTCAGCATAAGAAATTAATAAGTTTTAAGAACTCCCTAATGCTTATACATACTTATTGTATCTAGTAATAAAATATTACATTAACTATAATCGGGCTTAGGAAGCCTACGATGGGGAATACTAAAATCCTCTCTCTTCGTATACTCACAATTTGTAGTTCTAAATAGTTTTTTAATCCCCAAAGGCAGTACTTTAAGAGCTTCTAATTGAAAATACAGTATAAAGTTTTATTCTCCAATCTTAAACTACAATAACATTGAGTCGTACATTTTACAAGTTAAAAATAAGTCTCTGATCGAGACCTATAACATCTACATATGTATATTTTGTACTGCCCTTTTTACCTGGAAACCAGATACAGTACACGTATCTGAGAGACCTACTCAGTACACATGAGCTCAGGCGTCACTATTAACATTCAGGCCACGGTAGTGAACTAAAGTCCATCGCATTGTAATGTGATTGGTAGGGCATCCAGACACTAGAGCTGACTGGCAGACTTATAATTAAATAAGTGTTAGTGTAATAGTATATTGTTTAAATGCACATGGTTTAAAGCAAATTAGTTCATCAATATGCTTTTGATTACAATTCAATAATTGTTTAGACTTAATTCAATATCGATTTTATTAAAGTTGTTTCTTCGTCATCAACATCATGAGTTGATCATATAATATGTTCAGATATTTAAGCGTTACGTTATAATATTTTTTTACAAGAGAAATTATAATCACAATAAACCATATAGACGTGTTATTTTGTAGTCCTTATGTTAGAGCAAATTATTAAGTGGTTTGTATTTTCTAAAAATACACATTATCCTTAAGCCGATTTTAATGCTTCATATGTAAGCCACCGTTGTGTTGCCTTGGGTCTGGTTCTACTGGAGTGACATACCTATCACTGTCCATGTCGGACTTAGGCGAGCGCTCCTGAAGGTTTCACATGTCAACATCACTTTATAATCTCCGGCACCTGATACGTTTGGATGGAAGAGTACTTGTTCCCTACTTATCTGCCGCCAGTATTATGTACCATGAGTAGATTTTAGTTAAACTTTAAATTTAATAATTAAGTCTAAGTAATTCAATAGTTTTATGAAACATCACTATTGATGGAATGTTACACATTGCATTAAACTTTACAAAAACACCTTGTAATTTAAATATTTGGTCTTGAATTCTAAATATAATGTATTTAACGATAACAGAACTCACCGATAACTTTCTTGTAGACTTATATTTTATCGTTCATGAAATCATATACCAAGTAATGAAATAGTTTACAAATTTCAATAACGTTTATTTAATTTGAGCTATAGCTCAACCTTTCTCAGAGCTAATACATAATACAACTTGTACAAACTTAACTTGGGTAAAGATTACAATTCGCGAGTAGCTAGGTACCCACCCACGCACCTTCCTCGAAACGTGTTGTTCCTTCAATAATAACTAAGAGTACGTATGAACTCATTGTCATACAGCGATACTTAAGATGAACATCTCAGACTGTGTAGGAAGTTTTAAATAATAAATATATAAGTATCCAAAAGCAAATAAGTTTTAAGAGCAAAAAATTTAATCCAGTGCCTAGTATCATTTCAAGAAAAGTCGTGTTTTGCATAATATATGAAAATGTTGTGGGAATAAGTTCCTGGCAGGTGAATTGCAAGGTTTTATTCAGCCTGTGCACGATGTTCAGGCTACGATACTAATTTTTTTTCATATTCATGTGAAATTTTCGTTTCCATGAGGCAGATTAGTATTAATCTGCCTCATGGAAAGCACAAGCAGAATCCAAGAGTTATCATGATGATGGTTATCATACTCATTGCGAATGCAGACAATTCAATAATGCAGCATGGCGACTCACAGCATGTCGGTCTAGTGATGCTTCTGTATTATTACCAAATTCTTATTTACTATGCCTTAATCTTGCGTTTTCAAGCGGATCCAAGATGCGTTTCACCATACCTAATCTTACTTCTTCTCAGAGATTTCCAACTAGCTTTTCAAAAAGTTTGTGCAATATTTTACGACTTTTGTCAACGCGCAAAGCGTTAGAAATGAACAATATTGTATGATTACAATATTTGGTAATACTTAAAACAAATGCACATAATGAAGAAAATTTGTCTGAATTATAAACCTCATTTTCTAGTATTTCAAGTAACATAATACAAATATTTGTAAAATATTGCGATACGTGCTCATGTAAGTTGAAAGTATATAGTACGAGTAGAACCACAGAGAGAACAATCCAAGCTGCAGCTCTGCGGCGGATATAAGCCTTTAATATTAAAACCAATCTCTCTCGCGACACGTTCTAACTACACGATTGTGACATGAGCTTAGTAATGTGTGAGCTTATATTGTAGGAGGTGGCGACGAGGGATCCCAATAATAATTACTTTGGATTACACTGCCTGAACATAATGCAAAAAACCTAAGACATTATGCGTAAAAGACAATACAATTATGTAATGAAGTGTTCCATTTGAAAAACAAAATTACCAAAATATTATTCTTGTACATGTAATACGTTCAGTTCTCCTGGTCTGTTTGTCTTTTTTTTTGGAACGAAGTTCCTTATGGCGCGTTGTGTAAGGGGGCTAGACGGAAAAATTGTCACGACACAATTTGTTGTCACGACACGACGACGACACACACAGATATTTTCGTTTCGTCTTTCTATTTCGAACTTCGTTCCATCCGGGTGTCCCTTTTTATTTAATATGGGGCAAACGAGCAGACTCATCACCTGATGGTAAGCGATTACCGCCGCCCATGGACACCCGCAACACCAAAAGCGTCACAAATGCGTTGCCGACCTTTGGGGGATGGGGAGAGGGAATGAGGGGAGGGGTTGGGGGTATGGGCCTAGTGGTTAAGGATCTTGATTGCTGAGCCAGAGGTTGTGAGTTCAATTCCCACACAAGACAAATCATTGTGTGATGAACACGATCATTTGTTTTGTGTCTGGGTGTAATTTATCTGTAACTTGTATGTATTTAAAAATAATAGGTTTATTTACCAACAGTCTGGTAACCGTAGCACAGGTAGGTAGGCTCTGCCTAGTTTGTGATCAGAAGGCCGTATACGAAACATGTAGTGATATGAAATTTATATTTTAACTAAGTAAAAGCCATGTTTCACCACATTTAGAGCGGTTCGACTTTAGTGATACCATGGTCTCACAGAAAGGTCAAGATTGCCGAAGACTCAAATATTTAAAATTCAGACTCGAACCGTGATTCCAACAAAATCAACGTGTGCCCGCTTCATCTTATGCCACATAACCTCCGTCCTCCAAACAAATATAACATGCTCTCTTGGATCAGGGAATATTCAAATCAACTCTACATAAAACCTTTTGCTAGTATTGATCTAAGTAATGATTTTATCTGTCTAGTTTTACATCTGCGGTACGCGGTAGGCGCGGTCGGCAGCCGGCCTCAGCGAACCGTATCTTACAATACGTCGATGTTCTAGTTAGATATTGATATTAGCATAGCCGATGTTTTATCTAGCTTATTTGTTATTAGTTTTGGCATTTGCATTAATTTTATTTCTAAAGTCATGCTGAAATAACTAAGTTATGTATGTGTGTTCGTTTTCACTTATTATTATTATGCTTGCTTTAATTTAATTCGGGGTCAGTGTGTTTTGATTTTATTTTAAAATGATTGGCTTACCACTTTTTAATACCACCTTTTAATGAAAATGAAAGGCTTCGAGGTACCTTGAGTTATAATGATAATGGTAGTGTTACTTATAATTAAATACAAGTAAATATATTGTGATTAGGATACTGATAGTGCCTCTAAGCGGATTCTTGAGAAAGTCTCAGTTTCAAGTCTCAGATTGAGAAACGAGTTTGAAGCTGTTACTGCAATCGAGGAGCTGAGATGGATTATGTCGAATACATACATTTGCTGTTTACTTTTGCTGCGATTGCCTACATTTGTTATAAAGAATATACTACTTTGTGCTACTTACAGTACTGACTACAATAAGATATAAATTTTGAGAAAAGCGTACACGTATGTAGTTGATCTCAAGAAGCGATCATGCTTAAGTATCCTAATGTTAATGTCAGTTTCAGGCACTAATGCCCTCGTAGATAATACCAGCTGAGACTTCAACATTAATCATCTGTTTGTCATACTCAATTAGACAATCAACACTGTATGTCTTTGTATATACTGCTGTTTATAGAGAACATATATATTTAACTGTATGTGAATACTACATGTTAAATGTATAAAAACAACATTTGAACATGGAACGGCCGGAAAACATAACACAAACAACACTACATATAACTGTCGCTTTTTCTACACCGAAATATGATATAAATTAACCCACAGGATTTAAAAAAAAACCTTTTTTTATTAGATACAATGGCACTAGAGAACAGATAAGACATGCCCTGCCTCGGTTGCGAAGTGGTAGCGTATGCCACTGCAGTGCTTGACGTCTCGGGTTCGGTTTCCAGATGGAACCAAATGTTTTTATGATCGGCAAATATATGTTTCGGAGTTTGGGTATGTTCTATGTATTTTAATAATGTATATTGTAGCAAAAATATATATGTATATAATTACGTCAATTGTTTAGTACCCATAATACAAGCTCTGCTTAGTTTAAGACTGGATAGCGTTGTGTGTTAGATGTCTGAAAATATTTATTTATTTATAATATTTGATGTAGTGGGTAAATAAATTGTGCAATTAATCTTGTACAGGGAGTCTGAGAATTGTACAACCAGTACGTTATTGAGGTATAGACACGTGGTCTAGAGGGCTGATTGGAATGTAGTAAAGAGAATTATGTGTACAATAATTGAAGGAGGCAAAAGAAGAGAATTACCATAGAAAATATGGAAGGACTATAAACGTAGATATTCTGATAGAAGAGAGTCTGAAACAGTGAATATTGGAAGAACGAAATATTGATCATAGTGGAAAAACACACAAAAACTGCATTCACGTCAAACATAACCGAAATCGAGACAAGCACACATTGAAATATTTAGAGACATTCAGATCAATACCATTTGTCATACACGTTCACCTGTCACATTAAACATTGTTGTCAAAACTACTAACGTCGCCCAAAGCGCGTCGTCTAGTATAACATAATGTCATAATTATCCCTCTTTGTGTCCTCTAAAATGTAAAGTGGTACACAACAAGTGCTAAACAGGCAGTAAATATTATTATCTCTACGCAGAGCAATAAGTGCATGTCACTGCAGCAATATAACGTTCTACCAAGAAATTCTCTTTTTATTAGTTCTTTATATTTTTTTCACAAGCCCACATGAAACAAAAGCTATTTGATTTGCTATGATTTACTAATGATAAGTATTTAAAAAATTTTTAATAAAAATTTGAATGTATTAAAAGAAAAAAATAATACATTTTGTTTTCACGTTTCTTGGAGAGACTTTATAAAATATATGATTTTTAAAATTGCTTTAAAATATTCAACAACGTGAATTGAGAAAAAAGAAATAATTAAAAGAAGGCACCAACTAAACTGATGGCGTGTGGAAAAGCACTTTGTCTTATCCACAAATTGTTGTTCTGAGTCTGGGTGATCTTTGTGTTAATTTCAAGTATAATTATTTGCAAAGTCCCTATAATATACGATTTATTCCTAGTGTGTAACTTGTTTTTACAATAAAAACTACGTTTACAAATTAAAAATTATTACAATTAACAAATGCCGTGTTCGAGAACTTAAATGTCAAAGGAAAGAGTGTAATATGTATGTGCGAGAGTTGTGAGAAGTAATTATATCTTCGAAATTGACTTAACAAAAGATTCTAAGTGAAACAATACTTAAAAGTCAAAACTATCGTTCTATGCAGATGTACTATATTTACAAGGAACGTAAAGGTTCATGTATGAGGTTGTGGTGCTACGAAGTTCCTCAGTGTGTGAATTGAGTGATTCCATTCGCTATACAATTAGGGTGGAAGCCAATTTGAATATCTTGTAAGTTTGGCAAGTACATTGTTAGTTCTGACAGGTTGTTGAGAATAGTTACAATATTTGAATAAATAGACGTTACAAGTTTTTAACTACTTGCTTAACACTAATCACAAAATTCATGATTGATAACCTGGATATGGAATAGCCGGAATCGAGTACGTTGAGAGCGTCACTAAGGCGACCTCGTGGAATCTGGGCATACTGTTATGATGGTTTTTGTCGCCGGAGTACCAGTTATTTCTTAACAAGAATCAGATTTGCTCCTACGTGGAATACTGTTCCCACCTTTATGATGAATCTGCGCAGTACTTGCTGGACGCTCTCAATCGGGTGCAGCGGTAAGCAGTATCGCTTTATCGACAGTCACGAAACCGTCGAGTTCCTAGAGCCTGTGCGGTTGCGAAGGGATGTCACCTTCATTGCAGTTCTCTATCGCCTTTACCATTGAGAGTGTTCTGAAGAGCTGTTCCAACTGGTCCCACCACCACCCTTTCTTTACAGAATAACGGTTGTGTGCAACTTAAGAAATAAAAAAGAAAAGTATCTTGGCATTGGCAGTTGTTTATGTGCTTCGTTCCCTCCTTCTGTGTTCAAAATGGTCATTACTTGTCTTGTCCATTGTGATTGTAAACATAAAGTGTGTTTTGTAATTAAAAATTTAAAAAGGCTTAAAATAAAACTCAGATTGATTTGAAGCTATCATGGAATGAGGTTCTGCTTCTGGAGTAAAAGCTACAGGAATAACCGTGGTGAAGCTTAATGGTAGTGAAAATTTGACACTATGGAAGTTCCAAACAAAAATCCCATTGAATGGACAAGGATTCTTTGGAGTCGTAGCTGGCAGTGAACAAAAACGATTCAAACTTAAAAACCAAGGAAGAGGAAGTATTTTCCTTGATTTCTTAACTTAACCACTTTAAGACGCTGCAAAGGAATTTATCAAAACTCTGTAAAATATTCTTATCCAAGAATATTGCAACAAAATTAAAAATATTTATTCCACGTCAAGTCTTAGTCTGATATCAAGGCTAGTAAGTACAAAAGAATAAAGATTATTATTGTTAACTCGAATAATTTTCTATTTCTACTAGCAAATGGGAGTGTCATAGCTGCTGACATTATATGTATACATACAGTACATAGTAAGCAAAACGTCAACGGCAACGACATTTTCCAGAAAGAAAATGTAATCGAATTAACGCATTTATAACAATTTCAAATACAGAGATAAATATTTTCATAAATAATAATACTACGCATATAGATTATATCTAGTAAATAATAACAATTAAGACAACAATAAACACCACACTAAATTCAAGTGTGTACAATTAAGTTGCAACTAGTTACACAAAGTTATTCGTACTAATTACTGTACCGCTGCGTGGAGTGGCTGCTGTAACTGAACAATAACTTTCACAGGAGTTGAGAGATACCGCCACAAACGTGACTATTCGTAACCGGTCCACTCAATGTTAGATCGGTAAACGGCGTCCATAATTTTTCAAACGTCTCCTATTATAATAATTAACCATGATAGTTCAATAACTCTCAATGATGATTTAGTATCGTTTATAGAAAAAATTTACTTTACTCATTTTAACACAGGAGAATATCATATTTTGAATAATCATAAATAATAAATTTGTAAATTAGGTGTCGAAAGCCAAAAAGAACTGTTTATCGTTGGAACATTCAAACTATAACCAGTCTAGTATATATTTGGATGACATAAACTGCACATACTGATAGTTTAAGATCACCGTATTACGGTAAGCGATTATCACCGCCCATGGACACCCGCAACACGAGAGGCGGCAAAAGTGCGTAGCTGACCTTTGGGGGATGGAAAGACGGATGGGGGGAGTAGTTGAAGTATTGTATCTTTTAGAGGTCATTGAAACTTCAACAGTTGAAGTTGATATTTAGTTATCTAGACACGTGGTATTATTATAGAATTATTATTGAAAACTAACCAAGTCAAACTTTAGGCTTAAATATATTTCCTAAGTTTAAAGAAGACGTGATATTTAAGTTTTTATAAATAAAATTCAGGACTGACCATTAAACTTGGCACCCATTTATATATCACTACTTTTGTCGTTGAAGTGAACGATCAAGACATATATCATGATATTGAACTTGGCTCTTATTTATTTTTTTGATGGGGTATTTATTACATCAGCAATATTCATATCCTTATTCACTATACCATTTGTACTGGTGTTAAATTCAATAAACAGAAGTAACTTTATAGTTAATCGTACCCTAATTAGTAAACAAAATTATTTTAAATCTGTTGCCGCTATTTTCGAAGAGACGAATGGCTTGAATACAAGTATAACTAGTTATAATAATGAATATTACCTATTATGAGTGTTATGTTCGTTAAAGTGTTATTAAGTTTTATCACATATCATTAAATTAATAAAAGTATACCATGTGACAGAGAAAGTTATAAGTTGTAGCACTCACCAGTCACGAAGATTATAAGAAGTACATGCAGCATGTTGGTGAGCATGTTGGCAACACACACAACCTGTACAGATACAAATTAGATGAAGATATAGGATCACATCATGCATACATAAGTACCTAGGACTAAGGTTACGCCTCAACTAGCTAACTATTTGAGAGATTTCGGAGTTGAAACTAATCAAACTAACCCGTCACTATAGTATGCAAATTGTACGTAGTAATTATTGTTAGTAAATTTTCTTCCTACATTGCTGGTTCTGTACTGGTTTCGTTAACCTGGATTTTGAATAGTGAATAGAAAATAAGCAATGTAGTATGTACCTTACTCGTAAAACATATTATAGTAATTGAAGTTAGTTAGGCCATAGTACTAGTAGTGTGTGTAGGTATTTGAACATGTTTGTAGATTTAGTAAGTTGCATGTGTGCTATATGTACACGAACTTATTGCTCTTATAGGACCTGTATATAACTTTCTATTATACCTGATATAATAGAAGCTTTTCTACACACATATCCATTCAAATAGTATACTAGAAACATTTTTATATTTTTCTCATAGTTCTACGTAAAGTAGGCATAATGTAGTTATTAGTTACAATATGTGAAGGTAACGCAACGACTATATATAACACCTCGGGGCGCAGCTAATCTAAAATAAAAGTAGCTTAAGTAATTCCTTATATCATCAGCTACTGATCATTAAAACCCCTATCAAAATTGGCAAGAATTAGCAGAAATTAGCCGGAATAAACAGACTGACAAAAAATGTATACTTATTTTTTTTGTTAAAAGTATAAACTTTGTACACAAGTACACACTTTCATGTGAGTTTGGTGAAAAGTTGTAAACTTTGAACTAAAAAGAAACACATTTTTTTTATTTATTGTATAGATTAAAAAAAAGTATCACACAGTCCATCTCTGTTATAAGTTTTTTCAAAAACTGACTTTGAACATTATTATGTCCGCTCTCTTGTTCGTTACTTTATTCCTTGTTTAAAAGTTCTAAAGTTGTGACCTCTAACCTAGAATTCTTACAATAATTTCAACGACGAACTTAAGTCTACCCCTTATTTTTAAAATGTTCCTATTATATAAGTCTTACGAATTGATGAAAAGTTTAAGTTCTATAAAACTAAATTTATAAAACGCAAGTAAACGTTCAAAATTAATGTTCAGTCAAGATTTTCCTGTTTTATAAAATTAATCAAATTATATAAATGTGCCGTTAATATTAAAAAAACAATTAATAGTATAGTAAATAGTATAAGTAATAATAGATTTATATACATATATTATAAATATTTTATGTCCGGTATACTTACAAAATTGAACGTAGTTTTTGTCCCCAAAAAGTTAAACTTTTAAGTTCCTTGAGCAAATGTATCGTAGCACTCAGTCATAATAAACAATTCAATACAAAAGTTCACCCGCGATATTCTTTTCGATATCGTAGCCTCGTAGACGCTCTACGCCGTAGCGGAGCACCGCGCGCCTTGACATCGAACACACGAATGGCGGGAGACGTATCAAGTTCGTGCCTCGAGTCACAGATTAAAATATACCCAGCATCAATGTTTCATTAAAGCAGTATACCAATGGTCCTACTGTAATTCAATAAACGTATATTTTAGTAGTTATGTTGTATAATATACATATATAGTGTGTTCCTAATTTCGTATTCGCTTTTCGGACATAATTGAATATGAGACCGTGTTTTGCACAGATTAACGTGGCTTTGTTTCATTCCTATTGTGCGAATTTCGATTAATAATTAAATTAGGCAGTCCGGTTGTAGGTGCTTATAAATGTTTGAAATTAGTTTTCAGTCGTTACAGGAATCTCCTTGTTGAAGACGAATGTTTTACAACACACGCTATTATGAACTGTGATGTGTAGTTGTAAGGGCGATAATAGTGTGTGAGTGTGTAATAATGAGGTGTATTTTAATGGCGCGGTGGTCGCCACTAAAACTACTGTAAAACTTTTATCTCTACTTGTAATTATTTAGCTTCGTGAAAGTCACTGCTGACAGTCGTTAATGTTGCTCGTGAGCAATGGTTTATGTAAATATTATGTAACAGTATTTTATTGGCAATTAGTTTTAAAAAGTTAATGGTCTCAAATCTCACAAATTTGCAACTGTTTAAACAACTACATATATACATTTTCTATCTACCTATCTTCAGACCTTATTTCAGGAATATTCAATTCAATTCTATTTCACTGCACAGTTGGCCTAGTCGTTAAAGCGATTACTACGCCGCTTTCTACTGCGCCAAGTGTCGTGGGTTCAAATCCTACGTGGGACATCATATTGTGTGATCCACAAAATGTTGTCCCGAGTCTGGGTGTTCTTTGTGTCCGTTATATGTGTGTTTTTTAAATCCCCCGCGACACAGGATGTGTATTCGTAATTTGTATTTAAAAAGAAAGGTACTCAGTTCTCAATTTACTTTACTGTAGGATCTAGGAACATTCTCTTACACTGACAAGTAGCAATAAAAATAGAGAATAACTGTATTTAAGTCGTTAAACTTGAGGCAACAAGAAAGGAAAGTTCTTAAAATTATTAATATCGTTTATAACTTAAAGCGTGATCTTGAACTCAAGAAAAAAAAAGAGCTTAAAAAGAGACAGTAACATGTTCATATTCATATATATTATTATATACATTGAACTAATGAACAAAGAGTAATAAATAGCAGATGATGTATGAGAGGCTTATCAGAGAGGATTCATCAAACGAACAGAAGAGGGAGGGACCCAACGGAGCGTTCACACTGCAACGATGGTAATTGGTACTTGCACTACTTCGGTGTTTTATGTTACGTTTACATTTACTTATTTTTTTGTTTATTTCTACATTTTTCTTTATATGTATTACAATTTGTGTGTTGATGATAAATTGATGAGCCTGTTTAGTTAACTAATGGGTTACTTTTACCGGTTAGCTGAAGGGCAGTGGTTTGATGAGCCTGATCTATTTTTCTGACTTTGGGTATAACTCATCTATAATAAAGAAGGAAGTAGGAAGTATAAATAATACTCGTACCTATGGCAAAAAATCGTGTCGAGTTTTACGATATTCCTACAAGCGAAGTATATTAATATAAATTCCATGATCGCATTTTAAATCTATACTAATATTATAAAGAAGTAAAGTTTGTGTGTTTGTATATTTGTTAAATTGTAAGGGGTAATCTGATCTTAAAAATTCTTTCACCAATAGAAAGCCACATTATTGCTGAGTGTCATAGGTTATATAAAAAACCGAAAAATAAAAAGGCTTTTACGTGGTAGTCGGTTTTGCAAAGTGAATCGGAGAAATTTCAACGGAAGGCCAAAGCAGCGGACGGCGCGCAATGGCTTCGGGTTTAATTCGGTTCGCGTTCGTGCTCGCTTCGGGAGAAGGAGGCGTGGCCTTTTACATGTGAGAGGTAGGTACCCGCACGGCTCAGTCGCGTGGTCGGCTCCTTACGCAGCGGACGTCTCCGAAATTGAATTTTTCGAAACGTAATTAGTACACTTTCGACATTGTTTAAATAAAAGGTTCATATCAGAACTACTTTCTATCTTATTCTTGGCAGTTAGAAATGAAAACATAACACTCTGTAAAAGGATTATTAACATTATGCCCAACGAAGTGGGCACGGGTCAGCTAGTTATATATATGAAGGGTTTAACGTGGGAAAGCCACGGCATGCATGGCCCGGCTCGACCGGAGTGATACCACGGCCTCACAAAAGACCGTCAAGTGAGTGAGGATACAACGCACCTATGACGCCCCCAGTGTTGTGGGTGTCCATGGGCGGCAGTAATCGCTTACTATCGGGCGATTCGTTTGCTCGTTTGCCACCTAGTTAATAAAAAAAAAATCAAATGTAGTATTTCTATTATTTTTTGTATGTGAAATGGAACAAAGTAAAGAACTTACGACCGAATGAAATATTTAATCATAAACGGTTGGCCGCTTCCCAATAGATGATATATAAATGCAATGTCACATAGATGTTAATAACTATGAAAACATGTACATGTAAATAGTCTTGTAAACTAATAAGAGAAGAGAAAAAGAATATTGAATCACACAAAATTGCGTGATTCAATATTCTTTTGAATCCGATCTCAAAATATTGCGAACGTGCAAATCATTTCCATCGATAACTTACAGAATTGAATAAAACTAAGTTTGCTTGAAGTACCGACTGTAAATTGTTTTACAAAGGATAACGCACAAAATGGTAGGAAGAGGGAGAACAGAACAGCGATCGAGAGCAGAGTACCCGCGAGAACCGACAACAAGTGACACGTGCTTCGCATACATCTATAAGGAAACTTTTTAAGCAGATGTGAAATAGGTCGCCCTAAAATTATCTTTTTACACATCTAAAAAAAATATTTTACCCGATATCTAAATGTATAATTACGGTGCCAGAAAAGACTAAAAGTCAATTGAATATATAAGTTATGTAATTTTTAACTAACTCTTATGTACTATGTACAAAAATTGACTGTTAGTTTTTTATTAAAAACTAGTGACTAACAAAATGCTTTGTTAAACCTATATTCTATATGAAAATAACCTATATTCTGGTTTTTACATGCTATGCAGAGAAGTTTGAAATAATATATTTATAAATTAAAACTTAAAGTAAATTAATAAAATACAAAGTTCACTGGCCTCACATAACCCAACTTTATTGCCTGTCTGCGGTTAATCTACAAAACTCATTGCTCTTTGAGTTTTTATCAAGTGCCGACAGCGCCTGCCGGCCGCAGATACGACCAACGGATTCAAAGATATTTTAACTTTCAACACTTTATTTTATACACTGAAGGATTTGCGCTCTCATTCTGAATGACGAGATGATAACACTATTATTCGCACTCTTTTTACGCCCCAGCGGGTCTTTATCTTATTTATGTTTTCTTAGAACTTATGATAATACAAAATATAAAACGTTTTGTTTTGTAGCGGAACTTATTTGTGATGAAATTATTTCAAAAGTTACGGTATGTTTTACTTCATGCAATCCCCAACGTAGAGACGAAACAAAATGTGTAGAAGTCGAAAGTGAAAAACAGTCTAACAACAGTTATATGAAATTTTGCTTTCTATTTCCTTTAAACAAGTAATTCGTCAAATAACCCTATACATGATTTAACAGACAACATTATATATTTTATTCCTCGACAAAAAAATGTTAGTTTATTTAAAATATGCAAAGCATATATCACTTACTCAAAAACAATAATGAATCTAATAATGTAATAACAGATATTTCACTTTTATTAAAAAGTTTAACATTCAGAGTGTATCAAATGTGTATTTACTTAGTTCAGTTCTAAAGCCATCAAAAGAATGTCTCTTAAAATGTAATAGTTAAATTACCAAAGTGTAAAAAATTACATCTTAGGAGGACTAGTAGTCTGACATAGTTTTGATGATAGTAGTATTGCTTATTTCTCGATATAATATCGTATTCATTAATAGAGACGAACGAATCGGCGGCTTAGCACGAATTATGTTCAATTTAAAGTTCAGCGCGATTCAACTTGCTTGCACTTGCAACTTCAAATCGGCCCGTCGCACAATAACAAGATATCGACACTAGTTAGTTTATTTTAGTTTTCTTACATTCTCACCCACTTTTGTATGCAACGAATATAAACATATTTTGTAATTTTATTGATATAAATATTTTCAGTTTGATTTTATTAGGTCAGACAACTAAATTTACGATTAGTAATCCATTCATAAATTTAATCAATCCCATCATCGTAACTTTCAGGAATACGTCATAAGAACTAGTCAGCAGCCTCGAACTTTGAACAGCATAGATCAATTTAAAATAGATGCGTAAGCCTTAGTAACGAAGAAGGTGCAGTGCTCTAGTGTTTGTCTAATGTTATTGTGAGTGGCGCGTATTGTTGGAGCAAACATGGGACGTCAACATCGCATTTCGTGGCCCTGAGTGAATCCTGAATATTCATGTTTGGTCACAGTACTACGATTTGTGGCGTGTTTAAACCACGACGGCCATACTGCACTTCAACTAAATGGATCTTAGAATTTGAAATGTGTGAAAACCAATGAAATGTTCAGTGGAAGTATAGTTGTTTTATACATTTCTCTGCTACAGTGCGATGTTTTCACATTCTGGTCTTGTACAATTAAGGTCCAATTGGAAATCGAGAAATCCTCTGCTTAATAAAGAGTGTTTACGCCAACATTTGCAAGAAAGAAGACTTGAGTTGACATTGCATTGCATGATGAGAACATTTTAAACTGACAATAGTCACAGGGTAGGCTGTCTAATGAACAGGAATAATTATAATATTTCTTGGAATATGAAAGTGCACGTGAATCATGATTTCTCTAAGTTTATTTATAAGTACACACAGTTCTTGAAACGCAGTTTAGACTCCGATCTACCCTGTACATGCAACCGCACACAATTCACGTCTAGTTTAAATAAGCCGATTAGTTGTTACCCGTGTTCAGCTTCGGAAGTGATTCAAGCTAACACCAAACCAATCTGTAATTGCGTTTTCATTTAGTTTAAATTATTTTTTTAGTAAAGAGAAGTGGGATAATACTATATATAATTAATTTAATTACGATTTTTATTTTATACATAATTCGAAAGCCCGAATGATTCCCAGTTAAGTTATGATCAATTATATTTTTTATCCAAATGCCGTCCTCCAGGCCCATTTTCCAGATTTACTATGAATTCTTTGACAGAAAAACCAAATATCAATTTTCCTCTCTCTCCTCTAACACCTCACGTTCATATGCAAACATAAGCGCCATCTATGCAACGTGATCAAACTCCAAACTAACTCCGTCGAGTATATGTATGTACATACGAGTATTTACGGCTTTCTGTATAGTTGTGTTGTCTTTGTTCTTTTTCTGTTTCCAGTTTTTAAGGCAATGAAACTAATTATTCCCATAACAAGGCAAGCCACATACACAGTTGACTGACCTGAAACTGCAAATTATATCTAGACATAGAACACATAATCTTGAACACGTATTGGGTATAAATCAAAATAATATCAAAATATGTTGTATTATACAAACAGTGACACGTATGACTGATATAAAATGAATTATTTCACTTGTAACAAAGCATACCTGTGACTTGAAAGCTGCGAGTTGTCACAAAGGGCAGGACAATGTAATGCAGCAATATCAGAGTCCCGCGCGGTGCTACACATACACTTACACCAACAGTACGCAAATCGCGCGTATTGTTTAAAACGAGAGCGCTTTACGATTGTTGCAATTGTATGGTATCGGCTATAGGGCTGTCACGTACGAATAAACTTTTTTTCATTTTTCATGTCATGAAATGGTCACCATGCAGGTGACCTAATGACAAGAGATTCCTCACGGTTACCTACAGCTTAGGGGTCGCAAGTGTGTTGCCAGTCGTTTACCTCCTCCCTCCCCTTAATCAGAGGGAGATAAGGTTCCGGAACCTGTAACGTCAGTAACACTTGTCCTCAATTCTGGTCGAATCACTCTATTTGTTCATCCACGATAAAATATTTCATTTCTACATTCTCCAAACAAAAAAAGTTGTGTCAAAAGATATATGCTATGCTACATTCCTGACATTGCATTCGTCGTTACAGAAAACGTTTATGAATGATCAACACAAAGTTAGGTTCTTCCAGTTCTACCTAAGCACGGCTAATATATTTTATTGTACAACATAACAATTGTCAATTACTACAATAGTTGCATTCAGTTTTTCAAATATGAGTTACCCAGAACACAAAGTAACAAAGATTGAAATTAATATAATGAAGTTCGTTCGTCCTTGGAGAACTGCAAGCCAGTCTCTCAGAACAATAATATTAATTAAATGCAAATTCTTCAAAAACTCATTTGAGCGATAATTATTATTGTGTTGAAAAACATATAACGTCCTAACAAATCATCTGTATTTGCGCAACGTAAAACACAAAGCCATAGCTTATAGTTCTTTTAATAATTATTTTACTGAAACAAAGAGAATTAAATCACCTGACATGTGGTTTTGATGTTGAAACTAGTCATCCCAGAACATTCCTAACCTAGTTGATTTAACTCTAGTCTAATTTCACCTTATTTTATTTCTTTATTTTACGGTATAGGGGCAAACGGGCAGACGTATCGCCTGATGGTTAATGATTACAATGCGACGGTAATACCGGTCGGTGAACTATCGTTTGTTGTTGCTCCGTATTATAATATTAAAAAATACGCGATAATCTGTTCGCAAGAGTCGTTGATTGTACATAACTCTTTGCTTAATGATTAGGACTAAAATATTATACGAAAAAAACAGTGTGTTTGTGCGTCACATACTAAAAATCTAGTCTGAAAGTGTAATTTTTTTCTCCGTGTGGGTGCATTAATAAAATAACAGTGTACTTTAGTTAAACGCGTAAGTGACACGAATTGCATGGCGTTTGTAACATTATTTTCGAGTGGTTACTGTCTGCGAATTGGCGAGTATAAACTACGGGCCTTTATTAGTGTGCGATTCGGGTGCAATTTAATATATTCCGCCGCCTCAAACACCAGTCGCACCTGAACCTGGTTTATCAGCACCTGGACCCACTGATGAAACGGCCAAATATGTTGCCCAACCGCATGACTCAGATACTCCTTCTGAACGGAGTGGTAACTCCAATGTCAATGCGCGAAGGAAACGTAGACGTGAACTGGACGATCGTGATCAATCAAAAGCTGAAATGACGAGATTGTTTACGACATTGTCAGCCTCTGTCACACAAAATTTTAAATATCTTAAAAAGCAGAATGATGAATTAGAAGACAGTTTACAAATGATTTCGGACAAATATGATTCAATTATTAAATCTCTTAAAAGCCTAGAAGAAGAGAGGAAACGGGACAAAAAAAAATTCTGAAATTGGAAGAAAAGACTGAAGTTCTTGAACGTAAAATTAAGTCAACAAGCCTAGAATTACGTAACGTTTCCGCCTTGTTAAATGATAATACTGAAATAGAGACTAAAGAAGAGATCGGAGAGATAGTTAAATCATTGGCTAAAGTTGCAGAGGTTGAACTACAGGATTCTGATATAAGAGACGTTTACAGAATAAAATCAAACAAAGACAACATCAAACCTATCATGATTGAGGTAAAAATAGCATCTTGAAGAAGGAAAAGATATTGCAAGGAATAAAAAATCTAAACAGGACAAAGGCAAGAGAAGATAAACTCAACACTGGAAGTCTCAAACTTCCTGGGCCACCAAGACCTGTGAATGTTTCGGAGGCATTAACATTCAGAGCTCAGAAAATATTTTATTTGGGCAGAAAATTTGCCCAAAACAACGGTTACTCATATTGCTAGACTTCAGGAGGCTTTGTTTATATACGTAAAACTGAAGGAGAGGCACCAGCTCGAATTGAAAAAGAATCCGATCTTTGTAAACTATTGAAAGGGAAATGACTATGTGGTTTCAAAATTAACAACGCATTATTTTAGATGTATTTTACATTTTTACTTAACTCTTAGATTACATCATATACAACACATATTACACTTGGCTAACTGCACAGCACACAACTACTTACTACCTACACATACTTACAACTTACACTCATCAAGTCAACGCTATCATGTACACGTCACACAAGTAGCAATCTCATCAAGTCAACTTATTGCAAATTTTTACATATCACAGCAAGTAATTATTCAAAACAAACACAGTACACTTTATGGGTCTTCTACTGATAAAGATTAGAATTCGATATGCTTAATAGAAATTATTTGGAGAATTTAGACAATTTTACAATATCTGTTTGCTTTAGGAGTGAGCCTGAAAATTGTGAGAACAGGGTGACATTGGATTCTTTTAAGATACTCACGCAAAATATACGAAGCATATCGGCTAATATGCCTAATTCCTTATCTCCTCCAGCTCCAGATTATCTTAATCTTGCTGCTTGCCATGGTCTTCTACCTGCACATAATCAAGTAACACATGGGAATACTTCTCTCGATCATGTCTTACTTAAGAGCAAACTTAAAGCTACGATTATAGTCCTAGATTCCACCCTTACAGATCATAACGCGATGTTATTCACTTTAGAAAAATTTAATATCATAGGAGTTAGAAACACTACACAAACTAAAATCGTCTACACAGTACTTGAAGAACAAATTAAAAATATTGATCTCCCCTCTATCTAGGAATGTAAAGACCCAAACGCTGCCCTTGAATTGTTTCTTTCTTCACTAACCAGAGCCCTAAGACTCGGTACCAAATGTTTTATGTGTGTCCGAAATATTTATTATTTTATGTGTGTAAAAATAGGGATCAGATATATAAAAAATTAAAAAACACCCTGAAAGTTATACCCTCAAAACCACCTACAAGAGGTATCGCAATTTTTGTAGCACCATTATTAAATCCTTAAAAAGACAGACAGAGAAAGAAAAATTGAATAAGGCTAAGTCTAACCCCAAAAAAATGTGGAAACTAATAAGGGAAGCTACTAATACTAACAGAATTAATTCTCCTTCTACTTCTCTGTTAGGGATCCATGATTCTATTGACGCATTCATCAATAATGTTAATAAGTTTTTTGCTAACATTGGGAAAGAGTTAGCTCACAACAAACATCGTTAAATTCTTTTGTTTTTCTTGAAACCGATGAAATGGAAGTGAAGAATATGATACTTACCCTCCGTACAGATTGTGCGATTGGAATTGATGGCATATCATCTAATCTTCTTAGACAGTACAGGGCAATGTTGGTCCCGCCACTCACATTTATAATCAACCTTTGTATACAAAAAGGAATTTTCCCAGACTTACTAAATCCTATTATCTTATTTTTATTTTTAATTAGATTCTATATTATGTATACTGTTCAGCTACGATGGCCACGGAATTGATTTTTTCTTTTATACTCTGTGCTAGAATTGATGAGATGTATTACCTAGCAGTGCCATGTAAATGGATGCTCGTACGGTTTTCGTTTTTTAAGTACCAGCAGTGCAATATTTGTGATATAAGTGATATAAAAGTGTGAATTATTGTTGTAAACTTATACTTGTGAACAATAAATACATTATTACTATTATTACCGCTCCCTATAAACATCTGCAACACCAGGAGCGTCACAAATGCGTTACCGGCCTTTGGGGAATGGGGAAGGGGATTTGGGGGAGGGTTTGGGTATGGGCGTCCGGTATCCTCACTCACTCGGTGAAACATAGCGTGGTTAACTCTGGTTTAATTAAAATTATGAAAGAGTTATTCTATTTAATAATCTGAATAGATGTTGAAATCTAAAATCCCTTTTCCTTACGGTGCCTCTCTACTAATGAAGGTTGGTCGTCAGCTCTGCCTACTCATTTCTGTCCTTAAACTCAGACCAATCTTTAAATTAATGAAAACCTGTATTGCAGTATATTTTTTCATACATTTCTATTTAATTATTTGACAACCACTAATGAATATAAAATAAAAAATTATAAAACCGTCACTGAAATAAACCAGGTTACCAAACGAAAACGGTTTTTGTCAAACATAAATAAACCATATATTGTAGTAATACAATGCGTGTTTATGTGGTATTCTAGTGACGTACAACCCTGGCAATGTATTCAGCCACCCATAATTCACGTTAGTAATAAATCGACTCTGAATATTAAACGAAATAGGCTTTGTTCTGCGTCAGATCAAAACTTTTTTCAGCGATTTTTTTTTAACACTATTCACATTTAGATATGGGCTCTATTCTGAAAGTAATATCAAATATTAAGATGTGTAATAATGATTAATATGTAATATGAAAAGTCAAGTAAATTAAAGTACTACTAGCCTCTTCATTTACTTTATTCACTGGTTGAAAAGCATCGAAAAAAAAATTGCTGTTCAGTATATGTGGTTATGGTATTTATAATGGGTAAAACAATCCTTCCCGGTGGCTTGTTCAGCTGTGCTCTGTTCAGCGCGTTTGTCAGTCCGGCTTAGTGGTTCGAAGTCGTCGTTGTCAGTGAGTCGACTTTTGCACATGAAACCGAATGTATTTCAAATTGAGAATCTCCAACGCAACGCACTCGCATTTCTTGCAACATTTGAGTATTCGTGTCGTGATATTCGCGTATCATATTCTCGCTTTGCGTTGCTGTGATCGTCCGAAATGAATCCTACTAATCGTGAACATTACGTAAGGAATCTCCTATATGAAATTATTGAAGAAAATTGCCACAACCTATAATATTCTTCTCTTCTCGTCTTGACTTTACTTGTTTATTTTCTCTTTATTCAACAGTCATAGTAACCATTCCTATCTGTCAATACTGACGTTACTACTGTCTGTGTCTGTTTGAATGTAATGCATGTAATTACACAAAGTATAAACAAGAAACTGTGCTAAACTAAAATATCGTTCACATAAAACTATGAATCTTACTCCAAACATTAATACCCAGTTTGATAGTTTAGGGCACTTCCAATGTTTGTGTTTCCGCTGGACCCCTCATTAACATAAAGGATGCTGAACGATTCACAGTTTATATACTTTCAGGGATTATTACTGTATAAATGGACTTGCATAACTTTAACGAATAATCCCTTATGTGCTCTTATATTTTATACATAATCATATATACTTCCCGCTTTCACTATGACTGATTATATTAGTTAGTTTATTTAACATTTGTTCGTGATATTCTATCCCTTTCGAATTGCAACAGACCATCTAAATATTTTATGATTGGTGACATCTTTGAGTACTCATTATATATACACCAAAAAGAGAACATCGAGTCGAATAAATTCTCATTGTCTTGAAATCAGCTAAATGTGTTTAGGTCTCTAAAAACATGTATACTATTTGTAGTCATCTTGTTAAAGACTACGTTTATTTTAAACAAAATAAGTAGAACTTTATACCTCATATATGTTGTAATCGTTGAACTTTTGCAGGAGCGACAAAAATGTTAACTAAATTTTGGTAGTTTCAGTATGAGCATTGACGGGGCGACGGCCGAGCAGTGGCGAGGAGAGGCGAAGTTTACAGAGTAAACAAGGCTGTTATGAGGTGGATAGCTCGCCAAACATTGCAAGTCGCGTCTCAATATCGAGTTAGCGCCAAGTCTAAGCGACCGTGCACACTGCGCTGAGGATACCTAACAGGTTCACCTTACGTTTTTACAACTTTCAAAACTTTTTAACATTTTCGTACAGAATAGAAAGTGAGTGATTGACATGTAATAGCATCTTAAGGGTCAGCGACGACAGACGGCGTGATGGCGAAGACCCTGACTCGTTCAATATTTTATACTGATTGTATTCGTGCTATTTATTATTACTTTTTATTATGATGAATACTGGATTACAATTAAAATGAGATGTAAACTGGTAAGTCGTTTGAAGATTAAAGTGTAACCTTGCTTGCAATTATCTTGTTACTGATTGAACACAATAACAAGCACTCTCATATTTCAGAAAGAGTAGATGCCTGAAGGGAACAGTGTATTAAACACGCTGAAAATTTATTCTCATTTACGACATAGGAGGCAAGTATTACATAGAGAAATTGAAAGTATATAAAAGTATTGGAAGGTAAATAGAATGTGAAGACAACAGTGGAAATGCAACTTATAAGGATGGATTAGGAAATGTTTGCAATTTCTCAATAGGTTCGAATACCTGCAAGCCAAATAGGTTCATGCCTAAAAGCCAGAGCACTCTAACAGACTCTTACTAATCGTAAAGAGTTTTATAACTACCTTTTTTTCGCGGCTCCGCTCATATGCATATCATTGCATATTGGCCGAGTGGTGTCAGCGGTCGCCATGCCGCTTGCTACTGCGCCAAGTGTCGTGGGTTCAAATCCCACGCGGTACCTACAACACTTTGTGTGATCCACGAATTGTTGTCCCGAGTCTGGATGTTCTTTGTGTCCGTTTCATGTATGTTTGTAAAGTCCCCCACGACACAGGATGTTATTCCTAATGTGGGAGTTGTCTTTTTAAAGACTAAAAAAAAAAAAAAAAAAATTATTGCAGAAAATAGTAGCCTTTGTCCTGCCTTTAAATTCAAAGTATCTTCATCCCAAATTTCATACATCGCTTTAGTTGTGAAAGTGTAACAGACAGACAGATTTACTTTCCAATTTATCAAATCAGTATGGATATAGATGACTTATCATGGAATTTAAATTGAATCCGATTAAAATGGGGAATTTTTCATTTCATTATTTTTCAGTAAAGCAAAAAAGTTTGCCTCTCACATGAGTTTGCAAGTTACTGTAGCAGCTAGAGAAATATGATGTTATTTTATAAACATTGACATCAACATAAATATGCGTTATTTAAAGAGAATTTTAATTTGGTTCACGGATGAACTTTAATATTCTTTTCAAAATTTTTTACGTTTACTTGTTCAAAAAGCATGTTCAATATTTCAATGTAGTTGTTTCATTAAATGTTGATGTTGCCATAAACCCACCACTATCTATGTTTGGCAGCGTGCGACTGATCCGGGCATCGTCCAATCCTCGGCGTAATCCCTCTGTCTAGCTGTGTATTAACGTACCTGGCGTTGTGCGCTATTTGTGCGCTCTGAGTACATGCCCTATAATACGGGATTACTGCTCTAAATCAACGTACCCTTAATGAGAATGGGTACGATACATGCTATTTTGTTCATAATGATGATTACAACATTACCGTTTGGTTTATTTGGCAGCAAGAGGTGTCAGGACTGTAGTACACGTACTAGAGATTACTGGAGATCAATCTATCTGCCTAATTCGTTGATTTTTCAAAACACGAAATCTATTTGAGTGGCTTGCAATGGTAGAGGCTTATGTCCAGCCGTGAACTTTTATAGGTTGATGATATCAAAAGAATGGTTTTACTCAAGTCTTTATTTCAGTGGATTACAAAGCTACTGCCTGTTAAATACATTATGTTTCTTTTGCTAATTTAAGGAGAGTATTTTTTACTACTGTATTGTAGGTCTCAGTATTGTAACTGATTTAAATCAGTGATGCCGCGATGTTAGACGTTCTGAGATAACGATTTAAAAATACTTAAAATACCTATGTAAACGAACATCATTAAGCACGAACAAAAACAATTGTGTGTGTAAAGTGCAATGTAAATTAACTATTCAGTAACGAGAAAAAAAAATAGTTTCAATTTGATAAAACAACTAGCGATCCGGCCCGGCTTCGCAGGGCAATCCTTGCCTTTCTTGGATTCTGTCTACTAAATAATACACAAACCTTTCTCTTGAATCACTCTATCGTTTATAAATTAATTTAAAACCCGTAAATAGTTTAAAAGATAGATAAAAGAAGAAGAGAAGACGAACATACAGCTTAAGCGACTCTATATTATACTTTATAAAGATATTAAATTTGAGTATTTTTAAATGCTCTCCAACCTACCTTCTTGTCCCTAACTACTTGCCTGCCTACTCTGTAAACGGTTCCTTTTCGTTTATATAATGAACTAAGTGATTGCATCTCGTATGACTTGACTTTTGATGATGGTAGGTGACCACCGTCGTCCTTTGACGCGTATTATTGAAGAGGCAAAAGCCTTTGCTTTTAGACTTACAAAACAATAATAGCTGGAGGCTCTAAGCTATAAAGCGTTCACCAACCAAGGGTTGCCACAATAATATATTGCAAGGCTTTGGTCTCAAAAGTATAACGTTCCAAAACTTTTGTGAACAATGGCAATCATTTAACAAATAATAACCCTCATTCTTCAACTGTAAGTTATTTCAGGCTTTATGAACAAACTTGTTAATTCCCAGTGAACGCCGCCCGATGGGTAAACAATACTGTGCACCGTCTCTCTCGCACGTATGTTAATTTAACCCAGTTTCACAAATTAGACCACTTGGTACTCATTTAGCGACGAAGGAACGCTCTAAGCTTTCCTTCACTACTATTTTGAGAGAAAATAAACTATTGTAGCGCAAAACTTGAACTAGTTTATCCTGAGTATGTAAACGGTTTGATGAGATACAGAATTCATTAGTAATAAGTATGATTTAGTACTCATTTATTGGAACGAAGTTCCTTATGGCGCGTTGTGTAAGGGGGCTAGACGGAAAAATTGTCACGACACAATTTGTTGACACGACACAATTTGTTGTCACGACACAATTTGTTGTCACGACACGACGATGACACACACAGATATTTTCGTTTCGTCTTTCTATTTCGAACTTCGTTCCATCCGGGTGTCCCTTGACACCTCTCAAGTTTTATGTTAATGTTATGAATGTAATGGTACTGTCCTTCAACTAAAATATTTAGTTACTTGAGTAGTACATATGACACCAGTTAGTGTCAGGTTAATATCTATGATAGTAGTTTTAAAACGCCTGTCTTGTAAGGAACAACAACGTTGTCCTTATGGTGATGAATTAAAAAAACGGAGTGTCACCACCCTTTGCATCCTAAAGGTGTCGTAGGAGCCGACTGAGAGACCAAATTTCGCAGAACAGCATCACTGCGAGGAGAAGGAAAACTTAAATCAAACCCTGTACCAAGCGAGGTATAGTCAAGCCAGCGAGGTATAGTAGGCCAAAACGTCTTTTGTAAAGAGAAGCCCACCTAGGAGGAAATAGTTATTTGATGATGACATTTTGATTTTATATTGTACTTTTTAATCTATACTAATATTATAAAGCTGAAGAGTTTGTTTGTTTGAACGCGCTACTCTCAGGAATTGCGGGTTCGATTTGAAAAAATATTTCTATATTGGATAGTCCATTTATTGAGGAAGGCTATAGGCTATATACCATCACGCTAAGACCAATAGAAGCGGAGCAATAATGAAGAATGTTACAAAAACCGAGGCAAAGTATTACACCACGGGCAATAAGAGACGTAAACGAGGGTGCGTGGGTCAGCTAGTACGATATATAATTTGTACTAGTTGTCTTGTCATCGTATAACATAAGAGGCATTAGTTTTTCAACATATACAAATATTACCAAAATAATAATAATAATAATAAAATAGACTAGCAACACTTAAAGCCGTCAGAATTTATCAATCAATTTTTTTTTAAATAAATTATATTTACTGTTTAGAGCAGCACAAAATAACAAACAACAATAGTTTTCAAGCAGATTAAACATTCCATTGTTATAAAATAAATACAACGAAGAAATAAAATGCATAAATCAAAAATGAAACATAGAAATATCTACTCAACAAGACATGACGTTTAAACGTAAACGTCATGTCAAAACAATATTTGATAAATTTTAATAACGACGATGCTAACAAGAGCTAGACGGAGAGCACAGCTATCATCCCCGGACTCGTCGCTCCGCTCCGCCTTGCCATCTCCGGAAGAAGCAATAGAAGTTCCGGCTGGTGCAGAGGCGTCGAGCTCTTCTTCAAGCGACGAGTTTTTCTAGTAGATCGGTATAATCAGAATCGCATGTTCCAAAGAAATGAGAAGTGGATGTACCGGAAATGGGAGAACCTGAGTCCGTGTATGAGTGATGGGCAAGTTCCAGATGAAAATGCCACAAATTCGTTTTGGCATAGTATCTGGTCTGTGCCTGTCACTCATACAGAAGGTGATTGGTATCGGGATGTTGAGCGCTCATGTGAGTCTTTGTTACCTATGGAACCTATTAGCATCGATGAAGAGGATGTAAGTTGTGCGGTCCGTTCATTACCGAATTGGAAAGCACCAGGTCCTGACGGACTGTACAACTTTTGGCTTAAGTGGTTCCAAAGTTCACATGCGTGCTTGGCATCTCAATTCCAAACAGCATTGGATTCGGGTTCATTACCACAATTTTTGACCACTGGCATAACCCACTTACTCTGCAAATCTGGTGATGCCATGGATCCCAAAAATTTTAGGCCAATAACATGTTTACCAACTTTGTACAAACTTCTGACATCTATTCTGAGACTCAAAATTACAACACATATTAATCACAATTCGATACTTTCTATTTCTCAGAATGGATGTAGAAGTGGGACCCGTGGCACTAAAGAGCTCCTTATCATAGACATGACCATTAGCCAGCAGGTGCGTCGTAATCGTAAGAGCCTGGCAACATGCTGGATAGATTACAAGAAGGCTTTTGACATCATACATGGCTTTTGAAGGTGCTTGAGTTGTATAAAATTGATACAACTCTGTGCACTTTCTTGAAGGTGTGTATGGGGCAATGGAGAACAGCACTTCGCTATCCTGGGTGTCGGCAGTCTGCGATGAACGACGTACTTATAAAGATCGAGCGAGGCATCTTTCAAGGTGACAGTCTGAGCCCCTTGTGGTTTTGTCTAGCTTTGAACCCTCTGAGCACTCTATTAGAGGGTTCAGGGTTAGGCTACAGGTTGCAAAAAGATGATTGAGTTATATCTCACCTCCTTTACATGGATGATTTGAAACTACTTGCCCCCACTAAATTACAATTGACAGCATTACTAAAGGTTACGGAAAACTTTAGTAATTCTATCAAAATGGAATTTGGTGTAGACAAGTGTGCAGTTATGTATGTAAAAAAAGGTGAGATTGTGGAATCTGAAGGTATAGAGCTTTCAGATTCCACAAAACTCAGATCTCTGTCTGCAACCGAAACCTACAAATATCTAGGTTTTTCACAGTCTTTAGGAATACCAGAATCTGACATGAAACAAACGTTGCGGGAACGCTTCTTTGGCCGCCTGAAAAAAGTACTTAAAAGTCTTTTGTCAGGCGGTAACAGGGTGCGGGCCTGCAATGGTTGGGTTATGCCGGTTCTGATGTATTCCTTTGGTGTACTTAGATGGACTCAGACTGAATTAGATGCCATTGATAGGAGAGTCCGTACATTGTTGACTGCATTCCGAATGCACCACCCACGTTCATCGGTTATGAGATTGTATATCCCGCGAAGGTTAGGGGGTCGTGGATTACGAAATATCAAGACCCTACACAATCGCGAGGTATACAATCTTAGAGAATATTTTCTACAAACTGATGTGGGAGTGCATCGTAGTGTAGTCGCAGTGGATACCGGGCTCACTCCGCTCGCTCTGGCTAAAGAGAATTGGCGCAAGCCTGTAGTACTTAGTACTAATGATCGCAGAGAAGTATGGAAGGGCAAAGTACTCCATGGTCGATTTTATCGGGCCCTATATGGGCCTGATATAGATTTCAAAGCATCTACGTCCTGGCTGCGGTATAGTGATCTCTTCGGAGAAACCGAAGGTTTTGTCTGTGCGATTATGGATGAAGTTATCATGACGAATACCTAACTATCGGAAATATATCCTGAAGGATGGTACGGTCGACATGTGTCGGGCATGTCACCGACCTGGAGAATCTATCAGGCATATTATTTCTGGTTGTTCTCGTCTTGCTAACGGCGAGTATTTGCATAGGCACAACCAAGTAGCCAGGATCGTGCATCAGCAACTTGCCCTTAAATACAATCTTGTGATTTCAGAGGTACCATACTACAGGTATGTGCCTGATCCAGTTCTCGAGAATGGTCGTGCTACGTTATATTGGGATCGATCTATTATCGCATGTGTGGTGTGTCAATAAGCCTGATATTGTGGTGATAGATCGATTAGAGCGCCGCGCAATAATTGTCGATATCGCCGTTCCTCATGACGAGAATCTCGTGAAAGTCGAAAAAGAAAAACAAATAAAATATTTGGATTTATCTCACGAGATTGTCGATATGTGGAATGTGGATTCAGTGATCATTGTTCCGATAGTCGTATCAGCACACGGATTGATAGCCAAGAGCCTCGACCAACACCTTAAGAGGCTCACGTTAGGGGGCTGGATCAGGGGTCTGATACAGAAGGCAGTCCTTCTTGACACGGCACGTATAGTGAGGAGGTTCCTGTCTTTGGAGCCCTAACCACCGGTTTCTTGGTCCCTGTACCCGAAGTCGGTGGTCTACTATTTTTTATATTTTTAAATGTATTTGTTTTATATGTATATTTAAAAATGTAATTTATATGTATATACAAATGGAATAAAGTGAATAATAATAAATAAATATTCCGAACATCTAACACACAACGCCACCTAGTCCCAAGCAGAGCTTGTGTTATGGGTACTAGACAACTGATATAAATACTTAAATACTTTTTTTTTTGTAAATACATACATATCGTACATAGCAAACACCAAAACTCCGAAACAAATATTTGCAGATCATACAAACATTTGGTCCGACCTGGGAATAGAACTTGAGACTTCAAGCTTTGCAGTCGCATACGCTACCACTACACCACCGAGGCAGTCGATAAGATAAATTTAAATAAGTGGTTTTCAGGAATTTAATTAAGTGGCGGGCACTTTTTTTAAGATTACTATAACAGATACACTATGTGGTACATATTTTACATATTAAAAGTATCCTGCTTGGTCAACTGAGGAAGTTTCGAGTGCACCAACGTTTAAATATTTGTTTAAAGTTGTCTGTACTGCAAGCAACAGAGACCTTTTGTATAATTCAGACTTAGCTATTTCGAAACTCAATTCCCACTGGAATTTTCTAAGCCGATTCCTAGAAAGTTTACATGTTAAATTAATAGAAGTTTATTGCTTTATGCTTAATCATCATCAACAACCCATAATGTCCCACTGCTGGGCTAGGGTCTCCTCTCAGGTGAGGGTTTTTGAATGGTTTTCACTATATCTATCATCATTGGAAGGCCAAGAAAACCCCTGAGCGTTTACTGGATAAATTCCATAGAAATCTCTAATAGACAATATAATAATTCCATGACAAAATTCGTCTAAAATAGCAAATATAGACACTGACAGACATACGACAAGGCTAATTTCTGACAACCCTTTTCTATTACCTACGTTTCTTTCGCAAGACACTATTATTCTTCATAATATAGTTTGTGCTAAAAGGTATAGTATATCTAATGAAAGCAACTAAAGTTAACAAGATTTGTATCGCCGGGTCATAGCATCGCGTAAGCCGCATCGTGCCGAGCTCTATATAAATCAATTTAACCATTTTAATACAGTTTGTAGCGATTGACGGCGGCTAACGGAGGGCGTTGGACTACGCCTCTGATCCAATACACCTTCGTTATTGCGTTAACGTGTATCTTGGAAAATACTCCGAGGTCCTCCTTGATTGGTTTGTTGTTTACTCCCCAGTTGAGAGAGCGATAGCTTGATACCTAGCTAACATTTCATTACATTATGTAATCTGCCAGTGGAAGCCTTATTGCTTGGAGCGAAATCTGAAGACAACTAGTGCATCTCAATTATATTACATATTCTTTTATTTATTTCTTTAAATTTATTCTTGGGTTCACAGAACTTCATAAAATACACTAACGACTTCTAAAATGTTACTCGATTAAACTATTTATTAAAAAGTGTCTGGCCAAGAAAGACCAGATTAAATAAAATAAAAGTTTTACGTGCAATAGACACTAACACCTATAACATGAAGGTACACTTTGAGAAGATGAAAAAGTAATAGTTTGTAAATCTACGAACACTGAAACAATATATTTCAACTTGGTATTTAGTAATATATGAATGAAACGAAAATTCACGTCGAATATAGTGGCAGTAACAAAAATGGAAGTATTACCTGCGTAATGAACTAGCGCCGACAATATTGGTAACGAATCAGACATATCGCACAAAACACTCGTTGTTATATTCCGCGGCCATATTCGCTCTGTGGTGATGATAAGCGAACATATTAATGTTAACGCATCGAACTATCACTTGATAACTCGGCTCACAGATTGGTCAATCTTTATTTATTTATGCTTTAACTATAACATTTCCACTAATTACAATAATGGAAGTCAAAGAAAAGAAAAGCAAACAATAAAACATGAAGGTAAGAAAATTAAGATGAAGACATACTCGTATATAAATAAAAAATCATCCATAAAGATCACGGATTTTTAAGCTTACTAACATCACGGCTGAATGGCCGAACATGATGTTTATTTAAACATAGCGGTGTAGGTAGCGGTTGATAAGGTTTTCAAATTTAATTTACCTATAATAATTATATTTCTTTGATCTATCTCTTACTTTAACTTAAGGTATAAATTACACTTCCTTTTTTTTGAATAAATTTACTTTATTTACATTTCATTTTAATAGCGAAAACAGACCAGTGTTGTTTTACAATTCGCTAAATATTATTACAATGATTAGGGCGTTTATAAGAGCGGCCGTGAGCTTGTTTGCCCAATTCCTTCTCACGAGCCTCAATCATTGGGAAATGGAATATTACAGATCAATACTTTTTTTAAATACTTTTATGACCAATCTGTAACATTGAATTTGTATTTGTAGACGTGAACACCTTCAAATACTCTGTTTCTAAATTAAAATATGATAACCAAACTATCGAAAATCAAAATATGTTATAGATAAACTTTATAACACAGATCTTACTCCTCTATGGGCTGAGAATCGAACCCGCAACCTCGTATTCAACAGTCAGGGTCAGTTACAACAAAGTCAAATCTTATTATTATTTCTCTTGCACTCTATTGCACCTCGTTACCATTTTTTTTTTTTTTTTAACGTGTGGAAACCCTCTCTGGCCGTCACCCCGCCGGGGTTTGCGGCGGGGCGGTGTGTCGGAATCGAACCGACTAAAACCACACGGTGTGCCTACTCTGCGCCTGAGATGGGAGGGGTCCGGGAACTGCATTTATTAACACGACCGGACCCCGCAACTCGTTACCAGCACAAACCTTTACGTAAATAGTAATTATAGTAATGCACTAATTTCCATTAATGTAATACATTTGTATATGAACGGTGTCATTGAAAGCATGCTTATCTGGTGCAGGTAGGTAATAAGCTGTGGAATTTGATTAATATTATTACTTCAAAGGGAAGACCAACCAGTTCATACATATTCGTTATTAAAATTTCATTTACAATAATAATACATATAATATGTGTATATTTACAAAAAAAAAAACAGTATAGGTATATGTATTTATATCAGTGGTCTAGTAACCATAACACAAGCTCTGCTTAGCTTTTTTTTTTTATTGAATAGAGGACAAACGAGCAGACGCATCACCTGATGGTAAGCGATTACCGCCGCCCATGAACACCCGCAACACCATAAGCGTCACAAGTGCGTTGTCGACCTTTAGGGGATGGGGAGAGGGAACGGGGGTAGGGGTTGGGGTATGGGCCTCCGGTATCCTCACTCACTCGGTGAAACACAGCGTAAGCGCTATTTCACACCGGTTTTCTGTGAGGCCGTGGTATCACTCCGGTCGAGCCGGCCCATTCATGCCGAAGCGTGGCTCTCCTACGGAAAGCTTGGGTCTAGATGGCGTTGTGTGTTAGATGTCCGGAATATTTATTTATTAATATTTATTTAATCTTCTTTAAGTTCACCTTTTACCAATTATTTACATAATCAGCACCCATTTATATTATTACTTCAAGATGTTATGCCGTTTTTTGCTAGCTTTAGGCTAAATATTTCTTCAAACTTTCCTCTTTTAGCCGTACTGAAATACACATTTTGGCTAGTGCTCTCGATAACAATTAGTTGGTTATCGCTTCGTCGAGGTCTGATGGCCACCTTGACTTGGCTAAACTGAGTCTTAGTGTATTTTATGTCGTCGTTTGATTATTTATAAAATTTTCTACTACATGGGGAATTACTAATAGTGACAAAGTCAGGTATTTCTAACTTATTTAATCTATAATTTGGCTTTATTTCAATATTCGTGACAAAAGCTATTGCGTTAAAACTTTACGATTCACTGTAACATCTGCTTAAAAGTTAAGGCGTGAAAGTGTAACAAGCAAACTAATAAATAAATTTAAAAAAAATCCTATTATATGAAATAAGTAAGGAAATAGAGCAGTGATATACAGCATTCAAACATTAAAACGTGCTTCACACATCAGCTGGGAGATATTTGGTCCACTGTATACAAAGATTATGTGGCAGTTCGCAGCGCAAGAGATTATTTGATTTATCAAATCTATTTGCTTTATTATAAATCACTATTATGGTCTCTGTTGTTTTATGTCATAGACTAAAATAACTTTAAAAAAAAATGCATCGTTTTATAATTTCCAATTGGCAAATCGTCTCCACCTTAAATTTTTCCTATTTATTTTAATTCGTCATTTACGAAATAAACAAAAGAAGAGAGTTTCGTTCCTAGATATCCTCGGTTTTTGCTTCTTGGATACACTTGGTTTTGTTTTTTTCAATAAGGAAATTTATTTTCTTTTTTGTGTGAGTATGAGTACCGGTGTCTTTTATTGTCCCTCCTTACGTATCGATTTCTTTTCATCCTTTGAACTGCTTTTAGAGCAATTCACTTCATCGTACAGTCATACCATAATCATGGGTGATTTTAATACCTGCCTCCTCAAAAATGATTCTCGTTCGTCATCCCTTCAATCCATCATCAAATCCTGCAACCTTTCCATACTTCCTTTAAATGCTACGCACTATTTCCCACACTCTACTCCTTCTCTGCTAGACCTTATCCTTGTTTCTTCCCCTGAGCTCGCAGTTAAACACGGTCAGTGCTCTGCTGACGAGTTTTCTTGTCACGACTTGCTGTACCTTTCTTACCGACTCCGTCCTCCTAAACTTAAAGCTAAGATCATCTTGCAGCGAAATTTTAAGGCCATGGATGCTGATGTCTTGACAAGGGATGCCAAAAATATCGACTGGACATCGCTCTTCAGTGCTGATAACATAGATGAAAAAGTTACATTATTTAACACAAAAATTTTGTCTCTTTACGATAAGCATGCACCCCTCAAGGAAGTTAAGGTCAAACGTCTTCCATCACCATGGTTAACTGCAGAAGTCAAAGCACTAATCAGGAAGAAAGTGATTGCTAAATCAAGATTTAAGAAGGGCCCAACTGATTACAACCGTGATCGATATGTGTCCATCCGGAATCACTGCAGCAAGGTGTGTAGGAATGCACAGCGCCGTTACATTCACAGCTCCGTCGAAAACGGAGACCCAGCTAAGGTCTGGAAATTTTTAAGGTCATTCGGAGTAGGCAAATCTCTTCATGACTCTATTCCTAAAAATATAGACTTAACTTTACTCAATCAACACTTCTCCGTCTCAACAAGTTTTGATAAAATGACAAAAGATGCTACTCTAAAACATCTTACTTCTGCTTCTACTCCTGACTGCTCTCCCTTCTTCTTTAGTCAATTCTCTGATTGTGATGTTAAGAAGAGCATAGTATCTATTACCTCAAATGCAGTGGGCTCTGATTGTCTAAATCGCAATATGATCCTTCCAATCCTTGATGAAGTTATTCCCGTCATCTGCCATATCCTCAATTATTCGATCTCCTATAGCGTTTTTCCTAAGTCATGGAAGGATGCAGAAATTATACCTATCCCTAAAAAGAAGAACCCCGAATCCTTTTCCGATTACCGCCCCATTTCTATCCTCCCCTTCCTCTCTAAAGTTCTTGAACGTTTGGTCCATGCTCAATTTTCCAATTTCCTTTCCAAAAACCTGCTCCTCAACCCTCTTCAGTCTGGTTTCAGACCCGGCCATAGCACCACTACTACTCTAATTCAGATTACCGAGGACATCAGAGATGCTATGGAGAACGGCGAACTTACTGTCATAACGCTCCTCGACTTCAGTAATGCATTTAACACCGTTGATTTTGACATTCTGCTATGTATATTACGCTCTCTTAACATATCTCCAACCGTGATTGACTGGTTTCACAACTACCTGTTTGGTCGCCGGCAGCGTATTAGTATTGATAACACTGTGTCTTCTTGGTGTAGTACTAAAGCTGGTGTCCCTCAGGGTGGCGTGCTATCTCCTTTACTTTTCTCTGTTTTTATTAACAACATCACTAATGATCTCACTTTTTCCTACCACCTATATGCAGACGATCTCCAGATTTATTTTAAAGCACCACCGGTTAACCTGGCTGATGCTATTGATACAGTTAACGCTGACTTGGTAAAGATCTGTAAGTGGAGCAATTCCCACGGCCTCAAGATTAACCCTCTCAAGACTCAAGTCATAGTTGTAGGTAGTTCTAGACTGATTTCCAAAATCGATTGGACTATACTGCCTCAAGTCTCGTGCGATAACACACCTATTCCCTTTAGTGATAAAGTAAAGAACTTGGGTATTTATATTGACAGCACCTTATCCTGGGGTCCTCAGCTGCAGGACCTGAGTCGCAAAATGTTCGCGGCTGCAGGGTCTTTGCGTAGGCTACGCAATTTGTTACCTACTTCTACCAAGATTGCTCTCACACAATCCCTTCTTTTCCCTATCCTTGATTATGCTGATGCCAGTTATTTAGATCTCACTGAAGACCAATTGAATAAGCTTGAAAGACTCCAAAATCTCTGTATAAGATTCATATTCGGATTGCGTAAATATGATCACATCTCCGACTATCGTAAAAAGCTTAAGTGGTTACCTATCCGCCTTCGCCGGAATACACATATCCTTTCTCTTCTATACAACATCCTATTTAGTCCTTTTACCCCACTTTACCTTAAATCACGGTTTACTTTTTTACACGATACACATTCCAAACTACTGAGATCGTCTGAGAACTTAAAACTAAAAATACCGTCGCATTCTACCAAATTTTCCGACCTCTCTTTTTCTGTTCAAGCAGCTCGACTGTGGAACGCCCTACCAGTCGCAATAAGACGTGCACCAACAGTAAATGTCTTCAAGAGACTAGTAAAAGAGCATTACCTGGAAGACATTTAGGTCCCATAACCTACGTATTTCCCTCGCGTAGTCAGTTTATATTTATTTCACTTATACTCTTCTAAGTTTTTATTATTTAATCGTCATTACTATCTAACTTCCACCCTATATATAGTGTATACTGCTTTAATTTTTTCTTCACGTATAATATTCATGCACCAGACACAACCCTCTAATTTCCCTATTTGTTTTATTTCCATCCTAAGGTTGCCTGTAAGAGATTGCCTCCGGGCGATAAGGCCGCCAATTGTACCTACTTAACTTAAATTAAGATCTTTTATAATTGACCTGGTGTACAATAAAGACGTTATTATTATTATTATTCTCTTTATTTAATTATATATACATATTAATTACATTTTTAAATACATAAAAAAGATAAACAATAACATAATATATATTTAAAAATATAAAAAATAGTAGACCACCGACTTTGGGTACAGGGACCAAGAAACCGGTGGTTAGGGCTCCAAACACAGGAACCTCCTCACTATGCGTGCCGTGTCAAGGAGGACTGCCTTCTGTATCAGACCCTTGATCCAGCCTTCTAACGTGAGCCTCTTAAGGTGTTGGTCGAGGCTCTTGGCTATCAATCCGTGAGCAGATACGACTATCGGAACAATTATTGCCGAATCCACATTCCACATATCGACAATCTCGTGAGATAGATCCAAATATTTTATTTGTTTTTCTTTTTCGACTTTCACGAGATTCTCGTCATGAGGAACGGCGATATCGATAATAATTGCGCGGCGCTCTAATCGATCTATCACCACAATATCAGGCTTATTGGCAACAATAGTCCTGTCTGTAATAATAGATCGATCCCAATATAATGTAGCACGACCATTCTCGAGAACTGGGTCGGGCACATACCTGTAGTATGGCACCCCTGAGTTCACAAGATGGTATTTAAGGGCAAGTTGCTGGTGTACGATCCTGGCTACTTGGTTGTGCCTGTGCAAATACTCGCCGTTAGCAAGACGAGAACAACCAGAAATAATATGCCTGATAGATTCTCCGGGACGGTGACATGCCCGACAAATGTCGACCGTACCATCTTTCAGGATATACTTCCGATAGTTATTCGTCATGATAACTTCGTCCATAATCGCACAAACAAAACCTTCGGTTTCTCCGAAGAGATCACCATACCGTAGCCAGGACGTAGATGTTTTGAAGTCAATATCAGGCCCATTTAGGGCCCGATAAAATTGACCATGAAGTTCCTTGCCCTTCCATACCTCCCTGCGATCAGTAGTACTAAGTACCACAGGTTTGCGCCAATTCTCTTTGGCCAGAGCAAGCGGAGTGAGTCCGGTATCCACTGCAACTACACTGCGATGCATGCCCACATCAGTATGAAGAAAATATTCTCTAAGATTGTATATCTCGCGATTGTGTAGGGTCTTGATATTTAAAAGGCCACGACCCCCACATTTTCGCGGGATATACAACCTCATAACTGATGAACGTGGGTGATGCATTCGAAATGCAGTCAGCAATGTACGGACTCTCCTATTATTATTATTATTATCATAATTATATCATAGTAGAACAAATTTAAGAAATGTCCTTGCCATTTGTTTTCCTCAAGAAAAGCTGTTTGAGAGTTCTCATAAGATATTATATATTCTATACATAAAAATGAATTACTGTCTGTTAGTCTCGCTAAAACTCGAGAACGGCTCGGCCAATTTTGCTGATTTTGGTTTTTAAATATTTGTTGTAGTCCAGGGACGGTTTAATAGGAAAAAAAGTATCGGAAATAAAAATATTTTTTTCGAGCAGAGCTTCAGTGAAGAATGTTACAAAAACGGGGGACAGTTATTACGCTACGGGCAATAGGAGACGTGAACGAGGTTGCGTGGGTCAGCTAGTGTATGATAAAAAAACACATATATAATATAAACATTTCTGTATTCTCGTATTCTTGGTGATGACGTAGCCTAACGTACGTATAGTTTTATTCCACTTACGCCTAGAATGGCAGTCTACAGCCGCCTTCCCAGCAAACAATTCGGCCTGGGTTTAAATAAAAAATTATAGCTATTTAATATGCAAGTTGGACTAGACACACACTCAAAAGTAGCAATTAAAGCATTTATTTACCACCACTGTCAATAAACGCGTGTGATAAAGGTTCAGCTCTACCTTGCCCGAGTAGTTTCGCTAAACTTAATTAAATTGTAAACATGGTTCGGTAACGGCCTGACCTCGTTACACTAACCACTATTGATACGACTTACACGAGATTATGTCAATTTAAAACCATTATAGCGGTCCTGATTACAAACTCAATTTACTCCTTATAGCCCAAACAATGACAGTAGCGGTTGTTCAATGTAAAGACGTTTGTACTACTTATGTAATTACCTTCGATTGTAGTACTCGTACGACACCAAATAAATTATTAGTTTAAACATAAACTTGTAACAATTAAATAAAATACATAAATAAATATTTCAGACATATTACACACAACGCCATCTAGTCCCAAGCTAAGCAGAGCTTGTGTAATGGGTACTAGACATCTGATATAAATACAAGTAAATACTTTTTTTGCAAATATATGTATATTATACATAGAAAACACCAAAACTCCGAAACAAATATTTGCAGATCATACAAACATTTCATCCGACCCGGGAATCGAACCCGAGACCTCAAGCACAGCAGTCGCATACGCTACCACTACGCCACAGAGGCAATTACCTATACTTTAAAGTAGAAGATGAGTAAAAGAGTAACAGATAAGTTTTAATGTGTCTATAGTTACAACAAAACGATCAAATCAACTGTACACGTTGATTTCTCCTGAATATTTTTAAACATAACCTACCATACCCATGATACATATATTTAACAATGCCCTCCTTTGTACACTATTAAATAGTAATGTAAAGAATGTCCTTGAGTGCTGGACGCTGGTTGGCACACTCGCGTTAGAATAGATTTTGGAAATTGAATAGTTTATTTAAAAGGTATTCAACTCAGTTATGAAGTACATGAAATATTGACATAAGTACAAGTAGATTCGACGATTGAAAACAACCATTTCCATTATGAAAATATATATAAGATCAGGTTTTCTTATAAAGCACAACACAATGTGATTCATCTAAAACAGAGTTTTATTTATTAAATACAAATCAGTTTTACATTAAATATGACAAATAAGAAGGTACTGAAAAAATAACCAACCTAAAACAGAGAATCGACAATGAAATGTTCATGCCTTACTCTTTTTACTACAAAACTTTTAATCTTCTTTTGCACAATAAATCTAAGCAAATTCACAATTATAACTTGAACACAACACATAAATATTAAAGAATCTCCATCTTCCTTATAGCTGTACTAATGCCAACTCAATGTAATGTCAATGTCACTGTCAACGTCACAAAGCTTACATCACCCCCCTTCGTAAAGCAAATTTTTTCAACTTAAGTTAAGTAAAATTTGACTACAAAATTTAATCATCAATAAGCACAGGAATGAGCTTTGTGACATGATATAGTCCAAGCGATCTTGAACCACGACCAGTATTTATTTTAAAAACAGAATCTGATATTTTTTCTTCAATTAAACAGGGACCCATTCTAATTTCATCCATCTTTTTCTTGTTTAATTTGTTTCCATAATCAACATATACCTTATCTCCTTTTTTAAAATCATGTTGTAATCTATTCTTGGCAAAAATTTTTTTATTATATTCATGCGATTTTATTGACCTTTGGAGTGCTATTTTCCTGTCTTCTTCCAAACTTTTTGTTAATAAATGTTTTCCTTTTAATTCCTTTGGTAGCAAGTCTGTGGACTCACCAGATAGCAAGTATTTAGGAGTGAATCCCGTTACAGAATGGTTCGTTTCATTGTATCTATTTCTACATTCTTCCGCTAATTTTGACCAATTTTCTTTTCCTTCTGATTCATTCATTTTGCATCTAATTTTGTTCACAATAGTCTGATTTAACCTCTCGTTTAAACCGTTTGAGAATGGTGCATCTACTGCAGTAAGTATTAATTGAATATTTCGGTTCTTAAGGTAATTCTTGAATTCAATCGAATTAAAAGCTGGATATTGATCAGAGAATAAGATTTCTATTGTTTCTTCTTGAGGGATTTTTAATAAGTTTGATAAAGTCTCGAGCATGTTGATTCTTAGAACATAGGATATATGCATACCTCGTGAAGTGGTCTACTAATAAATGTAAGTATCTTTTTGTTGATCTTTGACCCCCAAATCCTCCTATTGTGTCCAGTGATATTATTTGAAAGGGTTTAGTCGCTGGACCTAATTGCGACATAAAGCCATATTTTCTATTTAACCTTGTTTTATTTTTTATGCATATTTCACAGTTTTCACATATATATTTAATATTTTCTGATAGATTAGGTGCAGTGTAAAATGGTTTTATTTTAGATTCTATTTGATTTATTCCAGTATGACAATATTTTTCATGGGTCTTTTTTATTATAGTTTTGCTGTAATCTTCACTTAATATTATTTTTTTCCTATTATTATTACTTTTTTTATAATAAATTCCATCTTCTAAAATTATATTTCTTTCAAGTTCTTTTATTTGCGAATTTTGTGCTTGATCATACTTTATGTCTTGAATATCGATAATATTTACCGTTCTTAAGTTATCCTCATTATTTGCATCAATGTCCATTACTGGGTTTCTGCTGAGACAATCTGCTTCTGTATTATTTTTTCCTGGAAAATATTTTATTTCGCAATTATACTGCGACAGGTAAAGTGACATATCGCCCAATTCATCGTCAGGTCTGTTTTTTATATTTAACTTTTCTAGAGGCTTGTGATCTGTGTAGACAGTAAAATGATTTCTAATTAACCAATGTTGCCAAAATTTTATGCTCTCTTTTATGGCTAAACATTCCAAAAATATAGCTTTTTTATTTTTTTTGTGATACATTTAATTTTTTTGAAAAATATGCTACTGGCTTTTCTTCACCAGTGTGCTGAATTTGTTTCAAAACTGCTCCTATTCCTACGCCACTGGCGTCTGTATAAATTACTATTGGTGCTTGTGGATCATAAATGGCTAGTATTGGTTTGGAACATAAATAGTCTTTAACCTTTTGGAATGCATTCTCACACTGTTTTGTCCAAGTAAATCTCTGATCTTTTCTGAGCAATTGATGTAAAGGATCAAGAACTATAGAGACATTTGGAATGTACTTTCTATAAAAAATTATTTTCCCTAAAAATTGGCGTATTTGTTTTCTATTTTGAGGAGCAGGAAAATCTTTTATTGATTTCAAATTGTCTTTTAGAGGTGTTATCGTATTCTTTTGTAATATGTGACCTAAGTACTTGACAGAATCACATGCGAACTTACATTTTGTTAATTTTAGCCTAAAACCTTCTTCTTGAATAGCCTCTAGCAATTGCTTTAAATGTGTTATATGTTCAGAAAATGTCTTAGAGAATATTAATATATCATCAATAAAATTCACTGCAAATCCTGACAGACCATTTTTCCTTATAATATTTCCCAAAATCCGTTGAAATATGGCTGGTGCTGTCTTAAGACCAAAGGGTAAACAAGTCCATTGGTAATGACCTTCTTGAGTTACAAAACCAGTTTTATGCCGGTCAGTAATTTTCAAAGGGATGGACCAAAAAGCTGAATTTATATCAAGAGTTGTAAAATACTTATAGTTTATTGTTCTTGTTATTAGATCTTCTATGAGAGGAAATGGTTGTGGTTGGGGTATTATTATTTTATTTAAATCTCTGAAGTCTATGCATAGTCTGCTTTTTTTTCCTTCGTCCCTTTTAAAAGCTAAAGTAACGGGTGCTGCAAATGGACTGTAAGATTCCTCAATTAATTCATGTTTTAATAGTTGGGAGATTTGATTTTCTATTTCTATCTTGTCTTGGAGTGAACATCTATATGGTCTTTTATAGCAATATTTTTCCACTTGCAAGTCAATACAGGCTTCATGCTTCTTCACTTTTCCAGTATCATATTTATTTTTAGCAAAAATTTCTGTTTAACTATTCAATAATAAGTCTGTCTGTTTTCTTTGGTCAGTGTTTAAGTATTCTGTATCTATACTAAATTTGTTTGTATCTATCCCTTCATTAAAGTTTACTTCATATTCTTTTTCTTCTATATTTATTTCCATATTTTTAATCTCTTTATTTTCAATTTTACTATTCGTTTTGAAATTGTGTATTTTCTGTATTTGGATATTTAAATTCTCATCATGAGTCAACCCAAATTTATGTATTGAATCTAATCCTAGTATTAGATCATACTCAAAATTTTCATTTACAAAGATAAATGCATTTATTCTAGCCTTCTTGTGTAATAATTCCACATCCAGTGTAATTAAACCTTTAGTTTTACCCCCTCCACTTATTGTTTTTATTTTGTTATGACAATAATTTGGCTTCATATCCGTCACCTGAACTAATCCTGAATTTATTAATGTTATGCGTGAACCGGTGTCATACAGACCCTTAACTTCTAATGTATTATTTAACATCACCATAATCTCAATTAGTGGAGGGAATTTAAGTTTTTTGGATCTTCATTACTTAGTTTAACTTGTAATATTGAATTAGAATTAAGTTTTTGTCATTGGTTGCTTTCATCTCACAGTTATACCAGCAAACATTCTCTGGATGAAATCTATTTAATTTTCCTTTATTCTCACAAATCCTGCATGACTTTTTGTCAGTTCTTTTAATCTCTTGTTTATAGTATTTTTTTCTGTATTTAAGTTTTTCTTTGTCTCAATTTTCCTTGTTAAACTTTCTAGTCCTCTTATACAGTTAAATAAGTCATTTACTTCTTTAAGACCCTCTCTGTCTATTCTATACATAATGAAGTTTGGTAGACCAGTGACAATCAAACAAATCAGGGTTTGTGTATCAATTAATTTGTTCATTTCTAGTAACAGTCTCTCTTTTTTCAGAGCATATTCTAACATTGATCCTTGTATATATTTAAAATTCATAGCATACCTTATTGGTGACCAGCTTTTATCAATAAATGTTTCATTTAAACTTTTCTTCCATACAGACCAATCTGAATCTATAGTATGTTTTATAATCATTGAGGTGTACCAATCAGTGCAAGCATCTTCTAAAAGTAATCTTAAAATTTCTACTTTTTGTAAATCTGTATCTATTTGTAAACGTGTACATTCACTTTCAAAAGTATCTAACCATTGTTTGACATTTGTTGTATTTCTTGAAAACTTCTCTATTGAAAATTCTGCTACCAATCTTGTCTTACTTTCTGTTTTTCTTAACAATGTTGGTTCCGTTGACGATGATTCATGACTTTGTTCTAATTTTTCAAGTAAAAACCCATCAAATTGTAAGTTATCATCATCTAAATATGTTGATTTCATTTCCTCGGTTAATGTTATCCAAACCTGTCTCTTATCATACCTTTTCTGGAGAGATTTTTTTATTTTGTTAAATATTTCATGCTTTATTATTTCTTTGTGTAAATGCACTGGTTGATACTCTCTAGGCACCGTAAAGGTTTGGTTTTTTTGTATCCGTAATAGAGGTTATAGCATACATATTTGTCTTATTATCATCCAATTTGGCTTTTATAATAAACTCAAATCTTAATTTTTCCATCTTATAGGTTGTTTGTTCCTGCATGTGTTTATAAAAATTGTCGATTTATAAGATCAGGTTTTCTTATAAAGCACAACACAATGTGATTCATCTAAAACAGAGTTTTATTTATTAAATACAAATCAGTTTTACATTAAATATGACAAATAAGAAGGTACTGAAAAAATAACCAACCTAAAACAGAGAATCGACAATTAAATGTTCATGCCTTACTCTTTTTACTACAAAACTTTTAATCTTCTTTTGCACAATAAATCTAAGCAAATTCACAATTATAACTTGAACACAACACATAAATATTAAAGAATCTCCATCTTCCTTATAGCTGTATTAATGCCAACTCAATGTAATGTCAATGTCACTGTCAACGTCACAAAGCTTACATATATATTCCCAATATTACTTAATTTAATAAATTATCATTAACTAGGTGCTTCACTAGGTCCCTGAGATCGAGGGGGGGAAAAAATTTCTCCCGGGACAGGTCCTGTTAAGGCACGGCGTCAATTCGGGGAGGACCTGAAATAATATGGTCCGGGTCCTCCCAGAGTAGGGCGCCAGAGGCCGGTCGTCGGGGTGTATGTATGTACACCACATACTCCTAGCTCCTGTGTCCCCGAGGAGTTGGAGGATCCGAAAGGATTTTTCACCCCGTCAAAAAAAAGAAAGGTGCTTCACTAATGAAATTGAATCTCAAATTGTTATATATTATACTACTAGCTGACCGACGCAACCTCGTTTGCGTCTTTTATTGCCCGTAGCGAAAAATTTTCCCCCGTATAGGGTTGATTTTTTACACCTTGTGTCCGAAAAACCCCAATATCTTACGGAACCCTATTTTTTTCCAAAATAAAATATAGCCTATAGATTTACCATAGCAGCGCCATCTATTGATTACTTACTCAACCCAGTCGAAAGGTATCGACATCTGTTAGAATCATTTGGAGTTAACAGATAATTGTGACTGTCAAATAGTAACAGACAAATAATTAGCAATAAATTAAAATTGCGACTATAATTTGATATTTAAACTATCCTATCTCTCAAGTTGTATCGAACTGCACATGTTGTGCAAATTTTATTATAATCGGTTAAGTGGTTTAGGAGTCCATAGAGGACAAACATTGTGACACGAGATTTATATATATTAAGATGTGAGTAGGTGTATGTTTGCATGCAATTGTGTAGTTGAACTAAAAGTAGTTGTAGGTGCTGCTGTAACAGAACATGAAATAGACCTAGAAAATTATGTAATTTATGTAGAGAACAACTTGATTTATATAGAACAATCATTAATATCAGCTAGAAGCTCAAGCATTACCGCGTCTTCCAATGTGTTTTATTTATTTGGCAGATAGATCTAATTAGGTCTAATTTTGATGAGATAAATCGAATCCACGACTTCTGAAATAGAAGTCATGGCAGCTTACGATTAAAGTAACATTGTGTTAATTTAGATCTTCCCACGTTATTTTGTATACTTCTTGATATATAATAAAAAGAACGCTCTTTTTAGCTACACCTTTTTAAAAGCTATAACCTCTTTACAAAGTTTAAACAAGCACGAAACAAGAAATCAAGTGATTGAAGGACAGTATAGATTTCTTCATAATTTTACCTATGTGATATGTTTTGAACGTCAAAACACAAGGAAATTGTAAGTTTCCTAGAAACTGCTCAGTAACAAAGTGAATTTAGCAAGCCTTTGCTGCAGTATCGGCTTCATGCATCGCGGCAAACACACGAGCTTCATACCTTCAAACAACAAGCGCTGTAGGCGGTTAATTAGTGCGCCGTCATTTTACGACCGGTAAAACAAACGTAAACGATGTTATCTCCGTCAGATGGCGCCCGCATACACTTTAATGCCCCATGTCGTTGACAGCACACAGTGTAATCGCACTGTATTGTTCTTAAAATATTATGTATGGCACCTTAACTCATTATTTAGGGGTACTCGTCATGTTATATATTCCTGAAGATATTGATAGAGCATGTGTCGCATGTGTTAGAGTGTGTTACTGCATCATGATTAGAGTGACGGGGATTGGTGTTTGCCTAAATTAAACTAAATTGTAGATACAGCTACGTCGATGTCCTGGTATTGGAGATATGTAAATTTTGTATTAGGTTTAAATATTTTGTGATGCTCTGATGGATATATACCAAATAGGATATACTCGTAAATATCGAGGAATATGTGATCAACTGTTTACATATGAAAGTAATATTAATATTACAGATTTTCTTTCGGTTACTGCTTAATAGCACAGTTTATAAAATATAAGTACAAATAATGGACTAATTAAAAATCCAGAAACACATTTTAAAGCACCACTAATATTATAAATTGGAAAGTAACTCTGTCTATCTATTTACACTTTACACTTTTACAGCTAAACCACTGCACGTATTTTAATAAAGTTATGTTGAAAATACTTTGATTTATGAGGAAAAACATAGTCTATTCTTTACCTGATGGAAAGCATAAACAGAATCCATGAATGGTGTTCACCATACTCGTTGCGAATGCAGATAAAGCAACAATGCAGCATGGTGACCCACACTAAGGCGGCCTAATGATGCTTGTGTATCATTGGGCCTCCGGTCCTCACCATTCACCACTCACCAACGATACACAACAGCATCATAGATGTCATTTTACGTTGATCTTCTGTGCGAGGGTAGTACATTAATGTTGTCTGAGATTTTTATTTGAAACTAGAAGACCCACGCAACCTCGTTGCGTCTTCTATTGCCCGTAGCGTGATAATTTTCCCCCTTTTTTTGTAACATTACTCATTTGTGCTCCGCTCCTATTGGTCTTAGCGTGATGATGTATAGCCTTTAACCTTTGTCGATAAATGGGCTATCTAACACTGAAATATTTTTTCAAATCAATTCAATTAACATTTTTTTTAAACTAAACTCTTCATAATAGATTAAAATCTGCTTGTAAATGTAAGTAATCTTAAGAACATATGCGTATTTTAGACTCGTCTGACTTTAAAGAGAACATGCAATAGTTGTAACGTGACAAAAGCTTACAGTCAACTGAAGTGGACGACAACGAAACTCGGTTAGTTACTGTACCTATGTATATACAACCCTACTAGTGTACGTAGGTACATAGTACGTGTACGTGTTACGAGAGGCTCACGTCATGTCGGCATCATCGATCCACTCGCATCCAATTATTCATGTATTCACATACATGGTTATGTGAATTTGTGCACACCATCAAATCTGATTAAAAAGAGACTTTCTGCTCAATTTTATACATATTATTTAAAAATAAGAATAAAAGTAAAATATATATATATAAAAATAAAAAATCAATCTATACCTTTTTCAAGATATATTTGAGGACATGAAAAAAGTAATAGAGGGATTGTAAAAGAAACGTTCTGATCAAAATAAATATATACAATATTTTGAACAAAAGATTCAAGATTTAGTATATTGGTATATATATATAGGTCCCGTTCCTCATCCATTGAAATTCGAAACACCTCGTAGGAGGAAAATGAGACGACTACAAAACTTATAACTGCAGTATGTAATATTGGGGAGGCCATGTGTTCTGTTGTCGGAATCGGAGGTTCGCGATACATATCGCCTTCCAGGAAAATCCTTCGAAACGTCCACTTCACGATTGATAGTTCAGTTTTCAACTGTGCCTATAAAACATAAAATACTCTCTGCTGTCCGCTCTTTGAACAAGAATAAAGATGCAGTCAATAAGATATTAAATACCTTAGTTATTGGGTTTGATTTCCAAACTCAATAACTACGTGCATCGCCCGATCTACATCAGTGGATCAATTGCTTCCTAGTCACCGCAAGTTATTCTTTCAAGCAAGAGAATTTTCAAAGAGAAATGACTTCATTTTTGCTGAATATAAATGCGTAAAAAAGAGGGCGAAAACCATTATCTCATTAATTAATAGTCTCTAAGAACTCAGCATTAAATTGTGACTATTAACCATGGCTGCCCTTTTATGTATTTCGAAAATACTGCTACGATTTAACATTTATATTAAGATATACTATAATACATTACACAACTGCACATCACGTAAACACTATGCACAAATCCTACAACAGTCACGATTTATCAATACAAATAATATGTTTACACAACATAACAAACCACTACAATGTATTAAAATTATGAAATGCGATTGCTTTGTTTTTAGTTCCACTTACGAGTATAAGCTACTCAGAGAAACATTGATTTATGTTCAAACAATACATTCATATACTACACACAAAGAATGCATGAAACGGGATTAGCTCAATTATACAAATTTATTACACACTAAAATAAATTATAGACTTCTTGCCATTGTTATTAATCGTTGTTTAATAAAATTGCCTCTGTGGCGCACTGCTGTGCTTGAGGTCTCCGGTTCGATTCCCGGGTCGTACCAAATTAATAAATATTCCGGACATCTAACACACAACGCCATCTAGTCCCAAGCTAAGCAGAGCTTGTGTTATGGGTACTAGAGAACTATACTTACATACTTTTTTTTGTAAATACATACATATTATACATAGAAAACATCCAAACTCCGAAACAAATATTTGCAACATTTTATAGTGTACTGCTAGACACAGACGTCTCTATAAAGAGGAGGTTATGTAAGAAATAGATGATATGACTCGTATGATGTGCACTCAGTACTCTCACCAATCTTTACGATAATCTTGATATAAAAACTGTTGATAGTTCACTGTAACAGATTGCAGCCTACTGTACCACGCTGACAAGAAGACTTGGTAGTTTCCTTCTCTTTGGAGCGTTGTATCTTGTGTAGTTTACTAAACAAACCATAGGTATCTTGAAAACAGTTTTTTTTGTTGCCTTACACCGAATAAGTCAGTTTACAGAAGCACAAACCTGTCTCTCCTTCAGCTGAGACTCATTGTTTGGCAAAACACTTGCGCCTATTGAGTCATGTGCATGTGCACTGGTTTGCTCATTTGCCTTTTATACCATAAAACAGTCATAATTATATCAAGCTCTCTTCTGAACTTAAGATAATGCAAGATTCTTATAAAATTATTTAAGAAGTGCATTTCAAAGTGTTATCTTTTGTAACATTTAGACACGAAGCAAAAGAGCCCTGACTTATCAACTCCACATGTTAATATTTTTGTAGATGTTATATCATGGTCACCGTACTTAGAGTTTGGGGAAGTATTGCAACATAATGTGCGCACTACATGTGGCCTTTTGACAATATATTAATATACTCGTATGATGTGCACTCAGTACTCTCACCAATCTTTACGATAATCTTTATATAAAAACTGTTGATAGTTCACTGTAACAGGTTGACATAAAACCTATCTTACAGCAATTTTATCTTACTGGTAAAATGGTGTTATGTTTTAGGGTTCCGTACCCAAAACGGGATCCTAAAACAAAAACTCTGCTGTACGTCCGTACGTCCATCAATCGGGCTGTATCTAATGAATTATGATAGCTAAAACAGTTGAATTATTACTGATGATGTATTTCTGTTGCCGCTATAACAACAAAATAAAAAGTTTTCTGGAGATCCTTTATAATGTTGGTTAGTGTTTAGACTATAAATATAACTGTCAGTCTTGTAAATAACATTGATCATGATACTTACTGACCTTGAGTTTAAGAAACTAAATTATCTAAGGGTTGATCTTTGCATTTATCCTTCAACCTTTCCTAAAATTTGAATGTAAAGTATTTCAAACTAAGTTACTAAAGATCTGTCGAGCTACATTTTAAGGTTTAATTTCGACTTGCAAATAATGAGTCACCCTTATTCAGTTTCATTCTGTTACAGGTCTTTCTGTAATAGAACAATATTCTGCAAAGCTCTACATATTGATTCTACTATTTCCGTTGGTATGCCGTAAATAAAGGTGACATACCTAGGTTGTTCCGAAAATTTATAGCCACAGAGTAAATACAATCTGTTCTTTCATGAAACTATATTGGATGGACGGCTAATTTCAACACAAACCTTCTTTGTGAAAATTACTGGCTACTTATGTGTTAAAAGATTATCTGTCACTCTTCTTTTATTTGCAACAATGGGGGAATTCGTCTCGCGGGAAGCTTTTCGTTCTATGATTTTCTATGATTATAAACGAGGGTTAAATGGGAAACTCAAGAAAATTTACAAGCTTCTTTTTTTGGGGAGTCTGCTCCTGTGTGGCCATATTTATGAAGTGATTTCTCTAAATACGTTTACTTATCTATTATACAAATAAAGATCAGTAAGTTAAACAATTTATATTCCTGTTAGTAGATCGGAAAATAATTTTTGAAATAAATATACATTTATGTAATTGTAAATATTTGTATCAGTATAACATTATTGTATTTTGTTGATGATATGATCTGGAATGATGCGCACAAAGCGGGGCGCCATGCCATTACACGCTTCACATGTCAAAGGCTCTCTGCTGATGTGTAAATACCAATAAAATATATGTCAGATATGTGTTACACCATTTAACAATTACTTTTATATCAACGAACTAGAAACATTGTTTACTTGCTAATATTCCATTCCACAATTCCATCCTGCAATATTTAATTTATCTTATAATATGTTATTGTGATATGATAATGTAGTGCTTTTCGACAGACCACTCGAGTTACCAGGTTTTTAAGAAACCACCTAAAAGTCAATCTAACATTGACTTTGATAATCAGCAGACATAAATAGTTGCGGTTTGACATTGTGGAAAAGAATACATAATTCAAAATCGTAAATAATATGTATTCAGTAGGTTAGGTTTTCATGCGGCATGATTCTGAAATATTTATTTGTATTTATAGCATTTATTAGAAATGGTTGGTTATTCTATTCGAAACTTTGTAAACTGCATGGATTACAATGAAACTTGTCATGGAGATACTTGGATTCTTAAGAAAGAGCATAAGCTACGGAAATTACTCGTACCATGATAACCGACATACATGTGAGCGGAGCCGCGGGCGAAAGCTAGTGCTATAATAAGAATTTGTTAACAGACTTCTTTTTGTGGGTAGCCTTATAACTTCTTGCTGAGTATACCAATTTTGATGAACCTTTTTATATTCGACACCTGGTGCTTGTGGCGGGATCTTATTTGGCATATTTTGTTAGAAGTCGTTTTTTGTGTTAAATTTTGTTTGTTTTACAACTGTTATCTAATTTAGTAATCCCTAGAACCCATTAGTACCATGTGCTGCCTTGCACGGCTTGCGAAGATTGGTTAAACAGTAGTAGGTGTACAAGTAATGATACTTACATAAATATTACTAAATAAGCAGAATTGTTTCAGCTAAAATACTGCCTCGTTGGTCTAGTGGTTAGCGTAAGCGACTGCAAATCAAGAGGTCTCGGGTTCAATTCCCGGGTCGGACTGCTGTTGGGTTTTTCCTACAAGAAATTCCTAATAGCAGCCCGGAGTATGGAAGATGGCGGTGTTTCCTGCCCGTGCTTCGGAGAGCACGTTAAGCCGTCGGTCCCGGTTGTCATGAACATCTATGGCAATCGTTATTGGGAAGTCAGTGCCCTCAAATATACTGACAACTAGTTCAACCTTCGAATTCAGTTCACCCTCAGGGTTGCGGAGGTCAGATGCCAGTCGCTCTGTGTAAAAACTGATATTCAGGTAAAACCGGTTGAACTGGTAGCCGACCCCAAATATTGGGAATAATAAAGGCTAGGAAGATGAAGATGATGTTTCAGCTAAAATAATAACAAAATCAAGATATAAATATGGCTAAAGCAATAATAATAAATATCAATTGAAGTACCGTAGAATAAACTATTATACTATTAATACAAATGATTTCGTTAGTGACAATAGTTATTGACTAAATTAAGTAGGTTACGAAATCTCCCCAAAGCTGTAAACTTTGAGAGCCAGCAATAGCGGTAATGACGTAAGGCTTGTGTCATCTACGTGATCACTGTGTCTCGGAATGCTATACCTGAATAAGCATATTGTCATACTATGGTTTTTCCAAATACAGTTGTCAGGTTTCTTTGAAATTTTACTGGATTTTCAAACAAAGTCTTAATCTAATTTATGATAATTTTGACTGACTGTATGAACTTAAGTTTCTGGGAATCGTCCTAGACTAATGTTCTAAAATATTTAAGTATACTGTATGTTTTAGTATCAACTTATCGGTGTCCACTGCTGAACGAAGGTTGGCGACCCCAAGGAGCGCCAAACATCCCATTCTTGGGCAGTCCATCCGCCGCCATCCACTTTTTTCAAATTATCTATTCTTCGTGTAGGGATCCTTAAACAGGGGGTTGCCTAATCGCGGACTTCACTCTAACATATTTCATCGCCAGAGACCGTCGGTGTATCTGGAGACATGACCGGCCCGTTTCCACTTCAGCGTACTGAAGTTTCCGTGCTGAGTTCTCTATCAAATTACGAATTTTATCGGACAAACAGCCAGCATAACGTGCATTAATAGTAACAGTTCAGAATTATAAGTTTAGATTAAGTAAGCGACAAGTACATTTCTGTTTAAACTCTACGTACCAAACTTGTAATACAATTCAATAAGCCAAGATAATAACATTTCCATATTTACCACAGTATGTTGCTCAAAGGGAAATAATGTTCCGAAATATTATTTATTTTTGATTACCTGCAGTGTCGCGGAGAGAATACTAATATGTAAATGTGTGACAAGTATGTGGCGTGTGTTCAAGACACGCTTATATAAGAATTGCTGAAGTGTTTTACAAATGTGGGTAAATTGGTTATATTACAGGGAAAAGACTTCTTTCGATTTCAATCGAATTTTGATTTGTTTTTTCTTTGGTTTAGACAAATATTGAATAAGAGTGTATGTGTGATAAGGAAACTTTGTCACGAGGAACACGGGACAGTAAATAACTACACACATCACATTCCACAAACTTACTTCATTCACACCACAGATCGCGAAATATTTACTCAGGTCTCGCTCGCTCGGTAACATGATTGCGGCCATGTTGCGGAGCGAGAGGGCGTGGAACTCCACCGTTTCTTTCTGCGAGCAAGTTATGCTTGCCAAGTAGACGGCGGAGCGGAACCGGGAGAGGTTTAGAACTCTCCCGGCGCGCCGGGCCCGGGAACGGGCCAGGCACCGCAGGCGACTCAGCCGCCGGAGAGCGCAGAACGATCTCCGTCCTCCATAAGCGCAAGCCTGAGGGTGACACATGAGGCCATGTGTCACCCTAGCAGAAGCAGGCCGGGTGATGGCGCAGACGCTGCGGAGCGTGCGCGCCCTGGGGGTTATTAAAGAGAACATTGGGGTTCTCACACAGTAGGGGGCCATCTACAAAGCGCAGGTGGCCCGAGGTACGTCGGGGTTTCAGGGTTTTCCTTTCTAGGGTGCACCTGGTTCCCCGGCATCTAGTGCCCGGGACGGCGTGCGGTTTTGGTCGGTTCGAGTCCGACATGCCACCAGGTGGTATCCGCGGGGAAAGTCTCGCTCCTTAACTTTTATTGCACTTGAAATAAGAATTGTCACGAATATTGCTGGTTTATAAGTCTTTTGTCGTTATACCTTACGTCGACATATGATATTTATTTTTTGAAAAATAACGTCATAAAGAAGTTTCACTTCTTACGAGTGTACGCTAGTACACGCACACATTTTTTTTCGCAATTTTTCCTTTAACTGTGCTATAAGACGTTGTTTCGTACCAAATTTCAAGAGTTCACTGCAAGTACCCTATAGGTTTTGACTCCCTTGCGAGTGTCGAAAATTTGCAACATAAACGGCTGTATCTTTTGATTGAATTGGCTTAGAAGTTTGATTTGTTTTTACAGCTCTAAGGGACAGTAAATCTGAGTATTTGATATGAATTTCAGCTTAATACCTCTACGCGTTCCTGAGAAAGGGCAAGATCCTTTTCTCAGGAACGCGACGTGAGACAGACGGACTTACAACAAAGTATCACTATACCTATAAGGGTTCCATTTTTTACTTTTGAGGTACGGAATCTTAAAAAGAAAATTAAACTTGACAAGGCCTCGGTCTATAACAAAAACATGTACTAGGTAAGTGCCTATGTATTGAACACGATATTTAACAAACAATACGTTACCTCTATATTTTATTACTAATATTTATTTTTTTATTCACATTCTCATTATTCTCTTGGCATTTAACTTAATATTTCAATTTATTGTGCTAATTTACTTACGAACCTATTGTTATACAATGAACTGTCGGTACAGAAATTGTGTTTCATTGAAAAGGCCTTCATTAACGGTACATTGTCTCTGATTGCTCTTAATATGAATAAAGATAATTATTCTCTATTCCTAGATGCTTTGAAATGTCTTGATATTCCTGTTAGAGATTTGATTAAGACTACATAGGTATTTATTGCTTATTAACATTTTGGTTTTAATTATTCCTTTTTCTCTGTGATTATGTATTTTTTTTGTTATTGTTGCATACACACATAATAATGTACAAGATAATTTGTGAATCTCTATTGTTAAAAGAGTCAATTATGGAGTTTCTCGCGCGTTATTCTCCATAGGATTGACATTTTGGAACTGCGCCACTAGTCAGTACTATAACGTTTCGACGTTTCTAAAAGTCGCACTTGAAATAAATGTTTTTCGTTTTTAATTTTCATTATCATAAAGTAAAAGTATATCAGATTATTATAACCATGAATAATAATGTTGGAAGAATTGGGGCGTTTAACTAAAACCATTTGAAACAGTAGGCATTTGAAAATCAAATAATTTTTTTGTAGGACTCAATTAATAAGTATTGAGAGCTTGAAAGTTAAACCTAAACACTATACGTCGAGCTGCTAAATAGTAGCACAATGCCATAACAATACTTCATTTAAATAACGCAAGTAGAGAGATATAATGTATGTATTCAGTTAATATAGCCATCAGGATCTATAGTTTCAGTATCGGACAGGTTACCGGGGGAAGGGGTAAGCGGGTAATGACATTTGCGTGGGAACCTTCCCAATTGAATTGTTAATTAGTTTGGAAATTATTTCATATCTCTGTGATGGAATTTGTCAGATGTTTAATTAAGTACACGCCCGTGGCGTATTTGTATTTGGGAACACTGGAAACGTTCACATTGAACAAATACTTGTAATTTGATATCTGATGGCTACAAAGGTTGGCTTATTGAAGGTTTAGAACACTAAGTAAAGGGCAATAATTTTAAAATGCCTGAAATGGCTGAAAAAGAATAATAAAATAATTGTACATATCTACTACGAAAATTTCATACAATATATGCTGCCCTCCATGATGACGGGACTACGCCAGTGGAGTAGGAGAGTCGAAAAAGACGCGTTAAGACCGGTGCCAACTCTGGAGCGCACATCTTCAACACAATAGGAGGGATTCCATCCGGGCCACTCGACTTATGGACATCAAGGGACAAAAGTGCTAAGCGCACTGAGCGTTGGTGGAACTGGATATCCAGCATACAGCTCTCGCACCGCGGTATGGTAGGCGGCTCCTGCCCCCCGTCATCCAAGGTCGAGTTGGACGCAAAGTGTTTTGCCAGAAGATCGGCTTTCTCCTTTGCGTCATAGGCCAACGGATTATTTCCCATGTGAAGAGGTGGAAAGGACGGCTTACAAAAATTCCCTTCGATAGCCTTGGCAAGAGACCAAAATGCCCGAGTTCCCGAAGGAAGACGCTCAAGCCTCTCGCCAACCCTAGCGATGTGCTCCGATTTCGCCCTTGCAATTTCTCTTTTGAGGGACCTGGAATTATGCGATTGGGTCACTAGCTTTCTGGCATATAGAAGCATAAAGGTCGTAGTCGACGGTGAATGCTCTGACTCCATGCCTGTGAATGCTGGTGTCCCGCAAGGCTGTGTGCTATCGCCTACTCTGTGCCTCCTTCATATCAATGACATGCTGCCAATTAGCGGCATTCATTGTTATGCGGATGACAGTACGGGCGATGCTCTCTACACCGGCCACGCCAATATTTCTCGGGAAAACGTCATTGAGAGTCGAAACAAACTTGTGTCTGAAGTTGAGACCGCTTTGGAAAAGGTCTCAAATTGGGGTAGACTTAACTTGGTCCATTTCAACCCGACAAAGACACAAATTTGCGCGTTCACCGCTAAAAAACTTCCGTGGGTCGTATACCCTTGTTTTGAAGACACTCCCCTATCTGCCTCTGCCAATATTGGAGTACTTGGTGTCGACGTATCGAGCGAAGTCCAGTTTCGTGGCCATTTGGAGGGCAAGGCCAAATTGGCCTCAAAAAAGCTTGGTGTGCTCAACAGATCGAGGCGGTATTTCACTCCGACCCACCGCCTTCGCCTTTATAAGGCACAGGTTCGGCCTCATATGGAATACTGTCCTCATCTTTGGGCAGGGGCACCCCAATACCAGCTCCTCCCTCTGGACCGCATTCAGCGGAGGGCGACTCGTATCGTCGATTGCCAGGATCTTCCGATTCAGCTAGACTCTCTGGCGCTGCGTAGAGATGTTGCTTCGCTGTGCATCTTCTACCGCATTTACCATGGGGAGTGCTCCGAGGAATTGTTCGGATTGATCCCTGCCGCATCTTTCCGCCATCGTCCTACGCGACAGAAATTTCATCTAGATGGTTGGCAGTCCACAACTGTGCGATTTTCCCGAAACTTTCTGCCGCGCACAGCGAAACTGTGGAATGAGCTGTCGCCTGCGGTGCTCCCGGACCAATACGACCTTCAAACCTTCAAGAAAAGAGCGTACTCCTTCCTAAAAGGCAGGCAACGCACTTGTAACGCCTCCGGTGTTGCGGGTGTCCATGGGCGGCGGTAATCGCTTACCACCGGGCGATACGTCTGCTCGTTTGCCACCTATATAAAAAAAAATATATATATTATAAGATATGGAGAAAATGATTATAACGGGTAGTTATAACTTATGGAAAGGCCTTTGAGGGCGCGTGGGCCGACACCTACTTAACTGTTTAATTTATTTAGTCTTGTAATTGATTCATTGTAGGTATAGCCATAAAGCACAAATATAATATTATGCTTTATGGCTATATGTTGATATGGTAACACATCTTCGTGTGGTGTCTAATTAAGAATACTTAGTGTAACTCTACCATATATCCATTTGGTGTCGTAAGAGGTGACTAAGGGAGCATTCTACGTAGGTTAATATCACTGTAAAGAGAAAGAAATACTTGAAAGAAACCCTTTACCAACCCGTCGAGCCCGCGTGGTATAATGGGCCAAAATCTCTTTTCTAAGCTCAGCTTTGAATCATTATTAAAGATTCAAAATGAGTGCCTCGTTGGCACAGTGGTAGCGTACGTGACTGCTGGGCTTGAGGTCTCCGGTTCGATTGCCGGGTCGAACCAAACCTTTGTATGACCTGCAAATATTTGTTTCGAAGTCTGTGTGTTTTCTTTGTATAAAATGTCTGTAGTTACAAAAAAAGCATGTTGGTATTTATATCAGTTATCTAGCACCCATATTACAAGCTCTGCTTAGTTTGGGACTAGATGGCATTGTATGTTAGATGTCAGAAAAAATATTAAATATTGAAAAAATATTTAAAATGTATTGTGCTTTATTAAAATCATATCAGAGCATCATAAACTACACACATTCAGTTTTGAAATACATAATTAAGCGAAATTTCAATTCAGTATTTTCTATTGTGCATCGCAGTAATCAAAATGGCGCGTATGCATAAAGGTAACGAGGCCGCACACCTATTACCGGCTCAAAATGGTTCTATCATGCGAACATTTCCGATGGCGATTGACACTTGATGAACGCATCAATCGACTGCAGCTATACGTAGTTGCACTAAATGGAAATGCGATCATATCTGTAATTATTACTCTTTATTGACATTAACGTTTGTGTGATTTAGAAGTTTATATTCACAAACATATAAACTGGTGGGAGTTAGTAATTGAGCTGATGATCATAATTATTACATTTTCTGTTTTTGGAGATATTAAAACTAAAGAGAACAAAAGAGAATAAGCCAAACTTATTCTACCTATTCTACCTATTAGTAGATTCTTCTGTTAAGTACAAGTATGATCGTTATCAGTCTAGTGCAGTCCACTGCTGGACACAGAGGCCTCTCCAGTTGCACGTCTAGAACGGTAAGGTATTTTCAGTATAGGTTGAGGAGAATTGTAATTAAACACCAAACAGTAGTACCAAATTTTCTTCTTTAGTTTCTCTAATTTTTTCAAAATTCAGGCAAATCATAATGAACTTTTACATATTTTGGAAATCAAAAACATATCTGCGCTACTTCGTACTATAAACCATAACAATTTATAATAACTCATATAAGCCAAAATTCATCTAAAACCAATAACTCTTAAAGAGTAATTGATTTAATTACCGATATACAAACATCTTCGCAAACATTCAGCATTGTAATTAGGAATAAGATTGGATTAGTAAGTAAGTAATAGGTACACAATATTTACTGTATGGTCATATGTTATACTCAGATATATTACAAAATTCTACAATAACTTGCGCATACCTTTACTTAATGAAATAGAAATAAATATACACAGAGACTATTACTTGCAACTAGGTCTCATCAACATCTCCCTACCCTTTTCCCAAATTAATTTGGGGTCGGTGCAATGAGTTTCTTCCTCCATTCTCCTCTATCACTCGTCAGTTCACTGTTAACTCCCTTTCTGACCATATCCTCTTTTATGCAGTCCATATATTTTTTCTTTGGTCGTTCTCTACTCTTATATCCGTCAACTTCCATACTTAAAACCTTCCTAACCAATATCTTGCTCATCTCTACGCATCACATGTCCGTACCAGGTTAACCTACTGCTTCTCAACTTACCTCTCTAGCATCTAGACTTGCAACTAGGTCTGTGAGACAATTTTTTTAAGCATTACTTTATTTTAAAAACCATATACCGAACCATCCACCATAAGCAGCGCGGTATAGTAGACCAAAGCCTCATTTCTATAAAGAGGCTAATGTGTAGAACTATTAAAGCTGTTGACGATGACTATATTATATTTATTGTGAAACAATTAAATGACGAAGCAGGTCACAATTATCCATAAAATAAATTCATATGAAATAATTCTCTAACTTCATGACCATTCTAAAAGCCTAAAAATAAGAAATCAAGAAACTTTTATTTCAAGTAGGCCTATCTAAGCACTTTCTTAATGTTAGGTTGATGACTCTATGCTCGGTGCTACAATATTATTTCTATGGAGAGGAACAGGCAAGAAACTCAATAAGTTACTCTTTAGTACTATTAATAGTGTTAATCAACATCCACACACAGTAAGAGAAAGAGAAATTGCGATGGATGCAAATATTTAGAGAAACTGTGCGCCATCAATCAATTTTAAGTTTAGTATCAACTAATTACTGTTTATTTGTATGGAAACATGTTATCATTGACATGTAACATGTTTGTCGATGTTTTACATCCCCGTAAAACATTGATATAGCGGAATTTGTGTTATGGATCTAACATAAATATATAACATAATAACATCAACGAAATTTAATGTGGTCTCCAAAATCTCAACCCAAATCTCTTTCACAATAAGTCGGTAGTGAACAGAAGGGAGGACAGCGGCGAGCAAAACTCGTTTGTCATCGTCGTTCTGCTGTCACACCACTCACGTCGGATTCGATTTAATTAAAATTTATTCATCTACACTCGCGCGCCTGTACTACGGGACAGTCTGTAAGAGCTGAACTGGAGCCTTTATTTAACAGGACGTAAATCAATATCTTTTTATATAAAAACCACCTGCGTCTGGTCAGGCATAGAATAGGGTTTCGTAGTCATAGGCAAGTGGAAGAAACTTAGAAAGCGTGGTTGGTATTTATTACTTTGAATAATGTTTATTCATTATTTCATTATTTAGGCGATAGACGACTGCCATAGAGGCCATATCTCTACGCAACTGCAGAGGCTCAAGGGATTCGGTGGAATCGGGACTGCCGACAATGCGTATTGCTCGCCGGTGCAACCGGTCGAGAGCGCAAACAGATACTACGCGGCTCCATCGCAAAGATGAGAACAGTACTCCACACACGAGCGAACCTGGATCTTGTAAAGAAGACTCAGATGCCTGGGCGAGAAGAACCGTCTCACCTTCTTTAAGATACCTAGCTTCCGCAAGGCCGCATTAGTGATACTCTCAACATATTCGCGAGGGTTGAGGTCGCGGCAGATATGCCCAGGACATCGAGCCTACCTTGAAATGGCAGAAAAGTGGGGTGTGACTTTTTAGCAGAGAATTAGATGGTTGCCAGGCCAGTATAAAATCTGAGGGTTTCCCTAGGTTTCCTTGGGATCTCATCATCAGATCCTGATATGGTGATAATGGGACCACCTCGGCAGTATACCTTTTAGAACAAAAAAAATAGTTGAAAATCAATCCACAATTGAAGGAGTAATCGGTAACCCGACATAAAGAAAACTAAAAGTTGAACATAGAACCTCCCTCTTTGAAGTCGAATAAATTGAAGTTATTTTTTTTGAATTATTCTTTTTTGTATTAATGAGTTGTTATTATTCTGCCCTCATCAACAAAATAGTTTTTTGTTTCCTTGATTGCCAACAACGTTTAACTGACAATTTTTTTTCTAAATCAAATAAAATTTAATAATAAGTTCCCTTACATATTTAATACATTTTAGTTTCAACACAATATATTCGAGTAAAGAATTTCCCGAAACAGAAATCCAGATTTAGAGTCATTCTCAACGTTCCTTATATGCTTTGCCGTCTCAAAGCATATTTCGTAGAAGAGACACAGAGATTGTGTTAGAGAGGATCAAAGTAGTATTCCGGCAACACAATGATGCGCAAATACGTGTGTAATGCATGTACCAGGCGATGGGGCGTCACGGCCGGGCCGGACAGGCGGCCAAGTTCCTGGGTCGACCCACACGATTCAATTATTCCAGCCCGTAAACACAGCGATTGATATGTGCCGAGCCGTGACCTCCTTGTTACTACCAATGGACTATTCATTTTAAATGTCTTGGGGCCGGGTGAAGATGTGTGTTCCGCATCTAAATGGTTTTTTACCCGGCCCTCAACTGTACATTTTTTATGTGTCCCATGCGCCTAATTTATTTATTTTTTGTAAGGTTCGAAGGTAAACAAAACGCTAAGCAATTATTACAAAACGTTTTATGGACTTGAATATTAAGTTCACTGTTGTTTGTTTTGTACTAGCTTTTCTCCCCTCCTTCGCCTGTGTCTTAAAATTTTTTCATCATGCAGGGACTATAATTTTTGTGCCTAATGCCACTTTTTCGTGTATTTCTTTCAATGCTATTCCAAATCAGATAGAGGGTACGGTGTCGCAAAAAAACAAACAACATAAATGGATTTCAATAAATGTAATTTATAATTATCATTATTTAGTATTTCTAAAAATTTTATGTTCAAGTTATAGCTAAGTTTAAGTTAAGTTGCAGACATTTATCACTACCATCTAACATATTGCTGTAGAAGTATTTTGTAATGTGTATTCATAACACGATTATGTAATACCCTAAATTTCCGATAGAGAGCCCTGGTCTCCATAAAGGTTTCATACAGACTATATAAATGATTACGTAGCTGTTACTACGATACCTATTTTTTATAATTTGAGTAAAGCACCATCTAACGGAGGGTAACAGTATTACTCCCTGTAAACTACACTTGAACAAGAAAAGTTTGAACTTCTTCTATGTGTTTACGACTGTGAAAACTAGATGGCGTAATAACAAGTTAAAAAAGCACATTAATATATTATGTTATCAGAAGAAACATTTAATAAAAAATTGGATAACATTAAGAGTCAAAAAGACCAGGAAAAAATATTGACTAAATTTTAGTTGAGCACAATATTTTTTACATTAAAGTGAGCTAACATGTAAATGAGCTAAAATATTGTAAAGATTCATCAAAAGCCATTTAGTAGTCTTTGCGTGAAAGAGAAACAAACATACTCACTTACGTACTCACAAACTTTCGCGTTTATAATATTAATAGGATAAACATGTCACACCCAGGCATACAACAAACAGTCTTAAGCTCGCCTGCCGTTGATATCTAGTTAAAGAGTTAGGATCTCAAACGACAAAGTAACAGGATAGTCAATCGATAGTAATGAAAGTTAATGCAAAATATTATAATTATGTTAAAATGTTATGTCAGAATAGGCCGGCGGCCAACCCGTCTGGCCAGCGTGATATAGTGAGCTACAACCTCAAAACCAAAAGAAGTATATCTGGCAGTGGAAAAACCTTTGATGATAAATCAGTATCGATAATCGCGAAAGTTGCAAAGAATTATATTCTACAACAAACAGCGTAGCGGTTTTACGTTCGTCTTAATGTTTAACATCAAAATAAGTTTATGTTTTATTTCGCAGAGTGCAAAACTGTGTCTCTAATTTCTCAATTGATATGTCAGTCAGAAAGTCATAAAATATGCTACCCATTGAGATATACATTGAGGCGCAAACTTCATTATCACATGTCGCAAAAAATGTAACAACTTTGAAGTATGACGATGTAGATATTTGAAAATAACTTAAACATGTCTCTCTTACACACGTTACAAGAACAATAACGTCGCAACGATCAGACAAAGACAAAGCGTAAACATCACAATGGCGGATCAGTGTTCATTACTCTATGAAATATTACCCATAAAAACCGAGAAATAAAATAAAAATATTTTAACTTATATTTGAATGATATAACTAATGAAACAGTTGAACACTTTTTGTTAAAAGTTTACAATAGAAACAACCACCGCTGTAAAGCATCGGCTACGTAAACAATTTTCTCTTAAGATTCTTTTTTGTAGATTTGAGTGAACAACTTATTTTCAAGATTCAATTTTATTTTTACGTATGTATTAATATTAGCGTAAATTATTATAAATGTATATCTACAACGTGAACTTTTGCATATGTAGGTATTAATTCATTCATACGTTCACGTAATGACACGTCTACAATTAACCTGCTTATTAAAATATCAATTACTAAAAATATGACTGTGTGACTAAGTAATCCAATGCTAGTTCTCATCATGTTAATTTCAATATATAATATGTAAATATCTTTATTCTCATGAAAAAAGCAAAAACATTTAATTAAATACATATTCTCCTATTAATTTGGAAAAAAAAGACGTGTGAATGGCAACGCCGTATTTAAATTGCAATTTTTTTTTTTTTTTATTATAGCGTTATTTGCCTTAATAACATACAGATTACCTATATTTACATGTGAAAAGTATTTCTGCTTGATTTGTTACCGTTTTTTAACCTTTTATCGCATTCTTTCACTACGCTTTTGCCCATTTTAATGATTGTTGTTGACACCTGTAACTACGTCAACTTCGGTTGGTGCGACATTGAACACTAAATTGACGTTTGCCTCGATTAAGAGAAATCTTCTAATTTCGGCCTGTGCACTTTTGGTTAGTAATTGCTAATCTAGTGTACAATAGATCAATGACTACACCAATGTTTCCTGGGTACCTATGGAGTTGAGTCATTGTGAGTACGAGTGACTGTCATTTGTTACAATGTGTTTGTTATATAGGTACCAACTGTTGTGTAGCTACAAACTATGTAGTTTTTCATTCTGCATCACCAAAATAGATTCTTGGTGCTTTTTATGTTTTTTAACGCATTGTTTTTACAGTAGACTTCTAAATATGTAGTTTTTGTGTGGACACCTCTCTAGACATCAATTCAACGGATATTTGGCAAAGTGTTTTCACCGTAACGTTGGCCTATTACACCACTGGAAACGAGGCGCTTACGTTCAGCCAGTGGACCACTAAAGACTGATGATAACTGTACGAATGGCATAGTAGTTAAATCATCTCGCCGTATTCTACTTCGCTGAATGTTGTAAGTTCAAACTTCATATGGGACAACATTTTCTATGATTCACAATTTGTTGTTCTGTGTCTGGGTAAAAAAGTGATGCTAAGGAATAATCTGACATGAATATAAAGAATTTCTTAACATACACATGAAATCTTTTATGAAACAAACCTTTGCTCACTTGGCCCAAAGTTAAGTTTCAGTTTCAAGACACACACCACGTGAACTATTTGTGCGCGAATTTTATTTTAAAAGACAACGGTGATGTGATTAATATCCGTGCCTCCACCGCCGTCATCTCGTCCTCGTAGTAACTTTCAGATTCGCTCCATAAATCCTTTCGATTAATCCTCTTCATTTATCTCTCTCACATGACCGAACTACACCGCACTCTCTTTCCAATCCGGTCACTACATCATTCCGCTGTCAAATTTTTACTTCGGCGAGTTCCAAAGGCGTAACATTTGAACGAAGTTTGTATGGTTTATGTACGAGTATGTTGGGATGCAAACTTATAAAAGCGTTTACTTGTCTTTGAGTTCACCAGCTAAAAACAAGTGAGGCATATTATTAATTTGTATTGAGTACTTTTAATGATAAACATAATAATAATTAATATTTTAGACATCTAGGTTCGCACTAAGCAGAGCACATATTATGGGTACTAGGCAACTGATAAAAATATACTTTTTTTAGTGAATATATCCATATTATACATAGAAATCGCCCAAACTCCGAAACAAAAATTTGTAGATCAAACAAACATTTGGTCCCGGGAATCTAACCCGAGTCTTCAATCACAGCAGTAGCTTTTGATACCGCTGCGCCACTGAGGCAGTTAATAATAGTCTGAGAAAAATTTACACAGTAGTAAATGTAATAAATAAAGAATGTCAGTCACCGACAGAGTGATAAAATCTAACCTTGACTATTTTATCATATATCGTTAAAAAATGTACTATTTCATATTAAAGAACCAAGACAGCGCTAAGAGGTCACAAGCGTTACTTATCTGCGGAAAATCACTAATTGATATTACCTAATTTCATCTTTCCAATCACTTCAACCACTAATTTATTCTTCTAAGGTATCGGCTTATACGTCAATCTTGATCAACTCGACTTATTTCGTAAGATAATGTTATATTTTTAATCACACAAAAATACCTTAGTTTTAGCTTTCCATTTTGCTTATTAACTAAAAAAAAAAGCTATTGGGAGAGCAACGCTTTATCGAACACAGGCTGCTCACTCAAACATATACTATCTGTGATAATAATAATAATCCGTGAGTGTTCATAGTAGACAGATCTTGGATTGTACGTCAAGTACTCGCGACACTTTAGCGGTTGTTATCACTTCAGTCAGTAACTCTGGTCAAAGACACAATTTCCATGGTTGCCATAAGATATTGCCAAGGAGCGATAAGGCTGTCACTTGTACATACTTTATAATAGATTTATGTTTACCATGTAATTATATAAGCTGGTGCACAACAAAGAGATTTGTTATTATCCTGCTGTTTTTTTTTTTATATATAATAGATGGCAAACGAGCAGGCGTATCACCTGATGGTAAGCAATTACCGCCCCGCCCATGGACACCCGCAGCACCAGAGGTGTCACAAGTGCGTTGCCGACCTTTGGGGGATGGGGAGGGGGAATGAGGGAGGGGTTGGGGTATGGGCCTCCGGTATCCTCACTCACTCGGCGAAACACAGCGCAAGCGCTTTTTCACACCGGTTTTCTGTGAGGCCGTGGTATCACTCCGGTCGAGCCGGCCCATTCATGCCGAAGCGCGGCTCTCCCACACATTTTGTAAATTCCACGAAATCCAAATTTGTTGCTTAACTAAGGAAGTAATATTTAATTAATTTACATTGCAACACACAACATTGAATTGGAATTGAGTACAGTTTAGTATTAAAGACAGAAATATTTAATACTAGCTTTGTACAACGTTTCATAATGATCGGTTAAGTAGTTTTCGCGTGAAAGCATAACAAACAAACTTACATTCACATTTATAATAATTAACATGTTATTAAATTATAACAATGTAACTCTTTTATCATATATCGTACATTTTTTGCCCTATTTTATACCGAGCCAAGATAACGCTAAGGAATGCACTATATTTATTAATATTTTAACACAAAATAGACTAACTTTAAGTTTCCAAAATTTCCAAAGCAATCAATTAATAACTTGATTTAATAACAAAATTCAACTGTACGAATTTATTTCACTGAAACTAATCTGCTCCATCAATTATGTTTCCAGACTTAATCATCTTATTTCCCTAATCGGATTACTCGTATGTGAAAAACTTGGATCGGTATTTTCTTATCCTGTTCAAATGATAGTTGACAGATAGATAGTAAACCTATAAAGGGAGCTTCCGAGCTGTGAGTTTACGTAAATATATTTACTAGAGTACGAATAAAATATTCCCTTTTGATGTATTTATATAATTTTGTTCAAGACTAAAGACACATTTATACAAGTAACGGCCAATAACCTGGCGCTGGACATAAAGTAGGTCTTACGAAATTGATACCATTAAATATTTATTACCTACAGTTTGGTCTACACGTGTACGTCCGTTTATCTTTCAGAGTAATGTATTGATGGATACTTTTTTCTGATAATATATCGAAACGTATCTCTTTTGAGATTGTAATGTTATCGGTAATGCATAACATTGTAGTAGCTGTTTATATTTTTTATACTCACAATGGGTGATCTTTAACTCACCATCCGGGAGGTTCACTCTGAGATGGTGGGCAGCCACGATTTTACCCTTCGCCTTTCTTCTTCCATCTTACCCATCACAATCGCGCTTAGCAGGCAGGCGACATTAATCGTGTAAAATTCAGTATATTTTGGCTTGTACTTTTTACACATGACACTAATATTCATCCATCCATGCTTTATTCAAACTTAGAATACGCTTGAATTATTTTTTATTATACATTGAAAGTTTGTAAATTACACTACAATTTACAATACAAATACAAATTACATAATCATTTCTTTGTTGTTTTTGTTTATTTTACATGGCTAACGTGTCCCATGTGATAAACTAACCTCACAGATAAGTAAGTGGTGTCAAGTAAAACCTTATTCCACCTTTTAGACTGAGTGAATTAACTGGAACCTCAATCTGCTCACTTTAACTCTAGGGAGACTCCTAAGTAGATAACGCTCTTATGACTTGTGAAACTTGCCAATGTGTAGGGGACCCCCTATGCACATCACACACATGCACAAGGCTCAATAAATCAAACTGTTTATTAGGGTTATCTCATTTTTTGTACGTTAAGTCGTTGTGTTTAAAGCCATTGTGACAATTTAACAAAACAAACAATACTTATTTGTAAGTTTTTGTTACGATTAGCCAATTCTATCACAATATGAATCAGAGTCGCACGGAACTAACTATGGCATTACAGTTAGTATTACAGTAGGGTAGGTGTCATCAGATGATATGGTGTCATGTCTAAGAAAAATGTAGGTAATTCAAAACACATAAAAACTAATTGGATGCATTAGAAAGTAACACAACAGAGTTACCAATATAAGTTGTCACTTTTGTTTATAGAGTTTAATTCATCAGCTCATGACTAAATGACGTAAAGTTATAAAAGCGATAATATAAAGTATTTGAACAACAATAACATTTAGTAAAGTCGAGTAAAACTCCTCGTTAACTATACTTACAACTGAATACATAAAGATGGCTAAAGTAAAGCTAGAAAATCAAAGTGCTTTCTTCAGTGCCTTTTTGAATCCGCGTTTCATTGAAAGATCTTCAAGGAGTTCATTTAAGCCCTTGGCGCGATCCTCTTTCCGCGTCGAGCTATTCTTCATTACCGACTAAAATAAAATCCTTTTGCCTCTGCACCTCTGAAACAAAGCAACTAGTCATACTTTTATCATTTAAGTTTAATTGAATTAAGTCTATCGCATTTTTAATTAATTGCAATGTTATCCTACTTATTATAAGTGAACGTTTGTGAAGATATAATTACTGAATGGATTTAGTAGAAACTTTTCAATAATATAGCTTACACACCAGAATAGCACATGAGCTATTATTTACGACGATAACCAATAGCACGTATGAGGAACCGCAGGCAAAAATAACATTGTGCTAAAGAGGAAAGAAAGTCTTGAAGTTTAAGTTTGCCTAAACGTGCGAGTTTTATATCTAAAAGCATCCATTTTCATATGAGCTGTTCTGTACTCACGTAAAACCTGTATTGTATAATATTTCAGACGGACATCAAAACACAATCACTTCCATTTTTCTTTCGGATGACGAAAGAGTTGGCTCCAAATTATTTTTGGGTTCTTTTCGCTTCGGTTTGCACTTGCGGCTCTACTCATTATTCATACATTGTCCATGTATTAATAACTTGTTTGGAATACGGCAACACTTGTCAGCCTCTAAGCACTGCTTACTTAGGACGGTCTATCGATGGAACAATTCAATATTTACTTGTTATTTAGCTACGTTATTATTAACGAAGCTGGTTCTCGCCCAACTTCTAAATTTCCTTTGAGAAATATTAACGGAACCTTCGCTAAATAAATTTAGTTCTCTGAATCAGTTGTATTTGGTGAACGTAAGTATTCTGAGGCAATTTATTACTTGTTTATCTTGCTTGTTTTGTTCGGGTCGGTGTCTCTGTAATTAAAAGTGTCAGATATATTATATTAATCCACTCTTTTTTGGCTTCAACAGGTGACTACAAATCGTTATTTTCTTCTTTTTTTGCGTTTAACTTTAACATTGTTTCTCATTTTTCATTCCGTATGAGTTGTGTGAATACCTACATAGTTCTAACTAAAGTTTTTGCAACTTACATATTTATTTCGCAATTTAAAATTATGGAAATGTTTTAGTTCGGACGGTCTTAGAGCTGACCATTGTTTAATTTTTATGTAAAAATAATACGATTAAAAGAAGATTAACCAAATAAGTAATTTTAACAAACAGATCATTAGACAATAAGTATTCTAGCTTTCATAGTATAAGCTCTGCTCAGCTTGAAGCTAAATGGCGTGTATTTATTTATTTATTTAGTACTTATATAAATATATATATATATATTGGTATATCTTGGTAACCTACAATATATATATATATATATATATATATATATATATATATATATAGGTTTATTACCATAAGAGATCTTTGCAGTTTACTGCACCCCTACGGTGACGATTCGTTGTAATAAAGCGGATATTACTGTAGATAGAAAGTATTAGACCCAAAACTGACTAAGCATGTGACACATAATACAATTTCATTTGAAACAGTAATGAAGCATTAATACGTAATCGATTAGTTGTATGGTTATGCTATAAATGCGGAACAATCAAACTCATTTTCGTATTTATAATATTAGGAAGGATAGCAAAGCGAATAAATAAGAACTTTACCATGGTACAAACTATGTTTATCTTTCATAACTTAGTTTGTGAATTGACACCCGAGGGATTGTTATTGCGATAAAAGAAGTTACGAAGGGAATGCTTTGAAGAGAACTAATGTAAATACTTTTGGTTGTGTTGTTTTGTGAAGATATTTAACAATTAACACTTTATTATCTTTCATAAAGACGGACATGAGTCTAAAACACAAATAAATAAAATCGTTCAAGTTATTCACAAATAAAGTAAGCTGTCTGATATAAGCCATTGATTTTGCGTGTGCCATTGTCATAAATCAGTAAACAATGGCTTCTGCGTGCAATAAATAACTCGTCTACTCCAGGGTAAGTAGCGTCGACGTTAATATCAGTGAACAATGTAATTGAATTCCGTGGCATCGCTCGCGGCTCGCCGTCGCTGCGCATTAGTGTCGGATGGAGGCGCGTCTTGTCCTGGGGCTTGATGTACTGATGCCCTAATGCATTTAGCCTACTTTCCTTAAAGTGCAAAGCAGTTTAGACGTGAACAGAAATAAAATAAAATATTACACTCCTATAGTAGTATTGTTTTTCCGTTGAGACTAGTATCTTGAAGTATAACTTATTACGACTAACTTCTTAAGAGCCGTGGAAAAACTACGATTGCTGGTATTGTTTTACCTACTTTAATATCTTTATTATTCATTTTCTTAGAAATGAGACAGATTAGAACACTAACAAATAATGAACTTTATTTGTATATTAAAGAATTTAATTGTAAATTATTGTACCTTTATAACTGAATATGTAATGGTATTATTTTTACTGAGAGAGAAAAGGGCTTTCAGAAATAAAAAAACACAAAGCAGTCATAAGCACTGCCGACAGAAGTGAAAACTCATAACTATAAACAAACGGTTGTTTTAAGTTACCTGAAATGAACACCTATGTTTTTTTAATAGTGTGCAATAAAAAAAACTAAAATAAGTAGTAAATGGAAGTAAGGCTTTGATAATCCAATAGATGTCGCTGTTTTCAAAAAAATTGTAAACAATCTTTTTGATTTACAAAAGGTTTTGTGTAAGTAGAAAATCGTTATTTTAATTTATTGTAAATGACTTTAAGATACTGAAATATTAACTTTAAGTATATAAAATCATATTGAGAAAGGACCACTATCTAGAAAAACGAATGCTACCGAAGTATATCGGTAGATGGCGCTGTTAACAATAAATATCCTTACGAATTTTCGATCAGGACACGTGACCTGACGCTAGTTTATGGTCACGTGACCTGACGCGAGTTTATACATTTTTACCCATTCCAAAAAAGTACACAGTGCCGCTAAAGAAGTTTTCACTTCAAAAATGTAACATTGTCTTGATTGCTCTAGGACTAAGCTGCAAAAGGTGACCTGGAAAGGGATATGACCTCTATGATCTATCTGCAGTAGGATTGACTTAATACTACCAATATTATATTTGCATAAACAACGTGTAATAATGCTAATAAGGACTGTGTTTGCTCGACAAATATTTCATGAAAACATTTCAATAGTGTCCAATAAAGAGTTTACGAACTAAAGCAAAGTGCATCGTGTTTTGAACGACTTTCATTTTTAGTTAATTCCCTGAGTCAAATATAAATATCGTTGTAAATGAAGAGAGATAGATAAAATGAAGAAATTTTGGGTACTGTATATGTCTTATGGTTACAGGCAGATTAACTACCTTTACAATATGGCCGCATTCCAAGCATTTAGAGCGTAATCCGATATACGTTACGTATGTCTGAATGCGTTCAATCTCGCACAACGTATCGAGCTATTGTTGTACTAATGTGAATATTTAGTTTGTAGAAATAGTATAGAGGTATCTCAATATAGTTTGTAAAGATTTTTATAGAACTGTGATATCAATATACATATAAGGATTTCTTATGTACTTTGATAACTTCCGTAATAAGTGATAGAGCCATTTTTCAGAATGTAACATGCATAATATATGTTAGTTATTGGAAATATAAGTTGAGTATTTTTTATATCATTATACAAAAAATACTCAACACATTTATATTTCCAATAAGTAACGATCCTACTGTTGGTTTTCGAAAGTTGCTCCCCTCGCCCGGTGAACGGATAATACTAGGTGCGAGAGTTTTGATTGCACGATGTAGGATTAGTCCTCCGCGTGTTAGAGGGCATTGAAATATACTTTTATCATGAAATGTGAAAATCACCACAGAAATATTTAAAACTTTTTTAATTTAGAATGACACTTCTGAGGCGTACATAGTATCGAAGTATAAATATCATTTTCCATTTATTGCATCAATTCAAATAAATATCGGTAAAAAATAAAGATATTTTTATGTTTGGAATAAGGCTTCTCGTCGTTGATAGATAAGCGACTCGCTGTGTGACTGAATTATGTACAAAATGCTTACCTATATTGGATATCTGTTCGTCTGTGGGAAGAACTCGATCGGCGGTCGGTTGTAAAGCTTGTTTTATTGCCATCTATTTTACTGCCGCTTCGTGTCGTGAAATAACCATGTTTATGTGTTCCTCTGGATAATTGTTTCTGTTGCTTATAAATATAAATGTGTTGTTTTAGACTGAAATTATTGAACAAAGGATTTGTTTCTTCATCATCTACATTACTACTGTTACACCGGATCGAACCAAATGTTTATATGATCTGCAAATGTTTGTTACGGAGTTTGAGTGTTTTTTATGTATAATATACATCTATTTCCAAAAAAAGTAAATATGTATTTATGTCAGTTTTCTAGTACCCATAACACAAGTTCTGCTTAGTTTCGTACTAGATGGCGTTGTGTGTTTAGACCTCCGAATTTTTTTTTATTAATAATCCTTTCCCTCTATCTAAGGTTCAAAGTAAATGGTTTCAGTGCAAATTTTTAACTTACTTGTAGAGGTTTATAGCTTTCAAAGTTTATACAATCCCAATACTGAGACCATCATACTTTTTTTATAATCCTGACGAATATTTTCTCTTATCTTATATCTTTTCTTTGTCTCGATAGAGTGTCGTACCACAACTACAACTAAAGTATATCGAGCCAACTTTTTACTATGACGGTGTGCGTTCAAATAGAAAGTCTATAGAGATACAAAACGACTTACATACGGTGACAATCTCAAGAAGTTTAGTAGCTATTGGTTGGACACAATTGTTTAAATTTTAACAATCTATCTAGATTCTTCTCTCACTAGCATGATATAATTCTTTTACTTTAATTATGATTTCTCGTTATTTAATATTGTTAGCCCAGAAATGATTAATGTTGGAGGGCGTTACGTGAGAGGCGGTGGTAGGGAGTGAGTCTATATAAGAGGCGGCACGCTTATTTGGGAGCCTCGGGCGCTATAGTCGACTTGTAAAGATGAAACTCAGTCCGTTCGTGGAGCCTCTGCCTATCTAATTATTGTTACAATTAGATTACTTAATTTATCATATTTGGAATTTTTGATTTGTGTTTATGATTTGTTTTGTAAGTACAGAATCTTTCTTCTATTATTTCCACCTCTGGTTTCCTAAGAATATATCTAATACTAGCTGACCCGACGAACTTCGTACCGCCTTAGCGTAAATTTGATGCACTACTTTATTTTGTATAGTTGACCTATCTTATGTATGTGTACCTATTCAATTTGAACTGGGATCGATTAGCGCGGTTATGTCTGTGGTGTCATAGATCACCACAGAGTTTTTTGTTTTAAATTGAATGACGTTGACATTCGTAACGCGCTTTTATTAAAATATGCAAAATTAAATGTATATTTTTCAATCTTTCTGAGAGATTTTCTTAATATTTTTTTCCGTAAGAACCTTGTACAGAGTATTAGAAAACTACAAAAAAAATCAGCCAAATCGGTCAAGCCGTTTTCATGCTATGTCGTGACAACGGAAAACGGGTTTAATTTTTATATATATAGATTATTTAGGACTTCAAAAAATCTTAATCAAAGTATTACGTTGACAACATTCAAATTTTAATTTTTGGGTACACCAAAATAAAATACCTACTATTAATTAATAGAAAACCACCAGCACCAATTATATATACCTACTTGTATTTTATTACTGCTGAACTATGGTTGAACGGCAATACTTTGTATTTTATTGCTCACCGCAACATTTATTATATCGCCACAACGTTTCGAACCACAATGTATATTGTCAATAATTCCAAAGTTAATTAGTACACCGGTAACGTACAGCTCCGAATATTGCGTGCACTTAATCACTTTTTTCTTTATTTTATGACCGGTCAAGAATTGCCCTGGAACATGTCCGCGATATATTATTGGATTTTTTATGACGCAAATACATGGACAGTATTCGTAAATAAAATAATTTGAAAATGTGGAATATGTTTTATTCAATAAGTTCTGTATTTTATCTTTATGCGAAGACAGATTTCCATTTCACTAGTCAATCTTTAAGCTGCATAGAAATATAAGGTACCTGTACCATAAGGGCATGTTAATGTCGAACTTTTATAACGGATAAATAATTTAGACACGTACATACATATGGTACTGTCTCTAATTAGCTTATTATCATTAACATTTGCACGTTACATAAAGCAAAGCACACATCTCTTGTACTAGAGCAATCAACTATAGCAGTCACAACGAGTATCATTCGGACATTATCGTAAGCGCCCAAGACATCGCTATACACTGCCCGTTGCTAGGGCTTTGAGTGGGAGGTTTGGGGGGAGAGGTGTGGGAGCAGTAAGCTAGCGTCTGCCACGCGTCGCATCCCGCTTTAATTGAATTCGTTGCAACTCCGAAATGTGGTGTGTGGTGTACAACGGAGACGAAGAATTTATATTTACCACAAAAACTTTGGATTGAGCCACATCAGAATAAGTATCTCTGTTGTACCCCTTCAAAAAGTTTTTGGTTAAAATACGAACAGCTGAAAAATAGCAAAGTGCGTAGGTACTCCAAATAATGAAAGTGAGTTGGTAGAAGAGTAGTAAAATAAATTAATGAAAACAAATAATCACAAATTTTAACAACACAAAAAACCTAGTCCAAGAACTGGACCATATTGAAATGATACCACACGGGAAGCACTAGCTTTCAAATAAAAAAGAATAATCAAAATCGGTTTTCCCAGTCGAAAGATATGAGGTAACAAACAACAAAAACAGTCGAATTGAGAAGCCGCCTCCTTTTTTGAAGTTGGTTAATAAAAATGCTTTGAGTTGTTTTGTTTGAGTAATGGAATTCCGTTATTTATTTTTCTTATTAAAGTTATACACGATTATATCACCTCTTATACCTTTGTCTTATTAATTAAAATGTTGTCATGCGATATGGTAACGGATTATTCTTTTTAAAACGTAATTAAAAACATAGCTGTTTTTTTATCACTTGCACCCCCAACGTCCCGAGTCTGTAGAACATTCACCACTAATACTGTTGTCTAGTGTTTGGCTGCAGTTATTTAGCAGCGCGGACTCAGCCACTTTGGCTCCGCTGCGCGCTGGGTACAAAGGCTCATAACTTGCGGCATTCCGGTAGACCAGTCGCTGTTGTTCACCAATTAAATTATATCGAATTGGTGGCTCGAGTTATCGTTGATTATTTTACTATGGAGTGCGGAGAAATACCTTCCGTTCGTAGGTTTCAATGTTGCCGTTTGGCCCAGGAGTGATCCCATCCGGATCATTTGGTAGATATGTGACAACCAATTCAGACCAAAGCTAGGTTTCAACTTTATGACATCACCATAAACATCACATCACAACGTTAGCATGTTTGATAAATATTTGCATCTTATCAGTTACACACTAGTTTGAGTAAATAGGGATGGTACTTTTACATATATATTTGATCAAGACGCCATCTTGTGCAATTGTTACATACATACTACAGAACAATTCAGTTGTTCATGTAAAGTCGAACATGTGCAGTTCATAGATTGATTAATAGCACAACAGATGGCGCACTGCAGCCATTAAAATGAATGTATATTTTACTGCAAATTTATAAAATACATTGACAAACACACTACAAATAATGTTACATACTCTGAGTACTTGGAATGTGAACATACATAAAATAATTTAACACTCTTTTCTGAAAGTATTTAATCAAAATTCTTCGCTAAACAACAACAAAGGAAAGGCTTTACACAGAACATGTGAGGATTATGCCACATATAACGCAACATTACATAGTATTCTCTCTAGAAAGCACTTCGTGGTACATTTTGTTCGCACACCTCACTGCAAACCTGAGCCGATTATCTTAGCAGTGAAGGATTATGTGTCCGCGCTACGCACGTCAACACTTTATACCATAATACATTGTGTATCTACTACATAATTATGATGTGTATAGTCCGTATTTGATAGGCTTTGGATATATCAACAGATACTAAATTGTAAATGTGATTTGTTCACATGCACACCCTGCTCGATTTAAGAATGTTAACATGTCACTGTGTGTATAAAGTGAAAAGCGTTTTACCAAAGTAGATATCATGCCCGGATGATTACAGTCGTAGGAAAGTCTTCATTGTACAATGTGTATTTTACAAGCTTTTGTTTTATTTATTTATTTTCTCATTCACTTGCCGATTTTCGATTGAGCTGAAATTTAAAATATTCCTATAGTTTTGATGACAATGCAATTTATGTAATCGATATTATTATTAACCCAATTGGCCTCCGCAACGAAATGGCGGCGTACATATTTCTTAACACGCCACCCAACATGGGTATCAAACGAAAGGGCTTAACTTGTAGAACACAATATACCATAAAATAATTTAAATCCAAGATGGCTGCCAACAATGGCGAATTAGGTACATATTTTTGTACAACCTACCCAATATGGATATCAAATGAAAGAGAGACGGATTTTTTATTGATTACTTTGGTAACTATTGGAATTTTGTCTTGATAAGTACTTTATATTTTGATAGTATAGCAGCGCATTTTTAACTCCGTTCTCCATGAAAGGAGAACTCCACAAGCGTGGAGCAGGAGCATAGTAGTCTTTTTTTTCAAAAAAGGCGACAAGACCCTTCTCAAGAACCACCGTCCCATATCGCTCCTGAGCCACGTCTACAAGTTGTTCTCCAGGGTTATCGCAAATAGGCTGACGCGACGGCTGGACGACTTCCAACCACCGGAGCAGGCCGGGTTCCGCCGAGTATTTGGCACCATAGACCACATACACACTGTGAGGCAGATCATACAGAAGACACAGGAGTACAATCAGCCTCTGTGTCTAGCTTTCGTGGACTATGAAAAAGCCTTTGACTCTGTCGAGACCTGGTCTGTTCTGGACTTCTTGCTGCGGTGCCCAGCTGATTTTCGATACATCGAGGTTCTGAGAAGCTTGTATGATGCCGCAACTATGTCCGTCTAAGAACAAAATAGCCAAAAAAGACAGATTTCTTTGCATCGAAGAGTAAGACAGGGGGATGTGATATCCCAGAAACTGTTTACAAATGCGTTAGAGGACGTCTTCAAAACTCTAAACTGGAATGGGCGGGCATCAATATAAACGGCGAATACATATCGCACTTAAGGTTTGCCAATGATATCGTTATCATTGGTCTCCGGATGAACTTGAGCAAGACGAAGGTCATGTATAATGATCTCGTTACTCCGGGACAAGTAGACGTTGATGGCACGCCTCTCGAAGTTGTCAAGGAATACATCTATCTCGGGCAACTAATGCAGTTGGGTAGATACAACTTTGAGAAGGAAGCCGATAGGAGGATCCAGTTGGGATGGGCGGCGTTCAGGAAGCTGAACCATATATTTTCGTCGGATATACCACAGAGCCTGAAGACAAAAGTCTTCAACCAGTGCTTCCTCCCTGTAATGACGTACGGTGCCGAGACGTGGACATTAACCGTAGGATTATTCCAGAAGCTCAAAGTCGCTCAGCGTGGCATGGAAAGATCTATGCTAGAAGTCTCTCTGAAGGACAAAATTCGTAACGAAGTAATCCGTCAGAGAACCAAAGTGACCGACATAGCTCTGAAAGTTGGTAGGATGAAGTGGCAATGGGCTGGTCACATATGTCGCAGAACAGACAACCGCTAGAATAAGTGTGTCTTAGAATGGAGACCGCATCTTGGCAAACGTAGTGTGGGACGCCCTCTGGCCAGATGGCGGGACGACTTGCGTAGGAGGGCTGGCAGCGACTGGATGCAAAAAGCAACAGACCGGGCTCTGTGGTGTTCCTTGGGAGAGGCTTATGTCCAGCATTGAACTGTAACGGGCTGATGATGATTTTGATAGTATCCAAGATCTGATGATGAAGCCTGAAGGTGGCAGTAGGAACTCTGTAATGAAACCACGTAACTTCATCGAGATTGAAATCTATTAATGCGTCTTGATGAGTAGGTAGTTTATGTTTTAATAGTATCCAGGGTCTGATGATGGAGCCGGAAGGTGGTCATAAGAACTCTATAAAGGAACGACGTAACAACATCGAATTTGGAATCCTTAAATTCGTTTAGTCAAGTGTTTAGTATTAAATAGTAACCAGGGTTTGACGATGAAGTTGATAGGTGTTCATAGGATTTGTCTTGATAAGTAGATACTTCGGTCGTAATTATTTAACGATAACGGGTTTAAATCCTCCTTAAAGTCTTGTTCGCAATCAGCGGCTGGTGCCCCACCGTCTGTGTTTGGCTCCGCTCCGCAGTAATATGCCCCACTGGCCCATGACCTCTGACCACGCCCCTGAGAGCACATACGCCGCAAATGTCCGGGCTGCTGGCATCGGCTACACACGTACCGTTTAAATTTGCAGTCCACGTATGTGTGGTTGATGGCTCCGCACGCCTTACAATAACACCTCTGTGCTCCTTCCGTTTCCGCCCGCGAAGACGCTGAGCCCGCTCCGCTCGCGCCCCGCTGCGCACCATCGTAGCTGTATGCCGCCGCCGCCGCCGGTCTCGCTACACCGCGCGCTGGCCCGCGCGCCCTTTCCCCGCGCCCCCCGGATCTTATAATATGTACCGTCTCTGTACTGCTTGCTCCTTCCACCACCGCAGCATCTCGTTTCGCTGCCTCCAACGAGTGTGCTAACTTCACTGCCTCTGTATGAGTTATTGCGTCATCCTCTGCAAATAGACGTTGCCTAATGACGTCACTCTTGAGGCCGCATATAAATTGATCCCGTAAATTCTCGTTTAACGTGTTTCCGAACTTGCAGTCACGCGACAACCTTTTTAACTCTACCACGAATGCCGATATGCCTTCCCCGCTGTCCTGCCGTTTCTGACGAAATCGATGCCTTTCTGCCAGTGAAGACGGCGTCGGTTGCAAATGTTGATGCATTAATTCGCACACATCCTTGTAGGTTAACTCCGACGGCTTCCTCGGGCTACATAGATTAACCAGCAGCTCGTACGCTTCGTCACCCATAGAAGCGATTAGTGTTGGCAGTTTTAAATCGTCCGTTATGTTGTTGACCTTGAAATACATGTCTAGTCTGTCTTTGTACGAACTCCACACACCCGCCCGCACATTAAACTCCACGACTTTACCGATTGACATTTTTGCCACTAAACACTAATACGTGCACTAGTAGCAAATAGGTGATTGTCCTCGTCGCCAATATAGTATCGGTAGCAAGTAGAAATAATAGACATATATACGATAGCACAGCTTATTCCGGAATGACTTGAGGGGTGTCTGTCTGACATTTCCTAGTCGAAACTTATTTCTATATATACCTACATTAATAATATCAAATACACTACAGATATCTTGCAATATTGATGCATGTGAATGAGATGAATAGACTAAGAAATTTGTTCAGCGATACCTGAAAAGTAAAAAATAAAGTACCTATTCCTTGAAAACTTTTACTATAAACTTATAATGTAATACACAATTTATATAAATTGTGTAAAGAGCATTCCGATAAAAACCTAGTCTTAAAAGCTTTTTTAATTGGATTTTTTATATCTGCTCATAAATTCTATTAGTTACTTAGCTTTTAGTTTCTTCATGGTTTTGCAAGTTTCACCAGAGGATGAAATGTTGAACATGAAGTAGTATAAGTTATAGTTTCTGGAAAAGAGCACCCATACAAAAATAAAATTTGCTTAAAAGACACGTCACTAATATTTTTATGAAAATGAAAACATAAAACAGTTCTTATCTTAAAACGATAAATATCTTCACAATTTGCTTATAAAGTTATAGCCTACTCCCAAGGTTGTTAGTGGTCGGTTGTGTTGGGACCTTTGCCCTGCGCTAAAGGGAAAACCTTTGAGATTTAATCGCCGTTTTTAATTTTAGTTCTTAACGAGTTTCAGAATCACTCATTGGTTGGCTGAACTGGGTCCGCTTTGACATTGTAGCTGATTTAATTTAAAGTTTATACATTCGCCGTGGACAGAAAGGAACCGAGAGAGAGCTGGTTGGATGTTAATAATTACGCTAATAAAATGTTTGGAGTGGATGTTCGAAGAAGTAACATCAACCATGGAGCGTGGCGGATAATATATTCATCGTGTAAAAGTATGGTATTACGCCAAAAGAAATTAATGTCATTTAGCAAAGATAATACAAGCTTAAAAATGAGTTAATGCCACCAAACAGCTAGAACTTGTACCATCTATACCTATGTGTTTGACTGGACTACTGATGAAAATATATTGGATTGAAACAAAAACTTCTGGCTCAACATTCAAGACCATTAACTACTGTTCTATGTGGTAGGCACTTCATTTCCATGTGTACTTCATAGTGTAAAGGAAGTGGCGGCTTTTTATGTTCTGGTTACAATTTCACTCGGTTGTATTTACTTCTGACAAACTTTAATTAATAATAAACGACAATAAAAATCAAATTAAAATTAAATTAAATTCAAATTAATTTGATAATACAAGGTTACATTAAATCACGTCTCATAAAAGACAAACGACTGACGTCGGAAAGAGAAGATTAATCTTGAAGAAATAGTATAATTTTCCATTTGCAGCCAGGAAATTGCTTTAAACATTATAAAAGCACTTTACTCATAAGGACAATGTATACGACGTTCACATACGTGGTGCACGAGTAACATAATCTATTTAGTTCTACAACGTCTCACAAGCGACTTGTTTACTGTGACCCTTAAGAATTCGCAAAAGGTTTATAATAAAAGGCCTGTAAACAGTAGTTACGTAAAAGGTTATTGTACGAATTCCTTTTTTGTAGCTGTCGTTGATATTTCTTTATTGAAATTCAAATTGATTTTAATATAAAATGATTATGAGTTTTTCTTTTTGATATAGGATTTGTTCCAAGTTTTCCTTCTCTTTGCAATGCTGTTATCCTGTGTAGTTTATTCCCTTAGTTGCTTTAATATCTTAGATAGTTCAACAGCTACAGAGTCCTAACTTAATAATATTTTACATGTTTACTTATAACGAAGTGATAAGTAAACATGTAAAATATTAAAAGAAAACCATAACAACTGGGTAACACGCACTTGACCGGTTTTTTCATGCATTTGCATACTGCACGTATTCCGTATAAAACTACAGCAGAGTATTAAACATATTTTGTGGTCTGCTGAGTATTTGAATTACTTTTAAAAAAGGTGTTAATTTAATGAAACACAAGTTTAAATTTATTCCTGTAGTTATTCTTCAAAGTGCTTTTTAATTCAATATCTATGAATTCCAACATTACTTTTTTTATCAAGTACGAAAATATGTCTGTAGCTTAGTAATAAAGGATATAGATGTTACAAATAAAACAACAAAGGAAATTTTCTTCATCAGCGCAAATATGAATAATTTAATACTGTGTTATTCATGTTCCTTAAGGCTTCGTTTATTACTAGATGTTCCTAATAGAAATGAAGTAATTAAGAAAGGTATTCTACTTATTCATTTTTTGTTGTTGAAGGGTTTAAGTTGTCCGTCTGCCCAGAACGTCCTGATAAGTGAGAAGTAGCTCTATTGAGAGTTTTGGGCGCTACTGTTGATCTTCATAAGATTCTTCCGCTAACGACCTTCGGTGTGTCTTCCTCCTCTGAACACCACCAAGCCAACAAACCGCCAAGGTTTGTGCTCTGTTGGCCCCCGTGTACTCTCGTCCGTTTGCTGACCTCGATTCCCACTGAGGTTTTCACCTAGTCTTCCTCTAGGTTACTCAACGCGAGAAGATTAGAGTGGAATTGTGGTATCAGAGGCTAGAGAACTCCTCTTCTGAAAAACAAAGCTAAGTTGCAGATATAGAAAAGCGCGTAGCTAAACTGAAGTGGTAATAGGCAGGTCACGTAGCCCGTAGGTCTGATTCGTGCTGCTAAGACCTCTTAGAATAGACACCGTGGATTATAAAGGACCAGTTGGCAGACCGCAGATGAGATGGAAGGACGACATCGAGAAGGTGGCGGGTCAAAATTGAATACAAACTGCTCAAAATAGGAAGAAGTGGAGGGGGTTAAAGGAGGCCTGCACCAAATTGGTTGATGAAGACTTGAGATGATGATGATAATGAATCAAAACAGAAGGCAACTCGACGTATTTGAGTTCAATAAAAATATTGTAGCAGTAGCACACAATTAATGTTTACAACAGCAAGTAGTTTCATAGTTTAACTCGTGAAATAATGTAGGGCGTCGTTTGCATGCACTCGAGGCTCTAACTCCCGGCATTATAGCAGCAATTACGCCGTTGTACTTTTGGTGCACTTCCACGATAATGTTGTGTTGATTCTCTTGTAAAAATATTAAGTTGTGCAGTTTCATTTTAATGTAGTTTGTGTGTAATGTACGAAATATCACGCAGTAAGACGTTGAAACTGTAAATATAAGCCTATATGTAAGGAGTATCTTATGTAGATATGAAACACTTTTTAAAACATTTTTCACTTATTTAAAGATTTGGGTATAAATATACCTTGGCAATTATGTCGGGACTAGTCGTCCAAAAGTCGAAATTCAACCCTAAAATTCTTTTAAATTTTTTAGTTAAAACTTTTGGGGTTTCTTTCGCTTAAGGCTATTTTACACTTCTGTAATAAAAGATTTCATCATGGCTGCTTTTAACATTCAGTAGGTATGATAGTATAGACCAAAATTCATTCTCTTTTTGGTTTGACTTTGACATACATACATTTGTGCATGTTTGTGTCATACGCATGACAGTGTGTGGAATGTTACTTAAATTAATTTAATATAATGTTTATGCACTTTTAAAAAAAAGTAGCATTATGCATTCCTTCTCTATATAAACTATAGGTGTGCGAAATTTCACACTCCTCAGTGCGCGTAATTTTCGTAAGAAGAGGTATAAAGTTTATGCTTCACGTGTTAATATATATATTAATTGTGATTCCGTTGTTGCTTACTAAACGAAACCTTTCCAATTTTTAACAACAAAAACTTTACAATCATTATTAATAACAAATTCTTCTTATCTCAATTATAATTCAACTTAAATAAAATACTTTAAACAAACAAGAGATAAATATTCACATAAATCTCATTCTTTTGTTTTATTTAAACGTGTTTCACAAGAAACATCCTTCGGCTAAATAAGTGACACATCTGTTAAATCATTGTGAGGTAGGCAGCACGTAGGGCACAAAGGAAAAATGACACGTCTCCCGCCCGGGGCCCCATTGTCTGCACAATAATGGAGATTATGTTGAACGACACACTGCCTGCTAAACAGAGATACATGTTTTACGTTTATAATTACAGGAGACTTATAGAACATTTCTTAACAAGTCAAACGAAAATGTTTAAGGAGTTGAAAATAAATCAATAGTTCATGTGTTCTCAAAAAAGTAGTTTATATAAATAAATTACGGGTGTACCTTTTATACAAGAAGTTTGTATATCCTGATTTTATTTTGCGTAACAACGAATGATGTAAACTTAATATAAGTATTAGGTAGTATATACCGATATCTAAATAACTCAATTATCATACATTCAAAACAAATAATTGTGTAAGCTAGAATCCTCTTTAGGAAAATGTATTCGAGACGAATTACTCTGAATTGAGGCGTTAACCATGATGATGGTACTAACATGGACTGATGGATGGATGGATGGACCGATTCGACCGATCAATTAAATGGCCGTTATATCAAAAATAGTTATACGATACAAGTTAATTTGTCAAGTAAATTGTGCCACTCAATAGTCACTATAAATAAGCATTTTGCTAAACCAAATTATGCATAACTTTTACTTTATCAAAGGTAATTTTGCCAAATATTTATTTTCAATCTTAAAAGTATGCTATTGAAACTTCGGAAATATAAACTTTTAGCCAATCAAAAACTATATTAAGCAATTAGCTGAGCCCCGTAGATAACGCCGGGGGCTGAAGCTAGTCTAGAAAAAGTTACCTAAGTTACTCCTTATAACATGAGCTATTTGCCTATGAATGTATTTTTTTATTCATATAGATTTTGTCCCCTTGAATATTAGGTCTTTACCTATGAAATTGCCGTTTTGTATGCAATAAGTGAAAGTACTTATTTTTTCAAACTTTTTTATTTCTGTTATTCGAAGTAATCATCCATGCAATCGACGCATCTTTGCCAACGCATTGGCAGTTTATTGATGCCCTTCTTGTAAAAATCAGCTGGACGGGAGGCAACAAACTCTTCAAAGGTATTTTGTACTGCCTCTCGGGAATTGAATTTTTTACCCACTAAAAAGTTGTCTGAATTTTGGAAAAAGTAATAGTCGGTAGGTGCAAGGTCTGGTGAGTATGGCGGATGAGGGAGAGCTTCCAACCCCAGCTCTTGCAGCTTGGAGACTGTCTGTTGCGCAGTATGGGGTCGCGCGTTGTCGTGAAGGAGCAGTGGGGACGACCGATTGACCAAAGCTGGTTGCAGATGTGCAAGCTTCTCCATCATTCTCTCCAATTCTTCACAGTACACATCTGCATTAATGCTCAAGCCGTTTTGTAAAAAGCTGTGGTGAATCACACCCGCACTAGACCACCAAACAGTGACCATCACCTTTTTAGGGATAATTTTTGGTTTAGGGCATTGCTTTGGTGCTGAACCAGGGTCTAACCAACTTGCTGAGCGTTTTCGATTGTCGAACAGAATTCATTTTTCGTCGCACGTAACTATTTGTTTCAAAATTCCTTCATTTCTTTGCCTGTTGAGCAGCGAAAGGCAGGTCTCGACGCGTACGTTGCGCTGGCGATCGTTAAGGTCGTGGGGCACCCATCTATCAAGCTTTTTTACCTTGCCAATTTGTCGCAAATGGATCAATATTGTTTTGATGCTTACATTAAAAGCTGCTGCTAGCTCAGCTGTAGATTGAGTTTCGTCAGCTTCCACAATCGCCTTTAATTCATTATTGTTAACCAAAGTCTCCGGACGACCACGAGCTTCATTTTTCAAGTCAAAATTTCCAGAACGGAACCGGGAAAACCAATAAAGGGTTGTGCGTTCGTTTGTACAGTTCTCTCCGTAAACGTTTTTGATGTTACGTGCCGTTTGTGTCGCGTTGGTGCCACGACGGAACTCATATTCCATAATTACACGAATTTTTAAAGTATCCATTATGACGAAAAATGTTCAAATGTAATGAAAATACAACGCTAATCAAAAAACAAAAGACTGAGTTTGTAAAAAGAATGTCATGGTTTTAAATCAAAATTAATTTGAATTTAGAATACAGAGCCATTACAAACTTTTTTTATTTGAAATGACCTATTATATTTATTTAAATTTAGCTGAACTCTGCGGTGTTACCCGTGGTTATTACCGTGCCGCGGTTAACGCCGCGAGGCAAAACTAGTCTAAAGAAAGTAGTCTAAGTTACTCCTTTTATCATCTGGCTACCTACCAGTGAAAGTCTTGTCAAAATTGGACCAGCGGTTCCACAGATTAGCTGGAACAAACATACAGATAGACAAAAATTTAAAAAGTTGATATTTTGGTGTATGTACATACGATACATACACCAAAATATCAACTTTTTAAATTTTGCATTTTTTATTTGCAATGCATTTAGTAAAAAGCGGTTATTTTAATATTACAAACAGACACTCATACTTTATTTATTTCAATAGAAGATACCAAGTGTATTATTCCAAATTATTTTGGGAGTATTATAATCCTGCAGATAGATGTGAACCATAAATTACTTGCCGTGACTGACTGATTCAACAACGTAGTACTTAAATCACTGAGGGCTACAAACTTGACATTTTTGCAGCTGATGCTTTTATATTATAAGCGCTTACTTAGACAGGTTATTGGGAAATATCATCCTTGAGAAACAAATTAAACCGTTGTTTAATGCCTGGCAGTTCATTACCTTCAAAATTATAAACACGAAATAAAAACAACCAAGCAAGCGAAGTCATGGGTCATAGTTAATTTGTTATTCTTGATCCTGTTGTACGAGACTTTATTAATTTGGTACTGGAGTTAAGCTATTACTATGCACAGTGCTAAAATATGATTTTATTAATCATCGCACAAACTGTAAACATATTTCAGTGATTTGGTTGTATATTTTTCTATCACCTAACAATAAATCTGAAAAATAGAAAACATTAGTAAACTAGAAGTATTAAAGATAAAAGAAACGCCTATAATTAACTTCTTACGTAACGCCACCGCCTCTGTTTATTTAAAATGAAATTTCACTTATTAATTTACATTAGGTACAAATTATAAAATATATCTATATTAAAAGTATCTAGATATACCTAATACATATAACATTTTATAATTTAGAGCTGTTAAATGAATACCTGAAATTACAAACAAAATGTAAAACGAGTAATATTAAATTCCCACGCGAATGATTTGAATAATTCTACTCTAAAACCTGGCGTTATTTCGTGGAAAACGTACTACGACAGATATTATATTCATATTTTGGCTTAAATTGGCAATATTTCGACAATATGCGGCTTAAGCTGTATCAGAGTGACGATATAAGTCCCGGATCATTGTTGAAATCTGAATCGGATACCGAATGTTGACGATTAACATTAAATGTTGTAAATATAATGCTACTTACATGAAGAGTGAAAACTTTTTGTAATGAGAGGAATACTGCTATCGCAGTTTTGTATTTATATAAAAATGTACATTACTGGATTAATTTTAAAATCTAACCAATCCTGTATCGCAATAAGGAAATTATCTGCTGATTAACATAAAAACAACTCCCCAACGCCATGTAAGCTCGCTTTGTTGAAGATTCACTCTTTGTGAAGGAACATTACACCAGTTCCTTCACATGACTAAGACTATATTGTATTCTATTACTTGATGAAAACCAATGCCACTAAAGTATCTACTAATTAATTATCTTAATTATCTGTAACGTTATTACAGACTAAATGTTATAAAATGTCAACATTTACTTTATCGATTTCGTTACAGAATAGAAAGAACAGCCCTTGTGAATCGTAAAGTTAATTAAGAAATACAAATATTATTATTTGTGTAATATTCGCGAACAAAATAAAGGTTGAGCCAGACCTCAGACGGAGTCGAACGACATGAATTGATGAATGTAATACGAGCGAGATAGCTCCGTAAGTGACGTCATCACGATCATCTATCTGATCCCATGCTGCCTGCATCTCAGTGCGTGACATATTTTGAGTTACCAATAGTCTGTTTCCTCTCCTAAAAAGGAGACCCGAGCCCAGCAGTGAGGCATTATGGATTGTTGATGATGATACTCTGTTTACACGTTACGTTGTTCTCTAACCTTTGTATGCCTAGTTGCAAAATATTTAGGATAATGCGTAAATGCAAAATAACAATACAATATGAGTAATTGGAGAGGCCTATGTCCAGCAGTGGACTGTGATAGGCTGATGATGATGATGTGTAACATGCTAAATTTGACCCCATATATGTATCGTATACGATTCACTGCAAGTTTAAGAATTCATAGCAACTATTTTATTTCTAAATCAATATGATTATATAGTGTGTTTATCGCGAGACCGTGCTGTCCCGTTCGTTGTCTGATCCAGCCTTTAATTCTACAGCGATATAAAGCCATTTAGTGGTAGTTCGACTCCCAATCTCACTGCTCCGGCGCTTGTAACGTACTACCCCACCAAATATTATTTGTACCGTGTGATTGTGAACACTATTTGTTACGATATGTACCATCTAAACATTGTAGAGAAATACTGATGTTAGTACAATATAAAAGAAAGTATATTTGACGATTTTTTACAAACACATAAGTTTCATTCTATTATAAAATCTCATTCTATTATAAAGTCTATGATTTCCTACGTCCTGCTTATTTACATTTTTTAAAAATATATTGTTTTTATTGATTTCTATGACTTCTATAGTTAGAAATCTCCATGCTGCTCCTGGAAAATTAATAACCGAATGTATAATAGTAGTATTTTTAGAGCCCCAAAGACGTTGCATTGTAAAATCACTAAGATTTTGTTTTGTTTCTCCTCTAAGACTTTTAAGAGCAGCATTTTTTTGTTTTTTGGTGATTGCGTATAATTCTATTACTGGTTCTATAACCAGTAATATAATATACTGCAGGTTAAGAGAGAAAAACTCATCACCTCAATATCGTCAATAATGGTATCTACGTACCTACGGTTAGTAAATTTTAGTGTCTTTTAGATATGTATATGTGTGTATGTAGGTATATATATTTATGTATATGTGTGTATGTATGTATATGTATATTTAATTTAGATGTTTTAATTATGTATAAATTGTATATGTTTATATATCTGTAGAATGCTTAGTATTGTAATATATCTTAATTTAATCTATCGTATTATTAAGTTACGCCTGCCAAACACAGTTTCGCAACACCCAAAGGTTTGACTGGAAGAAAATGCCTGAGGCATTAAGTCCGCCTTGTGCAATATGTTTGCAGGAAGTTTGTATAAATAAATAAATAAAAAAAATGTGTGCGTGTACTAGCGTACACTCGTAAGAAGTGAAACTTCTTTATGACGTTATTTTTCAAAAAATAATTTACTATATGCAACTTTACAGAAATTGGTTAAATAAAGTTAAATTAGATAAAGTTTAATAAAAGGCTTTTATTATCATAGACATAAATACAAATTCTATAATTATTTCATTGTAGCTTATTACTACAAAGATTATTATTGAATTTCATTAATTGTAATAGAATTATTACCATCATTGATGTCGTTATTATATGTTAATACATACACTTTAAAATAATGCTGCATTCTATTGCTGAAAATGTTAGTATGTCAGTAGCACCAGAGAGTACCCCCTACTACCTCTCAAACTTTATCTATGTTAGTATACATAACCCATTACTTGTTTTCTTGTCGTCGGTAGTTAGAATTGTTTTCAATAAGTTAAGGCAGAAAGAGGGTAGGTGAACAGTAAAAGGAGAAAAATATTTTGTGTTTACCTCACACTAACAGCTTTTTATTAAAAAAATACTTTAGCATATTCGATATTTACATAAAAAAAAACGTAACTACTCAAAACGGGCCGCAAAATACATTGGAGACTTTTACCAATCCCTGTGATAAGAAAAAGATAGCGTAACGGATAAATGTGACGCGTAACGTAACGGATAAATGTTACGCGTAACGAAAAAATGTTACACTAAATTTTTTGACAACCCCGATAAAGAAGTTTCACTTCAATAAATTAAATGCGAAACTAATTAAATATGAAAGCCAATAGGCATATACAGAAATAATAATAACTATACAGTATATTTTTTACAGTATAGTTTATATTATAGTTGCACATTTTAGTTATGCTAAATGAGGCCTCGACCGCAATTGTGTCGCTATCCGGACTGCATACGGCGACTCATCCTTTGTTACTAGTACTACATTGTGCCAAGAACAGTCTATCGGCGAAAAGGGCATCGATACCAACTATTTCATACACCATCTTGTAGGACTAACGCTGGTGTCCGCATACTTCTACGACACCTTGTGGATACATATAATAGATACGAATATTTCAGTGATATTGACGTATTAGCTTTACCCAGTAGCCTCTTCAAGAGTCATGCCATAAAATTATTGTCTGCTTTGCCAACGAAATAAGTTATTCTTTATAATTTTGTGTTGTGCCTGCATGCGTTTATATTTGACTGTCACTGTAACAGTGTGACCTGTTTCGTTCAATTATATTTTGGTTAATCTGTGAACAATAGTGTGGGTTACATGTTTATTATAACTTTTGTTTTTTATTCCAAATAAATAAAATAAAATTATTCGTCCGCGTGTTTCTTTATTATCTTTTAATACGTACACAAAGTGATCCAAGTTATTTATCCACTATTATTAAAATTACCCACTAGTATAATATGATGTATCAAGAACACAAAATAACTACTTATGTAGGTACTAAGGGGAATTTAATCAAAAGTCGTTACTCATTTTGAAATCCTCAGCGAAATTAATTTCATCCTCAGTTAATTTGAAGTGAAACCACTATTAAAAATGAGACAGAATCTTTTTGAAACCTCTAGAAAATTTTGCTATAAATTTAAAAGATCGCTTCCATAGTACATCTTTATAGTCCAGCAAAGAAATTCGGGAAATTGTTCAAATAATTGGCTACACTACGCTTACGTAAACTTCTTCAAGTATAGAACTCCGCTCGCCATCGCCAGTTTCTCTCAGACTTCGTTACAATTATTTTGTAATGCTACTTTCATTGTTTGATCCAAATACTTCAAAGGAAAAAAATCCATTAGCGGCGGTGGTTTTGTCCACTGGAAATTCAATTATTGGAATTCAATTTGGGAACCAATTTTTGTGCCATCACATCGACATAATAAGCTTTATGTAGTTACCGCTAATCTGATGTGGAAAGACACAAAATGTACATTATCAGATGCTGTTTTCTCACGTTCTCATTAACAAGGGATGGAGTGCAAATGTTTTTTTATTCTGACGCTGAGGTAATTCGTTATACGCTGAAAATTGCCGTGTATTACGAAATAAATGATTTATAAAACATTTAAATACAATAAACTTAACTAAATACAATCTATGAACTCTAGGATATACTGTCAGTTCTCAAATTTACATCAACTTAATTCACAACTGTGGAACGGACACATAAGGACTATGTTCAAAAAAATATACTGATTGAATTCTAATTCAAATAGAAACACGCAAAGCAAGTAGAATAGAATTATTTGAACCAAGCATACATTATTTATGATACTTCTGTATATAGTATAAAAGAGGAAGGTACTGACTGACTAAGATATCCAGAAATCAACGAACGAATCAACAATCAAATCCTGAAATTTTGCATATAGGCTCTTTATATAACGTAAGTGAGCACTAAGAAAAGAGTTTTGGAAATGATACTCCTAAGGGGGTAAATAAGGGGATGAAAATTTGAATGAAACTTTTTATTTCAGTGATGGATCAACTGAACATTTTGTAGAAATATAGTAAGTAAAAGTAATGACTTTGACTGAGCCACGGGCAAAAACTAGTTAAATATAAAACATTATGACAATTATATACGAACCGCTGAACATTGAAGCTAATACAAGTGCAAAAGTCTACTAAACAAATAATTGTATAATTACTAATAAATTATACGAAACACCGTAAGTGGACACAGTAACACTAGAATGCTAAAGACTACTCTGAAAAATGTATTACAAGGTAATTTCTTACCCAAGAGTTTGCATCTAGGAACTAATTAATATTTACTTATAACAAATCGTACTTACCTTTAAAAATACTAATTAATATTTATAAAACAAAGTAAGCCGCTTTTCACAATTAATACAAAGAATGAAACAATTTCATTTCAGCAATATATTCAGCTTCATTGCGCACTTACATTTAGCTACATAACAGTTTCAGATTTTATTCGTGCCACGACTTTAACTTTCATGCTCAACTAGCATCTTTGTTACATGAAATAACTTTGTTCGAACACACAATTATAATGTTTTAAATTGTTGCGAACGCAGGTTGTAAAACAGTCATAGCTGTGGAAAATTGTATTATTACTAGTACTGCTATTTATTTTAATCTTTCCAGATTCATTTTATATTACTGGTGTTATATCGCACTAATGTCCTTAGAAGAAAAGAGGAGTTTACATTAACATTAATTGTCGTAGGAATAGATTTTCGATTACAATTGTATTGTAAGTAGGGTCTTTAGAATTCAAAAACGTTTGCATTTCGAAGTTCAGTCGGGCATTTCAGCAATGAAAGAATTCCAAGATTATAATACAGGAGAAAACAAGTCTCGTGGGAACCCATTGTTCTCTTTGTGAGTGAGTTTTTGTGATGATGTTAATAATAGGAGATAAAGGTAACCAATGTCAAAGGAATGAAATAATTAAAATGTCCATTATACAAATCTAATACCGTTAAACGAGCAATTCTTGTATATTTATATGTATACTAACAATTAAACTGAAGAATTTGTTTGTTTTGAAAAATTCTTTCGTTGTTGGATAGTCCATTTATCGAAGAAGGCTATAGGTTATATATCATCACGCTACTACTAATAGGAGCGGAGCACCAATGAAGAATGTTTCAAAAAACGGGGGAAAATTTTCACGCTGTGGCAATATAAGACGCAAACGAGGTTGCGTGGGTCCGCTAGTATTTAAATAATCTGAATTTCGGAAACGGCTCGAACGATTTTCATAAAATTTAGTATGCAGGGGGTTTTGAAAGCGATACATTGATCTAGATAGGATTATTTCTTAAAAAAACAAAAAAAATATCGAGCAAAGTTCGGTCATCCAGACAACATTATTATAAGTGTGTTAATGATTGTCCTGCATAATGTTTTGAGTTTATCGTCCTTCAGACGATGTTATTAAAAATAAGCGGTATATTTATTTTACCATGTGGTAAAAATTTTTTTTTTAAATGTGGAATTATCACTCCGATTGTCTAGCTAGTTACAGTTGAATACAGCATGCAATTAAGTATTAAAGTGGGGCGAATCAATCTACACAAATAATAAAAATTTAAGTGACTGTGTAATTTTAAATTCACATTTTCACTAAATGCCTATGAAAGACATTTCAAAATAATTATTGTGTGGGTGTCTGTTCCGACTATTCTCTGGATCTTCTGGATCAATTTCGACAGAACTAAATCCATCTACATTTATTTTAGGCTAACCTTGTCCCGCGATATTACTCGCGGTGTTTGTTGTAAAAATACCTGTAAAGAGAAAGCTAAAAGTGTTATAAAGCAACGAAACCCGTGGGTAATACCGGGGGTTCTATTGGCATACATGTATAAAAAAATAATGCCGAAAACAATAACAAAGTACAAAATCAAATTACAATATAAAATTTAATCACTAAAAACTAATCATATTGAGTCTTCTTTCTCATAATGTTGTTTATTAATATTAATTATATTACCATAATTATAGTGTTTGCTCTCTAGCTAGTTTTTTTCCAAGTCCAAGCCAGCATACACATTTAAAGTTTAATGATATTTGCATGGTGTTGAATAAACGGAAGCTAGTGGTGTGCGGCGCGGTCCGGTATTGTTCGCTACATCCTGTGACCGCGGGTAAATACTGCCCTTTGTATAAAGCACGACTACGTTTAGCCACGTTTAACTTTTGTTCCTCCTACTTTGTTTTACATTGTCGCAACACTACATATTGTACTAGTTCGGTTCGCGTACTTTAATTTACATAATACCTATGGGGATAAAAACAATAAGTGCGTATATGTATAATTTCACTTTCTTACTGATAGTATTAATTGCAAAGATGAAATATTTAATCTGTATTAAAGTAAAGTATAAGATCAAGTCATGTCTTAGAAAGAGACTTGGAAATATTTTCTTAGTAGATGGATGTTTATACACAAATTTCTAAAAAATACACAGTCTATTGTGTTTCATACGGTAGGCGGGACTTTATGTGCCGTATTTTCAGCAAGTGTACTCCGTTAGAAGGCTCTTTGTAAAATATTTAGCTTTTGTGAGTTAGTGGTACGCAACGTTGTAACGTGTCTCCGCGGCCGGGGGAGCAGATCAACACCCGCCCTATTTTCCAGCCTTAATTAAAGTGAACAAAATTTCTTCACGAAACATTTACCTTTTATGAAATTTTCACCATTTACCTAATCAACGCGGCGGAGCTCTATACAAACTACAGTTGTTTGTCTTTACGACGATCGAATTTTCATTGTCCTAAGTACACACGACACGAAATGATCATTCCTTATTATTATACACGTTGTGTTATTTTAAAGGTGATCGTGGACGGGCAATTTCGCGCTTGTCTGACTATATTAATGAGATTACGAGAAATAGCGAAGAGGCCTATCTCTTAAAAGAAAATTCAATTTCTTTGGACGAGTCTCAATTTAGGACAGCTCCATAAGCTGCTGCTCGGAACGGGTCTTTATCACAATAGTACATTGTGATAAAGTGTCTTTAACTTTAGTTAGCTCGAAACGAGTCTGTCCGTTTTGTCCTTGAGATTTTAGATTTAATATTTGTATAAACAGATATTCTCAGCATGAACATTACCATGAATAGTAACTATAAAGGTACATTATTACGGAAAGATTCTCTTGTATCTCTGTCTAAGGACGACTTCGTTTATTGTAACGCTATTATTACTATCAGCAACATTAAAAGATGGTGGGCGTTGTTGGGCCAAAGATGGGTAAAAGGGGGAGAGTGAGATATCATTGTTTCATACAAACGTGCGGAAGGTAATTTCACAGGTGTTTACCGGCCTGCTAATGGTTTCTTTTGTGGCACCGACAACGACTGGAGATAAATTAGTTATTTTGATACAGGAGCTGGGCCACAAAATTAATGGAAGCCGTGTAATGTTTAATCCAGTAGTCAACTCTACAGCTTATAGTGATTTTACAGCACATAGTCCTAAACCGAAATGATACCATGGCTTTATACCTTGACTTATTTCTTGAACTGCGACTTTCCTCGGAAGGAGTTAGTTATTTACCGCCACCCATGGCTCTTTTACTTCTTTACTCCCTACATCACAAGACTGGATGAAAAATTGCGTTTTTATCAGTGTAGGTTATGCTTGGTTGGTTGAAGACTGTTAACAATATATTTATACTTATTACTGTCTGTTATTATCAAAAGGTTAATAAAAAGAAATGTATAGTTAGAATATGTTAATATTACTGACAGCGGATGTATGGCAACAGTGGATGGCAGTAGACTGTAGTTTATAAAGCTAGAAATATATATTTAAATGATATTAATATTATATACGGATGATATTGATAAGAGGAATATTTATGTTGATCTACGTAAAACATGCACAACGTTTAAATAAAGAATCTGTCCATATTGTTACACGTCATGTGAGACGTTCACGTTGCATTGTATGAGATATAACATCAAACATCGTCGAAAACCTCATGAGTAATACATTACTGGCGAAGTTCAATTTGTTTCAACATATCGCTGCAACATTGCCTTCGAATGCTGACCAATGTCTGTACACATTCAACAGCGACCTCCTGAACCTTTTTGATCTAATATACCTTTTGATATTACGCTTTGTCAAATTACGAGTTTATAATGTAATGTGAGTTTATATCACGTAATTTATTAGGGCATAAGAGCAGACGTTTTTCACTAACAATAAAATAACATATCTCACCTGGATGGGTAAAACGATAGCATTAAGTACAACAATAGAATTATATTCAAACCGATACGACACCCTCGCCATTAATGTTTGTCGATAAACGAAATATAATTCGTTTATTAAACTCCCCCGTTCCCCAATATAGGTTAATATTATTAATAAAATTTCGTATTTTCATTTCACGAACGAATTTATTTTTTATTATGTCTTGGAAACTGGTTTAAACGTTTACTATATAAACAATATTATTTTATTTTCACTGAGTAAGCTAAATCCCTCGAGAAACGATTACAAGGCACGTCGTTGAAAACAAGTCATAAAAGGGTACCCGGGTCAGGGATTACCATACGAGCGCAGCGCAAGCCTTGTGTATATCTCTTTAGTGTACTAGTGAGACGATTTCGAAATTGTCTAAGAAACTTCAGAGACGAGCTGCCTTGCGAGGGGATTAATAATAATAATAATAATATATCACTTTATTGTACACCAGATGCATTACAAGATAATCTTAAAATTAGGGAAGTACAATTGGCGGCCTTATCGCCCGGAGGCAATCTCTTACAGGCAACCATTGGATGGAGAGAAAACATGAGTAAGAGAAAGTGTTGGGTAGTGTCCGGTGTAAGAGTAGGAAAGACGAAGAATAAATAAAGATAAATATACAGTTGATTACATACTTAAATGCAGTAGTGTGACCCAATTGACTATATAAATAAAAATAAAAATTGCATGTTAAGGGACGTTGATCTCTCCCAGGTAATGCTCCTTTACGAGTCTCTTAAAAGCAGTTAATGTTTGTGCTCGTCTAATTGAGACTGGTAGGGCATTCCACAACCGAACTGCTTGGACACAAAAGGAGTGGTCGAGAAATTTAGTAGAATGGCCAGGCATTTTCAGTTTCAGGTTCTCCGACGACCTCAGTAATTTGGGATGTGACACGTGTAAAAAGGTGAACCGTGTTTTGAGGTAGCGTGGGGTAAGAGGATTGAAAAGAATGTTATACAGAAGAGAAAGAACGTGTGCATTCCGGCGAAGGCGGATGGGTAACCACTTAAGCTTTTTACGATAATAGGAGACGTGATCATATTTCCGTAATCCGAATATGAATCTTATACAGAGGTTTTGGAGTCTCTCAAGCTTATTGAATTGGTCTTCAGTAAGATCTAAATAACTGGCATCAGCATAATCAAGGATGGGGAAAAGAAGGGATTGTGTGAGGGCAATCTTGGTAGAGATAGGTAGGAAATTGCGTAGTCTACGCAAGGACCCTGCAGCAGCAAACATTTTGCGACTCAGCTCCCGCAGCTGAGGACCCCAGGAAAAGGTACTGTCGATATAGATGCCCAAGTTCTTTACCTTATCACTATACGGGATAGGTGTGCCCTCACAAGAGACCTGAGGCAGTGAAGTCCAATCAATTTTGGATATCATTCTTGGACTTCCAACGACAATGACCTGGGTCTTGATTGGGTTTATCTTCAGGCCGTGGGAAATGCTCCACTTACTGATTTTTTCCAGGTCAGTATTTGTAGTATTAATTGCAGTAGTTAGATCAGTCAGTGGTGCCGTGGTAAAGATCTGGAGATCATCCGCGTAAAGGTGGTAGGACGAAGTCAAATTACTAGTGATAGTGTTGATAAAAACGGAGAAAAGTAAAGGAGATAGCACGCCGCCCTGAGGTACACCAGTGCAAGTGCTACACCAAGTAGAGACAGTGTTGTCAATGCTGATGCGCTGTCGGCGACCAAACAGGTAGTTACGAAACCAGTCAATCGCAGTTGGAGATATGTTAATAGAGCGTAATATACACAGCAGTATGTCAAAGTCGACGGTGTTAAAGGCATTACTGAAGTCAAGAAGTGTAAGGACTGTGAGCTCACCGTTTTCCATAGCATATCTAATGTTTTCCGTAATGTGAACTAGAGTAGTGGTGGTGCTATGGCCGGATCGAAAACCAGACTGGAAAGGATTCAAGAGCAGGTTTGTAGAAAGGAAATTCGAAAATTGAGTGTGAATTAAACGCTCGAGGACCTTGGATAGGAAGGGGAGGATAGAAATGGGGCGGTAATCAGAGAATGATCCGGGGTTCTTCTTTTTAGGGATGGGAATAATATTTGAATCTTTCCAGGCCTTCGGGAAAACGCTACAGGAGATCGAATAATTCAACATGTGACAGATGACAGGGAGAATTTCATCTAGGATTGGGAGGATCATGTTACGACTTAAACAATCAGAACCCACTGCATTCGACGTAATAGATATTATGCTCTTCTTAACATCACAACCAGCAAATTGACTAAAGAAAAAGGGAGAACAGTCAGGAGTTCGGGCGGAAGTTAGATGTTTCAGGGTAGCATCTTTTGTTATTTTCTTGAAATTTGTTGAAGCAGAGAAGTGTTGATTGAGTAAACTCAAGTCTACAATTTTAGGAGAAGAGTCATGAACAGATTTGCCCACTCCCAATGACTTTAAAAATTTCCAGACTTGAGCTGGATCTCCATTTTCAACAGCGTGGTGAATGTATCGGCGTTGTGCATTCCTACACACCCTGCTGCATTGATTCCTAATAGACACATACTTTTCCCAGTTGGTTTGGCTTGTGTTCTTTTTAAATTTCGATTTGGCTACTGCTTTGTTATGAATTAGCGCTTTGATGTCTGCGGTTAGCCATGGTGATGGGAGACGTTTGACTTTCATTTCTTGAATTGGTGCGTGTTTGTCGTAAAGAGACAAAATTTTAGCGTTGAAAAAATTAACTTTGTCGTCGATGCTATTTGCACTGAAGAGAGTTGTCCAGTCTGTTTCGTTGGCATCCCTTTTTAAGGCAGCAATGTTCATAGCCTTGAAGTTCCGCTGCAGAATAGCTTTGGATTTAGGTTTAGGAGGACGGATACGGTAGGATAGGTATAGTAAGTCATGATAGGAGAACTCGTCAGCTGAACACTGACCATGCTTAACTGCGAGATTGGGATTGGAAACAAGGATAAGGTCCAGTAGAGAAGGAGCAGAGTGTGGGAAAAAATGTGTTGCGTTGGATGGAAGAATAGATAAATTGCAAGACTGGGTGATGGATCGGAGAGCAGTGGAACGAGAATCATTTTTAAGGAGGCAGGTATTGAAATCACCCATGATTATGGTATGACCGTACGAGGGAGTGAATTGTTCTAAAAGAAGTTCAAACGATGAGAAGAAGTCAATGCGCAAAGAGGGGCAGTAGAAGACACCGAGAAGAATTTTGAAATGAAGGAGTTCAAGTTCAAGGAATAGGTGTTCACCCGCATTAGATGGTGGGGGCTGTGGCGACAAACTAATAACAGTATAACGAATGTGAGAGCGTAGATAGATTGCAACACCACCCCCACCACCCACGGCGCGATCATTCCTGATTAGATTGAAACCAGGTAGTGAGTATGCAGAAGATGGTAAGCAGGGCTTAAGCCACGATTCAGAAATAAGGATAGCGTGTAAGTTCGTACAGTCAAAAGATGCCAGCATTTCGGGAAAGTGAGCCGGAATACTCTGTGCATTAATATGCACAAGATTGAGATTTCTGGGGACGTCGGAGAACCGAGAAGTGAGAGTATCAGGGATAGTTGGGTCACCCTGGGTGCTAAAACTACTGCACGCCGATAAAAAGTCGTCGCTACAGTCACTGTCGTAACAAGACGACATATTTACTAAAATTAAAAAAAATAGAAAATTAATAATAATGGATATACCTATTGCAAAATAATAATGAAAAGAGCAGTGATTAAAAAAATAAAATAAACAAAAAAAAGATGTATAAAAATATTTAGGCATTAGCTCCATCTGCCGGTTGCCAGTTACTAAATAACCAGAAATATAAACTAGCTGATTAAATAAAAAAATACAAAAAGAAAATTAATGACTAAAGGTTAAAACTAAAGTTGAACAACAAACAAGAGAAAAAAAAAATAAAAGAAAAAAGTAAATTGTAAAGGTTCACGTTAGTCTAGGCACTTAAGTTCAAAAGCCTTGTATTCAGAACCGTCGAACGAAACGCATGACAGGCCTGACAAGTGTCACACTTTATTTACATTTACTAATGTCAGCTGTATGATAGTGATTTACCAACAGTTATTAAAAAGTGAATTTTTAATAATAAATTAATTATATGGAGGTATAGAAACAAATGTAAATGTAAACAAAATGCCCACGAACGCCGTAATTCGCACTGTGGAGCCGTACCTTCACCAAGTGATGCATATGAGTTAAGCAGGTGGATTACTTATTTTTAGCAGCAGTTGTACGCTTTGTCTTCGACCCTGATGCTTTAGGGACCGCAGTTGGTGGTTTCGGCGGTATGGTGAGAACTTTGTCGAGCTCAGCTAAGGACGTCACTCGATGACGCACATCATCTGGGCCCAAGACGTACACAATGCCCTCTCTAGTCCAGCATCTCGCGATCCCCGCCCTCTCACGGGCTGACATGAATAGCTCATGCCGAGGCCTGGTCAAGAACTCCGATAGCGTGACACCAGAGCCCTTCAGCTTAGTTTTGCCAAACCACATGCCATCACGAGTGGTCACATTGGCAAACTTAATCAATATAGGTCTGGTTTTTTTGGTGGTAATAGCTCGGCCCAGCCTTTGACAGCGCCTGATGTCGCCTGTAGTGAAGTCCCGGCCGTCTAAGCAATGTGAAAGCGCTCGTACAACAGTATCGGCAACATTTTCATCTTTAGTCTCCTCAACGCCGTGCAGGAGTAATATCTTCCTTCGCCCGTCCATTTCCAATCTATCCACAGTGCGAGACAGAGCCTCAACCTGGCCCTGTAGCAGTTGTAGGGCCTGGGTCACAAAGGCTCTAAATGCAGTAAAGTCGGTGGATAAACTTACCACACTTAGGGATGAGGCAGATGATTTGGTGAGCTGGGCTTCGAAGTCCTCCATCCTATGACTGCCTCTGTGGCGTAGTGGTAGCGTATGCGACTGCTGTTCTTGAGGTCTCGGGTTCGATTCCTGGGTCGGACCAAATCTTTGTATGATCTACAAATATTTGTTTCGGAGTTTGGGTGTTTTCTATGTATAATATGTATGTATTTACAAAAGAAAAGTATATAAGTATTTATATCAGTTGTCTAGTACCCATAACACAAGCTCTGCTTAGCTTGGGACTAGATGGCGATGTGTGTAAGATGTCCGAAATATTTATTTATTTATTTTATTTATTTATTTTATTGAAGGTGTCTGCCAATGTATTAAGAGTAGCCTGCACGGTGGTCATAGTGTGGCAGAAAGTAAGATGATGGAAAATATAAAGTGGTTGTATTTGCTACGAGGAATTTTATATTATCCGGCAGCTGGATGGTTTAGCACACAATTAGTGACATGTAAGTCCACAAATATGTATTAAGTTTTTATAAAACTAATTTATTATGCAGATCGAAAACTAAACTTGTGTTTTGGTTGACTACCCACTATATTTTAGTACAGCGCTTAAGCTATTTTATGCCATGTTTCATGATTTAAAAGCTTTTATTTCTTTATTTACAACTCATATACCTATATGATTGTTCATAAGACTTAATGCTCTAGGTATTCTTCACCAGCCAAGCTATGGAGGGTGTATGGATTTAGAAAGGTAAGTCGTCGAGATTATAGTTTTCATGACACATCCTGAGATAATCTACAGTCAATGGTTGCATCACAGTGTATATTTATAAAACTGCTGATGCAATGTATATATAGGCCTCTAGGCAGCATTTCAAATAAAATGCCAAATCCATTCCACTAGTTTTCTTTACGACAGGTTACATATGGACATAATTGGCACGAGTCCGGAAATGTAACAAACTCACGAAAATATATGTAGTTACGAGCTACATACACACTAAAGCAATAAAACCCTACAACTCTCTTGCAAATGTAATGTATACCTATTTGGTTTGTGTAACACTTACGCTTTTCTTTTCAATAAAAACTTTTCAGATAATTTAAGTAACAAGAAGCAGGAATGTTTGTTTCTACGATTGACATTATTATGAAGTATACGATACTATGAACGCACGCTTAGTACAATCCTACTTGTGAATCCTTCAAAGCGCGGCATCCTTAGTGGCATAAAACACTCGCAGTCTGAGCTGGGCCAGCGGCGCATCCAGCTAAATAAGTAGTTTTTGTGCTCGAGAGTGGATTGAGCGCTGCGCCCCAGCCTCCGGAAGCGTCCATGTGTAAGCATGTATGCAGCACTTGCTTGCCACCCTTCAGATTAACGTTGTTAGTACGTTGTGTATGCTGTAGCTTTAAAGTGCTTTAATCGCTTCTTGGAAATATTTGTCAAAACTCTAATGTTTGTTATACATTCTCTATATGAATATGAACATATGTTCGCATATGTTCACAAACTTTACAATATGAAAGGTTGCTCTTCGCAGAATATACACAACTATTCAAATAATTAGGATTATTGTTAATGTTAATGTCTAATATTATAAAGGCGAAAGTTTGTAAGTATGGATGGGTGGCTGTTTGTTACACTTTCACGCAAAAACTACTGAATGGTGTGTGTGTGTGTGTTGAACTGGAACTAATATAGTTTATACATCAGAATAACACATACGCTACAATTTATAAGGATATAGCTTCGCCTCGCTTCGTTGCCTGCGGTTATTGTCGTACCGCGGGTACCCAGGAAATTATAAGTTACATTAAAAGTCAAATGAATTAACAAATGTCTTTTAATAATTCGGTATCTAGGTACTTTTTCCCGAACAAATATAAAAAAAGATGGCAGTGAGTGCCTTCCGCTGTTCACTTACGTAGACTGCAGTAGTATTGAATATGCCCGGAGGCGGAGCTAACTGGCTTCCGAGTTTCTTCTCTCATATTGCTTCGTACTTACACAGCACGAGGAAATTGATAATTCTTGTATCAAATGTAGCTGTTCCTTTATAGAACATTTTCAATTGAAAGTTAAATGGTTAATTGTAATACCTACGTCCTCGTAAACTATTTCGACGTAGCGCAAATAACGTGCGAGTATTTAATAAACATACTAACTTTCGCCCGCGGCTTCGCTAGCTAGCTAGAATAATAATGTATATTTAATAATAATGAAGTATCGTATATTACTTCTAATACCTCTAAGAATATGTGTATATGTAAGGAGATTTCACGTGAAAGCGTAACAAACATACATTCACATTTATACTTTATCAGGATTATAATAATTTAAACTAGTGTAGAAAGATAGTATTGTTAAAAGCGTGTGAAATGATATAGAACCTGATGGTGATATGCTATTATTACAGTATTGGTTGAATGACACACGTGAATGGATTATATATATAAAGGTTTTATATTAAAAAAAAAAAAAAAAAAAAACAAAAAAAAAAAAAAGAGACACAGACACCAATTATTTATTATTTATTTATTTTCGTATACAATAAATACACATAAAATAAACAAAAAACGAAAAAGACATTAGGAAATCTAGGCTCATTTTATTATAATTAAACGCGATTGCAGGTAGTAATACAAACTAGAACTTTTTTTACTACTTAAAAGGAGGTCTTTATCTCTCAAACTAAACGGTGATTAATTAGATTTAAACCGATTTAAATTTTTGCCACAACTATTTCACCTTCCGTCGAATCATGAATGCGTCACTTTTACTTCGTTCTCAAACATCGAAAAACATTTACATTACAATACAAAGTGTTGCCATCAAAATAATTGATACTGATTCGATACAATTCAGTAATCGATTAAATATTTAGCTATATTATTTTTAATAACTAGTGTTTTAATATTTACTAATTTTAATGCCACCAAATTAAAATTAGTAAATATCATAATGGTAAGTTTGGTTCCAAATTTGAATTCGTGACAGTATTTTGCAAAGATCTTGGCTTGTTAACCTTACATTTTTTTTTTTTTTTGACGGGGTGAAAAATCCTTTCGGATCTCCAGCTCCTCGGGGAAACATGAGCCAGGAGTATGTGGTGTTTCCACTAAAAAACACCCCGACGACCGGCCTCTGGCGCCCTACTCTGGGAGGACCCGGACCATATTATTTCAGGTCCTCCCCGAATTGACGCCGTGCCTTATCAGGACCTGTCCCAGGAGAAATTTTTCCCCCCCTTGATCTCAGCAATGTAGGCTGATTGCACGGCAATGCTGCTATCCCGACCGCAGCAATAATTCTGCCTCCAGAAGTCCCCATCCTCCGGTGGCCCGCGGTCCCGTCGACGGTTCTTATCGCCGACGTCTTCTTCGTTCGGGATCGGCTCTTTCCCGATCTCGTTCAGCGGTCTCTTTCTGGAGCATAACAGCTTCGCAGAAGGAGACCACTGTGCCCCAGCCCTCATCACCCGCCAGCATGGCAGCAATAATTGCTGGCGGAGACAGGTCTCGTCCAATTTGGTCGACCAGGACTTCGCGTTCGGATACCCATGCAGGGCAGTTCCCCAGCGTGTGCTGGGCGGCGCAACCCTCCACCGGTAAGACGGCGAGCTTCGTAGTCAGCCTTCGGAATATACCGCTACGTGTCCTCACGTCGGCGCTGCGTACTCCTCCATCTGGTCATGAACTGTGGCCATTCAGTCTTCCTATTCCGTAAGAAGGCTGGCCCCATGAACCATCTGTCCTCTCGTGACTCGGTTACGTATCCTGGTCGCGTAGCCAAGTCTGTGATGTTGAAGTCGGTCGGGATCCACCTCCATTCGCTCGGTTTCGTGGCCTCGGCGATTTCTCCTAATCGGTGTGCCACAAAGGGTGTGTATCTTCCGCTGTCGTTCTGGACCCAATGTAACACGGTTCGGGAATCGGTCCAGTATGTGGTCTCGTCTGTGGACCAGCGATGCTCCTTTCTTAACGTAGCTGCAAGCCTCGTACCGATGACTGCCGCTTGTAGCTCCAGCCTCGGAATAGTCTGCGCGCGGATCGGCGCCACTTTAGCTTTAGCAGCTATCAACACGACGTCTGCGGTGCCGTCTTCCTTCTCTAATCTCCAATATGCTGCAGTCGCAAAGGCGTGTTCGCTTGCGTCACAAAACACGTGAAGCTGCTTACTTTTCGCTTCACTTCTTGGATCATAACACCTCGGTAAGCTTAATCCGGCTCGAAGGACCAAAAAACTGTGGGGTGTAATGTTTCAGTCTCAATTAAAATTGTTTCTTTTTAAAGAACTTCTAGACCCACCCCGTAACAGTTCGTTCCACAGGGCCTTCGATTTAGACTTATCTGAGTCTTTATCTGAGTGGACTGTATTTAAATAGAAACAACGGTCGGGGATGTTTCAAGAATCAGTTTATTCTTATGATGCTAACACCTATGACGCTACACCTATAGTATAACATTTCTTCGTCGTACAAAGTAAAAAATATCATATTTTTATAATTAAATGAATGTACCAAACAGCCTGCTCCACATTAAAATCACGTAAAACATGTAGGTGCACTAAAATTGTAAGCGCGAAATTGAACTGTAAGCTACAAACCTTCCACATGAAATCCAAAATATCAGAATGTAGTTGAAACAAGGTAACATTTTTAGAGTGGGCTGCGCTATCAGTTTCCCTGTTGAGTGGGTCGGGATGGAGCGCGCCGTCTACGCGAGATTGCTGCTCTGAGCGGCCCCGGGACTGAAACTACCCGCCACTTGTACACCGACGTTATATCTCTAGATATTGGGCTAGATATTTTTTCACATTATATGGCTCCAAATTCATTTGCAGAGAAAAATAAAATATTTTCCTCTATTAACAATATTGCTGCGTATTCAAATTAATTAAGTACTATGATAAAATGGACTACAAAGCATAATCGTACAATTGGGTTGTTTTTCATGAAACAATTACGCTATTAAATTATTTTTTTATGAAAATCAAGACCAAATTTAACATTATTTTTATTCAATGCTTAGGCGAAGGCAACATGTATATTTAGGCAACAATAGAAACGAATAAAAAGTACAACAATATTACTTATCTGTAGCCATGAGCCACACTCCGACCGTACCATAGTGATACCACTGCGTCATTAAAAATAAATTAAATAATATTTTTCTGCTATGTTATTATTATTATGGTTATTTTTCAAATTAAAATAGTTACTTCATATTTTACTCCTAATTACATCTCATAGCTAGACGTAGGTTACAAATCTGCGTCCAAAAGCATTCAGCTTACAGATTAATTAGACGACGTATCCAGGGATCAGCCATAAAGTACCGTCTAGAGAATATCAATATTCCAACACCAGCTTAAACACACGCCTCATCAACATAACTTCGTTGTGATGCTTCACAAGCTCTGCTATTAATCTTAGTAGATTTATTTTCTAGTAAATACTATCTTTATTCAGGTTTAATTCTCTTAAAATACGTAACAAACTAATAAAATATTAATAAAAAACTGAAATTGTCATTCAACAAAATTTTTTTTTAAAAATTTCATAAAATATTTAATCTGTTTCACCCGGGCCGTTATTACGAACCTATTAACACCTCATTGTTTTGCCAAAGAAATTTGTTCAGTTCTTTAGACGCCTCATTGTAACATACATACGTAGACTGCCAAAAATGTTATCGTACCTTTTGTATTCAACGTACTCGTAGTCTGGTAAAATTATTATTATTGAATCATGGAATTTGTACTGTTAAACTATCTGATATTGTGAATTGGTTGGCGCTTGACCTGTTACGTAATTTTATCACAAATAATTAGGTGTCGCTACACGAAAATTAAATAATAACACTACTAATTAAAAAACCAGATGAAAATTTATTACTAAAACACAACCTGTCTTAAATAAAACGGAAATATTCATCAGTAACTACTTCCAGGCATTTAGGCGTGAATATGCTTAAACACACAAACATTACAAACCATTTAAAATTGTAGTTAAAACACTATTGAGATCTGCAAATATATTAAAAAGCAATTCATAGGGGAAAGAGTTACACTTTATCATTATTCGATATAGCATTGGTTCGTTACACAGGCAAATGTGATGTGGGGTCAGTCGTGAGATGGCCTGAGGCGGACCGAGCTGCTTAATGGCTCGGATTGCGGCGATAAGAGTGTGCCAAGTAAAAGTATATCATGCATGAAGTTTGATGGAATTAGTCAGAATGCGCTGTCTTAAGAAAAGTTTAGTTCGGTCGCGATAAACACTTACAGATAGAACTAAATAATCTCTTTTTGAATAAGTTGTAATAACAATAAAGTTTTTGCTAAGACTTAACGCGAGTATAGTTTTGATTTTTTAAAGAGCTGGAATTTGTTGACAAAATATTCAAATTAAGCAAAAAGGCTTCAAAGGCACGAAATATATTTAGCATTTCATTATTTTTTGAAAATGCACCTAAATACCAACGCACTAAAGAATATTAAAACTATTCTTTAACTTGACAATCACAAATTTAGTTATTTAATGTTTAATTTAGCTACACGACTGTCTAATATACTGCAGTTAATACCAGTGGTGAACTCATAGTCAATCACGATAAACGGTGCGGTATTATTGCGGTTTATCCGGCAATATCCGGCAACATAACGTATATCCCCTGTGTGTGTGTGTGTGTGTGTTACTCACAGATAAGACAGAGGGTACAGTTATTTAAGAGAAACTATTGATGACAATGATGCTTTTGAAATTAATTTTATTGAGAAAAAGCTTCACTTGGAACGTTGGTAGTTTGTACAAATATTAAAAACCCTAAAATATAGCAGAATAATAATAATACATTGCTGTACTTAATCACCTGAATATTATTAAAGTGGTTTTATTTTCTTTAATATTGTTTTTAGTATTTTCTAAAATAAAAGAAGGGTAAGTTAGTCATTATAAAAATCCATCGAATTTTGGTCCAGCCATTACAGAGATTAGCCGGAACGAACAGGGAGGCAAACAAATTTCTGAAATTAATTTTTATGTAAGTACTGTACCTATATGCTTTCATATGCATTTTGTGAAAGATTGTTAATTTGAAATTACAAACATGTATTTCAATTTTACTTATTTGTATCTATAAATTATAGTAAAACCTTCATGTATAAAAAAGTGCATAAAGCTAGAAGTAAAAACTAAGCTTCCCATGACTTGTATAAAATGCTGACCCGTAAACTAAAGGAAGGTTGTCGAGCAATAACACTACAAAAGTAAAATGTGTAAACATTATGTAAACAAAAATCTAATAAATTACGATTGAAATTTGACGAGATGAAATTTTCATCTCGAATTTCACATAATACTCAAATAACAAATAAACGAAACCACAAACCGCAATCAATTTAAGTCAATCATTTTCGGACGGATAAATATGATATCGTCATCATATCGTGTGTTGAAACATTCGACAGTCACAAAGCGAATGTGAAAATGTACAAAATTTAGTTGAAAGCTTTCAAATAAACGCTGAACAATTTAATATATTATATTGTAACACGCATTAGAGACGCGTCAGTGGACGGGCCAATTTGGGAATTACTCGGTATTGTATGTGGTGTGGAACGCTTGCGGCCGCACGCCGATAGAACAATCCAATAAGTGGCGAACTGGCAACATGTATGTACTATATAATCATATAAATAGATCTATACAATGAAATAGACAATGGCTATGTCTGACCATACATGAATTAATATAATATAGTGCCATTATCGAAATAGTGTAGCAATATCGGATAGTATTTACCTTGATCAAGGCGAGAATAGATACTAACTAATGTAGTTATCAGTTTTCCTGTGATCTTCCTTCTTACTCATACTGTATCTGGAACTGTTTTCCTATCATACAATGTGTCGACAAATGCGGGCCGTTAATGACTGCTTCTACAAGTGAAGTTGAAATAAAGATATGAATGATCGCCTAAAGAATTAAAACAGCAGTAACAAAGCACAACAAGTCTGGATTGCAGAAGATTCTTTGAGTGGCAAATATATCTATAGTGCCTTGTGATAAATACCTAAAATTAAAAGAAAAAAGCTCTCTAAAAGCAATATTTATTCTCTAATAATGTATTGTAGACAGCTATTCTTGAATAGCTCGGAAAATAACTTCCATAACAATTGTATAGACGAGACTCTTTCGCCAGACAAATAAAGGACACTCGAGAAAATACTTCATTTCTCTTGTTCATCGAAGCGAAATAGTCGTCAACTAAATAGAATGCGACTATTTCTTTCTATACGCATCTCTAGTTTATTATTTTAGCATTTAAACATTGCAAGTATTTAATATGACTTAAATTAGAACCTGTGCAGGTTTACTGTGTAAACGCAAAAATGTCCACTCTAATCGTGCATTGGCCTACTGTATTTTACCGTGGGAGAGCTATGCTTCGGCATGAATGGGTCGGCTCGACCGGAGTGATACCACGGCCTCACAGAAAACCGGTGTGAAATAGCGTTTGCGCTGTGTTTCACCGAGTGAGTGAGGATATTTATTTATTTATTTATTTAAGCTTCCTGCAATTACATTGCGCAAGGCGGACTTAATGCCATAGGCATTATCTTCCAGTCAACCTTTGGGTGGTGCAGAGCTGTGTGTAGCAGGTGTATTATTGAATCATATGTGAGAATTAAACATAAAAGTACTATTACGCGACATTAATATTATAAATACAATAATCATAGATATATATATACACTCATACATATACATACATACACACATATACATATACACACACATACATACATATATAAGATATAGAAAATAAAACATACATACATAAGCATACGTCCAAACGCAGTTGTAAACAAATAAAAGATCATTCCGATGACTCCGTCAACAAGTCTCCGTAGTGCTTGCGTACTCTAATCTTAAAGCTCAATCGGCTGGCACACGACCTAATTTCTAACGGGAGGGCGTTCCAGAGTTTTACTGCTTGGACGGTGAAGGAAGAATGAATAACGCGGGAACAATGTGCAGGACAAAGAAGGAGGAGATTATCGGAGGAGCGAAGATTTCTGTCATGGTTAGAGCAGAGATATTGTAAGTGGGATGTTAGGTAACTGGGTGAGTTGGGAGAATGTAGAAGAGAGTGCAACGTTGTCAACGCCCGTATACTGCGGCGTTGTCTGATAGGTAACCATGACAGTTCCGTCCGGTAAGCAGATACATGGTCGTATTTTCGTAAGTTGAATATGAATCGAATGCAATTGTTGAGAAGCCGGTCTAGTTTATTGAGGAGATCTGCATTCAGGTCGAGGTAACATACATCACCATAGTCAATGACTGGGAAAATCAACGTCTGTACCAGCATGGTCTTGGTCTTTACTGGGAGAAAATTTTTTAGTCGATAGAGGACACGCAGAGTATTCGTAACCTTTTGACTAACACTGGTTACCTGAGTTTGCCAATTCAGAGTTGTGTCTATGTGGAGGCCAAGGTCCCTGACCGACTGACTAATAGGCAATACTGTGCCATCAAAAATTATGTCTGAGATAGTGTCGTGGTCAATTCTATGTACCATTCTTGGGCTCCCCATGAAGATCGCCTGACATTTGGTCGGATTCACGTCTAACCCGAACTTGCTGGACCAATTTTTAATGGTGTCTAGGTCATGGTTGATGCTGTTGATCGCGTCGCCAATATTTTCTACTCTTGCATGTGAGTAAATCTGTAGGTCATCTGCATACAGATGATACGAACACTGAAGTTTGTGAGTTACAAAGTCAATAAATAACGAAAAAAGAAGTGGAGAAAGAATGCCGCCTTGAGGAACACCAGAGTCAAGTTCAGCCCATAGCGATGACGACTCATCAGTGCAAACAGCCTGCTGGCGTCCTCGAAGATAGGATGAGAACCATTCCAGTGCATCGTCGGAAATCATAAAGTGGGAAAGTATTGTAAGCAAAATCTCATGGTTCACTGCATTGAAGGCATTTGAAAAGTCAATTAGGGCTAGTACAGTTATCTTTCCATCCTCTATAGCCGCCTTAATGTCAAGTGTCACCTTGAGTAAAGCTGTCCCTGTACTATGACCAGGTCGGAATCCTGACTGGTATACATTGAGCAAGTTGTTCTGGTAAATAAATTGAGATAGTTGCTTATGTACACAGGCTTCAAGGACTTTGGATAGGAATGGGAGTATAGATATGGGACGAAAATGGCTAGGGAGGGTGGGGCTAGATACTTTGGCCAATGGACGTACATAAGCTTTGCGCCATAGGGATGGGAAACAATTGGAGTCTAAAGAATAATTAATTATGTGTGTTATGGCGGGTAAGAGTTGTTCCAAAATAGTGATTACCATGAAACGACTAATGTTATCGTTCCCAGTGGCTTTGGATTTTATAGAGATAACCATTTGCATGACTTCCTCTGACACAACCGGAGAAAAATCGAAGGGGTTTATATTAGGTCTAGGCAGTCGGGCCACATAATCGATGGTTTGGGCCTTGCTTTGATGATCCAAGGTAGTGGAAGTGGTGAAATGACGATTGATATCATCTAAAGCAATGCCCATCGGAAGATCCGCGTGGCGCTCACTACCAATACCGAGAGTCCTTAGAAACTTCCAAATATCGGCAGAGGAAGATGTAGAGATGTTATCGAGAATATAACGGCGTTTAGCATTACGTATCATCTGATTGCACTTGTTTCTAGCGGTTTTGTAAGCGAGCCAGGAATCATCACTTCGAGTTCTTTTAAAACGCCGGAAAGCCCCATCCCTTCTCCGCATTGCGTCGCGGATGCTGTCCGTCAACCAGGGTGCAGGTGGATGTTTTAGTTTGATATTCCTCAACGGCGCATGAACATCGTATAGTTCCATTATGTTTTCGTTCAGTATTTGAACCTTTTCGTCGACGGTGATTGCTGCCGCTAAGGATTCCCAGTTTATTCGTGAAGCATCCTCCCGAAGCTTTTCCAGATTCATGCGTCCAAAGCAGCGTCGGGCCATTATTTTTGGCTTTGGCTTTGGCGTTTTAATTCTGTATGAGACATAAATTAGGTCGTGATGTGAGAAACCTGGAGCTGGGTACTGGCCATACGATGAAACCCTCTCAAGAGACGACGTGAATATGAGGTCCAGTAAGGTATCTTCTCCATGTGGGTTGTGGTGTGTGGCTTGAAGCGTTAATTTATGTAGGCATGCAGATTCTAGTATGCTTAAGAGTTTACGACAACGGGCCGAGTTGTGAGACAGAAGGTCAGTATTAAAGTCACCCATGATGATGTGATGTTCGTACTCAGACCCTAGAGATTCTAAAACCGATTCGAATGCGGTGAAGTAATCTAAGGCTGGGGGACAGTATACGACCCCTAGTATAAGTTTAGCTCCCCTGACACAAACCTCCAAGAAGAGGTATTCGACAACGGAGTCAGGGGGTGACATGGAGGAAACGTTATATGTAAAGTCGGCACGTAGATATATCGCGACGCCACCGCCTCTTTTATTTAATCTATCGTTTCTGATGAGGATAAAACCAGGCAAAGGGTAAGAGGTGGAAGGTAGTTGAGGCTTGAGCCATGTCTCAGAAATCAAAACGGCGTCCACGTTTGAATCACTGAAGGTCTCCCATATGTCGCTATAGTGGCTTGGTATGCTTTGGGCATTTATGTGACAGACATTAAGCATATCACTACACTTCTGGTTAAAAGTGCTGCGTAACAAATCCCCAAGGCTTTCAGTTACCGAGGAGAAACTCTCATTCGTTAATGATTCAACAGAGTCGTTAGCGGAGTAATAGGAGTCAATATCAGACATAGTTCTAAATATTAATAAATTAAAAAAAAAAAACAAAAAAAAAATAAATAATAATAATAAAAAAAAGGATATATATATATTTATGTATAAATAATATAATCTTTAAGGTAAAATTAAGGAGTTCAGTACTCACGTCAATGCACCACCCGTCGGCTTACACTAGTATTTGAAGAAAAGTAACAAGAACAATACAAGTTAGTAGATAAACAGTCATCCAAAATCACAGACAAAAAAATAACAAAAAAAATAAAAAATACTACAATAATCAAGGTAAGTTAGTGTTATAAAGTAAATAAAGTAATGAACAATTTTACAGAGGCGTCGATGGTTAATAAGAGAGTATGCGTAAACGCATAACGCAACAACCACAAAGCCCCCCTCGTAAACGTACTAAACGTCAACTGACAAACCACGTCCGTCAAAGTTTGACGTTTTGATTGAATGACATGACAGTCCTCAAGATATTATTGTTTGTCATTGTAGTAGGTAATATAATATTGGCAATAATGTCGGTAAGGCAAACAAAAGGTAAATTTATAATGGATGACTGATAAGAACACATATGTAGACCACTGAGAACGCGAAAATTAGTTCTTACGGGTGGCGTTCCTGGCAATATTGGTCGTCCCGCTGGCAGCTAATGAACTGCTGCTCTTCGTTACGCGGTCCTGGCTGAATGCTTTTGGATGTTTCTGCATCAATGGTTCCAATTCAGCTAGCGACGTAATCTTAACCCGGCTTCCATCCGCAACCCTGACAACTATAACGCCGTCCCGGGTCCAACAACCTTTAACACCAAAATGGAGGCGGGCTCGGGCAAATGCAGTCTGTCTGGCCTTGGTTAGATACTCCTTGACTGTGATGTTCGTACCCTTGAGCTTAGTCTTCACCCTCCAAATAGCAGACCTCAATTCTAGGGAGGAAAACCAAACCAGTATAGGCCTCTTTTGATCATTCTTGGGACTACCAAGTCTGTGGCAACTTTTGATGGAAGATGCTGTATACTGTACATCCAGTTTACTACAAAGAAGGCCCAGGACAGATTCAGTGCAGTTCTCATTGTCAACTTCAGGAACTCCAAAGAAGACAAGTGCTTTCCGTCTATGTCTGGTTTCAATTATATCAACAGTTTTAGAGCATTCATCTATCTGCCTCCGTATCAAACCCAACATACTAAACATAAGCTCGCGGAAGGTTCTAAATTCCTCAGCAAGCCTACCGACGGTGTCCTTGGCTGGTGCGTTGCATTGTATCTGTGCCTCAAGTTCGCCCATTCGCTTTGTAAAGATATCCTCCAGGCTCCTTTGTGCTGATTCAATGACTGCCAGTTGAGACATCTTGATGTTAGTGTTCTTGTCAGTTGAAAACAAGCAAGTTTTGTTATGGTCCTAGTGAACAGCTGACAGGTGGTTGTAAAGTCACATTAATAGCTTCACCAACATAAGTACAGGCAAATTGGTAAAGTTAACACTCAATTCACTATTGTAAATTGCCAACAAGTTGTTACTTTTAATTAATTATATACTTATATTCACAAGCACAAGTGTTTAGGTTTTACACACCTACCCGAAAAAAAAAAGGATACCGGAGGCCCATACCCAAACCCCTCCCCCCATCCCCTTTCCCATCCCCCAAAGGTCGGCAACGCACTTGTGACGCCTTTGGTGTTGCGGGTGTCCATGGGCGGCGGTAATCGCTTACCATCAGGTGATACGTCTGCTCGTTTGCCCACTATTCAATAAAAAAAAAAAAAGAAAAAGGTCTCGGCCAGACTAGTTTACAGCCCATGGGCATTCGCTCCACAACAAATTGAATCACAATTAGCCACCAGCTCTTACCGTGGGCAAAACTCAGCATTTAATAATGTTCAATAGCAATTCTCGAAGAAAATGTATGTACCTATTTAAAATACGTATGTGAGATTACTTGACGTTGTAACGCTCAAACTGAAGCCTAATCAAATAATAAGGTACTGTGAACTTAAGATGTCTCTTTCATATGATTTGCCTAAATATAATCTAGTAATAAGTTTTTGCATTCTATTCATCGTATATATATTATTATGTACAGAACTCAACGCAACGTAAAAGGTTACACTTCTGCATTTTTATAACGTGTCTACAATGTTGCACTTGTGGTGATTATAAGCTGTCTCTGTTTTAGGCTGAGTGAAACGTCAGGAAATTTATAGGCGTATATACGTAATTATAATTATACATGAACTTAAGGTAATTCAAATGTATCTAGTGAATAAATGAACGAATAAACGAATGAATGATTTATTCTACAAAGATCAATGTGATTTAACAGATATTTACTTTTCCTTACAACATTGTGAATTACTTTTATTGCCATAGATATTTTATTATTCCGAATATCTGGTCCATGTCAGGTTGAATTTCCTGAGAAATAAGTGCATCTCAAGTTATATAAGTATTTCAACATTATAAGACTCTTCCGCTTTCTGTTTTGTTTACTACTTTTGTGTTAATGGTACTTAAACATTGGAAAGTACCTATTTGTGAAAATAGTTTTGTAGTTTATTTGTAAACTTCAGTTATTCTTGAAATTCGACTGCTACGAATAACATTGAGTTTTGTGTAATTTACTAAGAAGTACATATGACAGTATCTTGATCATATATGATCTAATAAAATATTCTTAAGTAGAATAAGAAGCCGAGCATCGATCCTAGTGAGGTGCAATTGGAACGGCCTATGTCTATCAGTAAACTGCAATGAAAATGAAAATAATGAAAAATAAATACCATCACAAGTAGATACCCTCATGACAAAAACCAAGTCTCTGCGCAGAGAACCTTTTTTAGTTACGTGGCGAAACTTATTCAGTCAAATAAAACATAAGCAAATGATTACACGTAATTTTAGCTTGTTAACTATTATCTCAGGATCATATAAAACACTATTTCCAAAGGTATACCTTTCTGTATTGAATGAAACTCAAGGTTAGTGCCCGAGAGAGAAATTCACTTATTCAGTTGCTGTTTTACAGTGAATGCATTATGCGTATCACATATATACATGGTATACCTACATGATTTGGTCTATACTCAAATTATAGCCACTTTAATAGTACATTCTTCATTCGAAACAACTATAGTACTAATTTACAGGAACAAAGAAACAACGAAAGCCACTAATACGAACCAGTCAAATGGATGATTTCACTAATAGGGCAAGTCCTCCTCTGGCCTCTTCACAATCCAATACACTCCCAGCTCTCTAACTATCTCTCTGTAAATTAAATTTGTTGACGTCCAACAATTAGTTGTGAACTCGCTGCTCGAAGCTCTTTGCGAAGTCTCGGATACTCTGTAAATAGAGCCTTGTTTATTGGTTGCTATTCAATTTTGAGCTCTCAAAGAGACATTATAATTTATTAACATTATACAAGTTTGAAACGGAACAATCAATGTTTACTCCACAATAAAATACAAAAGTTTTTAGCTTAAAGACTATTGATGTTAGAAGACAGTGCTTGTATAGGCGATGTTTAAACTGAATGTTACTCAGCTCTTAATAATTTAAATACAAAGGGTGGTATACACGAAGAACTACCAGAAAGTAACAAAAACACATCACACACAATCTATAACTTCCAACTCCAGTAGGCAAACATATAAAATAGCCGGCACCGGGATCAGTGACTATTGGCACAGAATTTCCAATTAGGCTCGCAGCATAATCCCAGTGGAGAGCGTCAGAGAGCGGGCCGCGCTGTGTTGCGTCGTTGACCCCGTTCTAGTCTTCCAATATCCTTGCGAACAAAGCCGATACCCTCTTTAGCATATTCCAACTGTTTTAAACATACAGCCTATTGGGTTTGACTACAACGAAAAACAATATTCGAAAAGAGTTTTAAGTTGAACAAATTCGGTGATTTCATTTTTTCATTCTATTTTTGTCTTTTGCCATTAAAAACGCTCAATATAAACGCTTATAAAATCAATGCTCTATAAGACTATATTATTATCAATAAACCTGATAAATGGTTTTCGGAATGAATAGCTATTGGTAAAATGTAACCAATGTGAACATGAATAGAGAAATAAATGAATTAGCGTTAATGCGACGGCTAGTTGTTCGAATAAATCTGTCTACTAGGTGTAGTAATCCCATCTAAGTAATCCTATAGATTCAGGTTATAAATCAAATATTAGTATTTACATAATCCAGCACTATATCAGTCGAAGCTGAGATTGAGAACACCACAGTTTATACGTTTAGACATACCTATATTGTGTCAACGCCTTTGTGTTTAATGTTTCATGTAATATATTATTATCAAAGTTGCTTAGAGAAGTCAAATCAGTCGTTGATGATATGTCGATGGCCCATTGGAAAAGTTTATTAGTTTGTAAACTAAAAGAAAACACTTTTGTTAGGTACTGAAAATAGTAAATGTTCGTCATATAACAAATTTGCAATGAAACGCAAACAGTGGCTCGTACGACGCAATAATAATAGAAAAAAGTTAACTTTGTAAACAATATCAAAGGAACACTAGGAAATATATTACTCAATAAGTAATATCAAAAATTGAAAAAATATTTTCCTTATTGTTCATAAAAATGGTTCACGCCATAAATTCGCTTCACAGTAAACGTTATTCACGCTGACAAGCCGGTACGCCCTCGACGAAATTAAATTAACCATTTAGGACCGGTCCGCGAAATTAAGGAGCGAAAAACCTCCCGTCCTGCCGTCCAGTAAAAATTAGAACACTCAACATAACCTTCATTAGAGGGTATAAATTAAATGAAGAGCGTTTGGACCCGGGCTCGGTCAGCGGGTCCGGCGCGGCGGCGGTGGAAGGCGCTGCGCACTGACCGCTCTGTATAACCAGTCACAATACAAATACGCTGCGGTTGTCACATGCCGCGCACGTATCGGCCGCTCTAATTACTCACGTGATTGCTAGCGCGGCCCAGATTGCGACCTGATTTAGAAGTGGCCAGCGGACATCCGTTTTCTAAGGGAATATTACATCTAGATTTCAAAGTCATTTTAACCATTTGTCGTCCACTGCTGAACGTAGGTCTCCATACATTGTCTATAAAAAAAATGAAGTTTCTGTTTGTAATATTAAAATAACTGCTTTTTACTAAATGCGTATGTATGTATAGTTGATACATGTACCTATTTTTTATTTTTGTCTCTCTGTCTGTTTGTTCCGGCTAATCTCTGGAACATCTGGACCGATTTTAACGGCACTTTCACAGGTAGATAGCTGATAATATAAGGAACAACTTAGGTTACTTTTTAAACTGGCTTAAAACCGTTACCCGCGTTACCCGCGGTTGTTGTTGGACCGTGTTGTGTTAAATAATGATCACATCTGAATGATCATGAACAAACATCCATCTGACATACGGCGCCATCTAGATCCAAACTAAGTAGAGCTTGTAATATGGACACTAGACAACTGATATAAACACATATATCCTTTTTATTTGCAAATACATACATACTATACTTAGAAACATTTGGTCCGACCCACATACCTGTCGATGTACCGATTGCAACCAACTCATTATTTGTTACATACCTGTCACTAGTGTAAAAAAATATTATAAGCTAGAGAATATTAAACAACTGAATATATTCGACATAAAACAGTTAAACAATAATATGACTATATCTCTAATTTAAGTCGATAGTTATAAACACTATTTATTTTTCTGGGAACAATCAATCGAAATAAGAACATGCAAAATACACCATTACCTCTGAAAAGTAAGGTTTAATTTTAATTGTATGACAATGTAAAAACCTTTTTAAATAGTACTAAGCGCTTGTCGTGGACTCTCTTCCTGATGGATGGAACTAATGTATTATTGTGTCTGGCTCATACGTCGGGATATACCCGCCATTAATACACTTGTCTCACTAGAGCGGTGTCGTGTGGCCGCGTGATTGATCATCAAAATGTGCGGATATTTTCAAACTAATTGCCTGCATGTCTGGCTGGATTAGAGAAAGACGCTTGCAATGAATATCGCCAGTGAATCACGGCTATTTACCAATGGTCTTGCGAGAATAAAGCGAGCGACTGAATTAATCGTTAGTTGCAATACTTGAACTGAATCCAGTACAATGTAGATTCTATTTGTGTTCGCTAAAGTTTCAATTAACTGTGCATTGTCATCTATATGGCCTCAATCAGGATAGGCATTTATTGTATTCACTCATTAATTGTTTGAGCTCATTATTTGCAATCATATTAACAGTAAACCAGTAGTTTTTTTCCCTGACACCCGTATTGTTTTGTGATGCTGCAAAAAAGATACATTGAGAGTAAGTGATTTGATAAACATCGAATGGCGAACGGAAAATGCGGAACGAGATTAAAAAAACAATGACTCAACACAATACTACTGGAAACCTGCATAATCGTTTTGTGACTAGATATGGTGCTGAGATAGCAATATCTCTTGTTTAATTTCTTTTATTTTCTTGAAGTTCTGTGCTGCTAAAATATAATTACATCTACACAAAATATTTGCAGTCTAAACGATAATAAGAAGAAAGTAATTTAATACTATGTTTATCCAATGCACCGAATACAAATGACTAATAATTATACCGGCCCATTAACAAAAATTGACACAAATAATTTAATTATCTATCTGGGGTGCATTATTAAGCATAGCGGCCTGCTAAAGTAAATCCGGACTATTGGTAAGTCTTAAATGTTTAGAGCTGTGATTGTGCGAGAGCGCGGTGCAGCGCGGGGCAGCGCGGCGGCACGACCACAGGCGGACGAGCGCGCTCGTTAACGCCACCACATTCATCCGCATCACGGGCTAATGCAACCGGATAGCTGCGGTTTTGATCATTTGATGGGCGAACGACAACGATATTGTTGTGGAATTGAATTAGCCCTACATTATGTGACACACTACCGAATGCCTCCACCACTTTGTGGACGAAAGCAATGCAGAGGCTGTTCTTTCTATATATTTATACCTTCAATTCCACCGAAAATATAGAAAACGTAGACTACGGAAAAATGGTAAATTTACATAACAAAATCATGTTGATGCATGAATTGAGAGAGGGTAGTTGGTTAATTTATAACAATGAATGGAAATCACAAATCCGTAGATCAATATTTCTCGTTAGGTCGTTGAGGTGGACTCTGAATAGATTAAATGTTTTTATTACTATAGTTACATTATTGACTTCTATAATAATAATAATATTATCTCAAAGTATATTATTGCAATGTATATCGAAAAGACGACGAGTTAGCGTTTATCGAATATCATATCGAACTAATCCGTTTAATAATGTCACTATCACCTGCGCATACATTGTCGATACAGAAGTAACATTTCCTCTAGACCAGGGTCAAGTTAATCTTGAAAAGAAAACAATTCCATAAAATTATTTAAGGGCCTTCTAAAAATGTTATAAAAATAGACAAATGATCTTAAGAATCAAAACGTCGGATTTCAATAAACCTAATTTGTGTCGTAACAACTTGGAAATAGTATTCTACTATAGGATTATTTCTATAGTTGAACTGTTTTTATTTATTTGTTATATTATTATAGTTTTTCTTGAGAATAAGGAAAATACATAAATAAAGACTCGAACTCTTTTTAATAAATATTCAAGTCTTCTTTTATGAGCGCAGCACAAAGTAATATCATGAGACTTTTGATAGTGAACGGTCTGAGCTTTGCCTTTATGTCAACATTGCAGAGCAACAGCATTATATAACGAACCACGCGAATTACGCGTGGGCACCGCGCGACAGAGCGCAGTAGGCTGCGGTCGCGGTAATTGCCGCCTAATCACTCCGCATCGGCACAAATATGAACACTGCACACCGGTGCCACGTGCTGGATTACGGGTTTAATGAACATTTTGTGTATATCGAAACTTTAATATCGGTCTCGTAAACCGGGGAACAAACGCCTCACCCACAATAAGCCTCTGCTAATTGCCTCTTCAACGACCCACTTCGAGTAATAGTGTATGTTAATGAATAGATTTTATTAGTTTCGCTCCGCTTTAACTGCGCACTGGGAGCGAATTGTCTTTCTTTAATTTAAAATTATTATTAAATGGCGAGAGTTGCTGTCGTTGAGCTAAAGTTATTACTTAAGTATCACTTAGGGCTGTCGTTTCTCTTGCGCCTGTTTCTAGAAGGTGGAGAAGGTTTTATTATTTTTCAAGTGGACATCCACTGTCCGTGGTATTATAATGTAAAACATTTAAATTGCTGAGACTAGTCATGTTATATTTTAGTTAGTTAGTTATTTTGAATACTCGCTATATGTAATTCTAAAATTATCATAATTTTATATAAATAAACTTAGAAACAGGTGGCATATTACCAAATTTAAACATAAGTTAATAATATACTTGTAACAAAAAAAGGATTGTGAATGAAACCTATTCAAAGTTATCAAAATATGGATTTTTCAAACGCCGTAAGTGTATGTGTTACTATGTAAAACATAGTCATAGCATCGCCCCAACACAAGTACTTGTACCGATACGAGCCTTATAACATTATTACATTATATATTGTAGCTATAACTTTACATGCACAATACATAATGTAATTATTTCGCTCGGCTGGTGAGGCTGTAGGCACCTACGCACTCGGTATTGTGACGTGGAACAAGTAGCCCCTATAACTCTACACACTATCTTAGGACGCGATCGGGTGGAAACTTTCCCAAACGTATGCCTACAGTACGGGTGGAATCATATACATCTATATATCTATGTATATATATAAAAACGAACACTGTACATACATTATCATATAGAACTGCTCATGGACGCCAGCAAAATCAGAGGCGTCATAAGTGCGTTGCCGGTCTTTGAGGCATGAAGAGAAGGATAGGGAAGGGGTTGGGGTATGGGCTTCCGGTATCCTCACTCACTAGGTGAAACACAGCGCATGTGCTGTTTAACACCGGCTTTTTGTGAGGCCGTGGTATCACTCCGGTTGAGCCGGCCCATGCATGATTGTAGCATTAGACGACAAACGTTTTTTCTTATCAAACTAACTGATAACATTTCTAAAATACTGAAATAAATATTACCGTCTAGTTTTCTTCCTACAATATTTGGAAACCATATCATATAGTTTTTAATATAAATTTTCTTAAACAAATGGTCCCGTTAAGCCTCTAAGACACTCTTTCCTATTGAATTCGATCCAGATATCGTCACAGGACTATTTAGCATAGTATTGCGTTCATTTCAGCTCCACCCGCATTCGGTAACAGATGCACAGGAACAGTTAAATTATTAGTCGATCCAAGTATATACACTCTTTTGCAAAAAAAACGGGCACTTAAGCAAAGAACTATTTTATAGTTACTATTAGTTTGTTTGACAATTTTAGGTATTGTTATCTTCAGAATTTCATAAATTAATTAGGAAGGAATAGGTATCATCAGTTTTATCATTACATTTTGATTAAATTATTGAGAAATAATGTTTAAGCTCAAAACACTATTATTGTACCTGCTCGCTAAATAAAAATGAAACGCGTTAATTTCTTTGTTTTTCTTGAATACATTAAAAGCAGATAAAAGTTTAGTATTGAGTGTGACCCCCTCTTGCTGAAATCACGGCTTGCATTCGTCTGGGCATGCTAGCGAGTATATCTTTTATGGTTTCTTGGGGAATACGTTCCCACTCCGCGGTAATCACATTCTTTAGCTCTCTGATGGTCTGCGGAGCCGGCTGCACTGATCTCACTCGTCGCTTCAGAACGTCCCAGACATGCTCTATGGGATTGACATGCTCTATGGGTCCGGACTTCTAGCTGGCCAGTCCAAACGACGAATTCCGACTTCTAGCATATACGCTTCCACATCGCCAGACCGGCGGGCGCGAGCGTTGTCGTCCATAAAAAATGAGTTATCGCTAAGAGCGGTTAAAGCGGGTTGTGCATAAGGAATTAGAACTTCCGTTATGTATCGGTGTCCAGTCAGTGTACCGTTTTCGATGAAGACTAACTCTAATCTTCGACTTACGATCCATGGAATTTATTCCTGCCCAAAACATAACAGAGCCCCCTCCATAAGGTGTGATTTCTTCAAAACATGCCTCTGCAAAGCGTTCTCCTTGTCTACGTAGCACTCGCCGACGTCGGTCTTCACCATGCAGAGATATCCTGGCTTCATCGGAGAACAATAACCTATCCCAGTCTTCATGAGTCCATGACACACAATTTCGAGCGAAGCTAAGCCTGGCAACTCGATGTCCACGGAGTAATTTAGGGCCGCGTGCCGGGCGATGACTGTGTATATTAGCAGCGAGAAGCCTCCTCCTGACCGTCCATAGACTAATTTGCACATTTCTTACTTCTTCGAGGCTGTTCTTGAGGTCCACATAAGAAGATTTGCGATTTCTCAACGCTTGACTAACTAGAAAACGATCATCCCGTGGTTCGGTACATGTCTTTCTGCCAGAACCAGGCCTTCTCTTGACGGAACCGGTCTCTTGATAGCGCTGCCAGGTACTTTGAACTGTCGACCGACTCACATTTAGCCTCTGAGCCACGAAGCATTGGCTGCAACCTTCTTCAAGTAGCGCAATAATTTTGCTCGCTTTTATCACTTTATCTACCATTTCGAGATTGCTAAACAGCAATTACAATACTTTTAAATGTCTAGAAAATCAGATAATTTAATAAAAATTGTCAAAAAGTTAATTAGAGTCGATATTAACAATAGGGAATTGGCGCCACAAAATGTAGTTAAAAGTTGTTTTCTTTGAAAACCAGGCTCAGTCAAAAATTTGAATTTGGAATGTACTCTTATAAACATTATGGCACTTTTATAACTGGCCAGTAACATGTTCAAATGATTAAAACCTTTTTGGTATTTTATTTTTTTCAGCCAGGAAGAAAATCGAAACCGCCCGTTTTTTTTGCAAATGAGTGTATTATACATCGCATATATTTGTGCTGTAAATTCAAACTTTAAGAATCCGACGATTATAGAAACAAGGACAGATATTTTACACATCTTGATTTGAAAATTTCACTTTATTGATTTAAAATACAGGGTGTCTCAAAAGAAATTTTATATTTGTTTAGCTTACTGCGTGAACGCTGCGTACTTGAGGGGTGCGGGGGTTATGTCAATTGGTAGCTTGGCTCTTGGGGATTCAGTCGCTATGGAGCGTTTCTCGGGAGCAGACCGCGCGTTGTGCGTGCGAGAGTTTTACAAGAACGGTGATTCGACAACTGTCGCGCGTAGAAAATTCTGCAGTATTCGAGGTTTTCGCCACTTAAATGATGCGCCAAGCCTTCCTCTCATTCGACATTGGGTTAAAAAGTTTGAAGAGACTGGATCAACGCTGAATAAATCAAAATCCGGGCGACCTAGGTCATCAAGAACGGTAGAAAACGTGGAGAGTGTTAATCAATCTGTACGTGACGACCCGAGCCTTTCAATTCGGAAGCGCGCGAGTGCTTTAAATGTGCATAGATCATCATTACATCGCATTATGCACAAAGATCTAAAGCTGCACCCCTACAAAATTCAATTGGTGCAAGAGTTAAAGCCCCAAGATGCCGGTCAGAGGCTTAATTTCGTAAATCAGATGATTGAGCGATTTTCAACGTTTACCAACATTTTGTTTTCGGATGAAGCTCATTTTCATCTTAATGGCCACGTAAATAAGCAAAACTGCCGCTACTGGAGTTCAGCCAATCCGAAACGCAAACATCAGAAACCCCTACACTCGCCTAAAGTGACCGTATGGGCTGCCATGTCGGCGCGAGGAATTATCGGCCCTTACTTTTTTGAAGACGAAATGGGGCGTACAGTTACAGTGAATTCAGAGCGTTATGTGGAGATGTTAGACAACTTCTTGGTACCTGAACTGCAAAACTTTCCTGGCTATAACCAAAGAACATGGTTTCAACAGGACGGAGCAACTTTACACCCGTCCAATATATCTCTGCCACGTGTTCGTGAAATTTTCTCAGGAAAATTGATCTCCCGGAGAGGTGACATAAATTGGCCTCCACGTAGCCCAGATTTAACCCCTATGGACTTTTTCCTATGGGGTTATCTTAAATCTAAAGTTTACGCCAATAAACCAACTTCACTGGCGCATTTGAAAGAAAATATCCGTCACGAAATGGCAGCCATCCCTCACTCCACCTGTCGAGCAGTCATAAGTAATTTTACTGTTCGATTAAATGAGTGCCAACAACGTGAGGGTTTACATTTAGACGATATTATTTTTAAGAAATGAATTCCCAAAAAGTGTATTTTGCGGCTGGACGATCGTCTTTCGGAGTTGGAGGCAGAGGTGAACAACATAAACTGGCATGTTTTGGGGCTATCAGAAGTCCGCAGACAGGGCGAGGGTATGATAGCCCTGGAGTCTGGTCACCTCCTCTATTTCCGACAGGGGGACCGGCCATCCCAAGGTGGTGTCGGATTTATGGTCCATAAATCGCTCAAGGGCAGCGTGGAGGAAGTTGGCAGTATATCGTCAAGGGTAGCGTACCTCGTCTTAAGAATAACTAAAAGGTATTCCTTGAATGTTGTACAAGTGTACGCACCCACATCCACACATCCTGATGACGAAGTTGAAGCCATGTACGAAGACATAGCTAAGGCCCTATCTCGTAACAAAACTTCTTTCACGGTTGTCATGGGCGATTTCAATGCGAAAGCGGGAGTACGAGATTATGGTGAGACCAAGGTAGGACCGTTCGGCTATGGGCACAGAAATCACCGAGGGCAAATGTTGGTAAATTTTCTTGAGGCTCAGGGTCTCTTTCTGATGAATTCCTTCTTCCAGAAGAGACCCCACAGGAAGTGGACCTGGCTAAGCCCTGACAGTACGACAAAAAACGAGATCGACTACATCATTACAAACAAACGTCAAATATTCAGGGATGTCTCTGTGATCAACAGATTTAACACCGGAAGTGATCACCGACTCGTAAGAGGTACCCTGAATCTAAACATCAAAAGAGAACGGGCGCGCTTGATGAAGTCGACTCTTAGACCAACTCTGCGTCAGGTCGAGGATGGATGCGAAAGCTTCCAGTTGGAGCTTCAGAATCGGTTCGCCATGTTGGAAACCGCGCAGGACGTAAACGACGTCGCTGACAGTCTGGTACGTGTCGTCCGCGAAGTGGGTTATAAACACTTTCGACCAAAGAGCATTGGACGCAAGTCAAAGCTCAACAGCGAGACTCTTGATCTCATGAGGAAACGACGTGAAACACTAAATGCCACACCCTCAGAGCGACAACAACTTAACAGGCAAATAAGAAGACTGGTCAGACAAGACGTTCGACAGTCGAATACTCGAGTCATCGAGGATGCAATTGCCCGAAACAGGGGCTCAAAAGTTTTTGCCAAGCCTAAGACCTCCTGTTACTACCTGTCCAAGCTTAGAACGGCACAAGGCACCACCGTCACCTCCGAAACAGAGATTCTCGCTGAAGTCGAAAAGTTTTACGAGGATCTATATTCCTCACAAACCAGTCCAGCTGAGACCCACAGCGCGGATGATCCGCGTGCTAGACTGACACGCCACCTCACAGACGAGCTTCCCGACATCGATCCGGGTGAGATTAGGATGGCACTCGGACAACTACACAATAATAAAGCTCCGGGTGAAGACGGAATTACAACAGAACTCCTAAAGGCTAGTGGAACACCTATGTAAGTAGAGCTCTCAAAACTCTTTAATTCCGTCATTCATACTGGCATTACACCGGAGGCATGGAGTAGGAGCATAGTAGTACTTTTCTTCAAGAAAGGAGACAAAAGCCTGCTGAAGAACTACCGCCCAATTTCACTCCTGACCCATGTGTACAAATTGTTCTCGAGGGTCATTACGAATCGTCTTGCCCAAAAACTCGATGACTTTCAGCCCGTAGAGCAGGCTGGGTTTCGAAAAGGCTTCAGTACTGTGGACCACATACACACTCTAAGGCAAATTATTGAGAAGACAGAGGAATATAATCAGCCTCTCTGTATAGCGTATGTGGACTACGAAAAAGCCTTCGATACCATTGAGACCTGGGCTGTTCTGGAATCTATGCAGAGGTGCCTGGTCGACTGCCGATATATCCAGGTGTTGAGATGCCTCTATGAAGCTGCAACGATGACCGTCCAAGTACAAGAAAAGAGCACAAGACCAATCAAAGTGCATCGAGGAGTAAGACAGGGAGACGTCATATCTCCGAAACTGTTTACTAATGCCTTGGAAGACGTCTTCAAAACGCTCGATTGGAACGGACGGGGAATCAATATCAATGGTCAATTCCTCTCACACCTGCGGTTTGCAGACGACATAGTCATCCTGGCGGAGTCTCTGCAGGACATGGAAGCAATGCTCAACAGTCTGGACGATTCTTCAAAACGAGTGGGACTGAGGATGAATATAGAAAAGACGAAAATCATGCATAATCGGCATGTGTCCCCGAGTCCCGTGACCGTAAACGGCGTTATTATCGAGGTTGTGCAAGAATACATCTACCTTGGCCAAACTATCCAACTTGGTCGGTACAACTTCGATCGGGAGGCCGACAGAAGAATTCGTTTGGGCTGGGCGGCGTACGGGAAGCTACGTCACATCTTTGAGTCGCAAATACCACAATCATTGAAGACCAAGGTATTTAACCAGTGCGTCCTACCCGTAATGACATACGGAGCCGAGACGTGGACACTCACCATTGGACTGGTCCACAAATTTAAAGTGGCTCAGCGTGCGATGGAGCGTGCGATGTTGGGTGTTTCTCTGTCTGATAGAATTCGGAATGAGGTTATTCGACAGAGAACTAGAGTAACCGACATCGCACGGAGAATCAGTACGTTGAAGTGGAAATGGGCCGGTCATGTCTCTAGACGTACCGATGGTCGGTGGAGCCGAAATGTGCTTGAGTGGAGACCGCGATTAGGCAAACGTAGTGTAGGGCGCCCTGCGGCACGATGGATTGACGACTTAAAGAGAGTGGCTGGCAGCGGATGGATGCGGACTGCCCAAGACCGGGATGGTTGGCGCTACTTGGGGGAGACCTACGTTCAGCAGTGGACGGCAAATGGTTGAAGTATTTTAACAATAAATAAACATTTTTTCTATATACCGCTTCCTTTTTTTTTAATCAATCCACTAAATATGAAATTTCTTTTGAGACACCTTGTATGTTCTACATTCTTTCTTCCTTTTAAATTAGTCAAACTAGATCATCAAGAATTAAAATTGCAATAATTTGGTGTCACACATCGTTATTTAATTACAAATCTAGGTAATAACGGTGCGGTGATTACCAGACATACAGTATATGTAAATTAATTGGAGAGACTGATCGGCTTTAAATTACTGACCTATACATAGGGTACGTGTGTGTTTGTTTAGTTCCCCTTCACATTGAACTCAACAATAGACTGCAATGTTGTCGCTGTGTAGAGACGTATCTACATAGAGTCTTGATCTGAATCAATGACGTGTAGAAGTACTTCCGCGCCTAGGGGCTCGAACATACGAATATTGCGACGTATTCGTTTGTTCGAGTATCGACACTATTACATATATAAAGATCGAGCTCTATCTACTTAAAATAACATATTAGTCTAGGCTTATTTCCTCATATTGCATTCCTCAACATCCCTTTTTTGTGTTCGTATGTCTAGGTTTTTACATTTTTTTAAATAGTATTATCCAATGCAAAGCTTGCGATCAAAGGTTTCTCGGCTAATACTGTACTCTACCCTTTAGGAGCCGCCGGCATTTAATTATTATGTTCAGTGGTAAATACAATGTTAAAGCAGCAGTTAATGTTTCTGACGTCGTTTCAGGTAATTATGTAATGAGATCAAATGTTTCACAAAACGTTAATGAACTTACATCATTACACCAAGTATTGTGCTCTATGTCAATTCATAGAGTACAAAACCAGTGTCATTCAACTCTGTATTTAGAGTTGAGTGACACCGACCGGCGGTTGAGGCATCCAACGGTAATGGAGGGGTTGTGAAATTACATCGCATCTACATGTGATTACATTTTTTTCAAGGTTCTGTTTACAATTCGCGATATAAAAGCAAAAAACACCTTGAAATAACGAAACCTCAGATTTTTCATTGTAGTACACTTCATAAATGTATTTGTAAATTACATTTCTGTATAACAATATTTAACATAAACCCCTTTTATAACATAGACCCTATCTAATTGTAAACGAGCTTTAATGGAAAGTGGCCACAGCACCCATAAATTGTTAGAACTCAAGAGTTTCGTCAAGTGCTTCGTCAGCCTTCGTGAGACGCCGTGGCACGTGAGACCCGAGAACATTGTCGATTCAATGTACACAACTCATAATGTACACAACAGGCCATACACATCCACCGTTCAGACGATATAAATAAACTTTAATTGGATGAATAAGTAATGTGCTTGTTGGGGTTTTCAGTGATATAAAAATATATTATAGAGCTAACAACAATAGCCAGTTTATAACTCTATAGCCGTGAGGGTGTTAATCATTTGGAGGGGCACGAGCTGTTATTTATCTCCACCATTTCCTTGTTCTGCGACTATACAAATGGCTGATCCACGTTTTGTTCTATCAAAAACTGTATTATTCAAATGGTCCGTAGATCCGGTAGAGCCAGTGCAGGAGAGGGGAAGAGTGGCGTGGTCCGTCCGGATATTAATATCCGCGTCGGAGGATGCTTGCGGATATTACGTCCGTTACGTAACCGTTGCCTGTACAGCCGTAGAGTCGCTCTACACAAACACTTGTACAATACAATCGGTATATTGACATGTCACTCACACAAGTACATATATTATAATCTTGTTTATGTGTATCAATATACACACAGACATGTCCACTTTTTACACTCCACACACTACTTTCTTTTATGAACCATCACTTCGGAATAAGGTATTTCTTTTATTTCATTTCAATATCTTTATAAATAGATGAACATCTATTATTATATTTGTAACACTACATTGGAGTAATGGACCACTATTGTTGTTGAGTAATCTGTAAGAGTAAGACAGCAGTGAGCAGTCGATTGATTAAACAAATGTTACGACAGGAATTAAACTCACACCTGAGAGTTCACAACAAAGCTGGATACTTCTGGGATTCCGTTTAGTAAAATCAATAAAACTTCAGATTGCTATTGGCCACCTAAGTGCCAGTTATAATTCTACAGTTAAAACGTGGGCTTATATAGTTAGCCTCTCTCTAGTTTTTGTAAATTTAGAATCGAGTTTAACTTCTTTTATTAGCGTCATAACCGAAACACATTATTACAATACCTTGTGAGTAAGCAATTACAGGTGCGATGTGAACGTGAGACAATATCGCTCAAAGGTGGCGCGTCTCGGCCAAAGCGATATTAGATTCTTTCAGCGGAGGCTTTATTTAACGCGGAGCGCCGCTGTGCCGGCGGGCGTTTCACACTCACTTTATATTTGTATTTCTAGATAAACAAGTTAATATGTGAGATCTTAGTACGTACATTACTAAAAAAACTAATTACAAAAACGATATGCACTGATATATAGATATTTTTGAAAACTTACAGTGAAATTAATGATATACAATAAGTATTTCGAATTTTAAAATAAAATGGTAATGATAACTGCAAGTTTGGTCTAGTGGTTTAAGCGGTCGCTATGCCGCTATCTCCTGCGCTAAGTGTTATGGGTTTTAATCCAACATGAGACAACACTGTGTGTTATTAAAAAAATTGTGGGTGTGGGTGTTCTGTGTATCTGTTACATGCATGTTTATAAAGGGGACTGTTCTGTCTGATCTGTTCTGTTCCTAATGCGGTACTTGTCTTTAAGAAACAACAATTGTTTTATTTTTTTGAAAACCAATAAGTAGTACAACAATTATATTAAGTATTTATTACTTAACTAGCTGACCCGGCGAACTTCGTACCGCCTAATAGTCAATGAATGTCGTGTTACCTTTTAGCTGAACTAATTGAGGCTTTTATGAACGTAATACAATGATTTCGTAGTGATTCAAATGACGTTGGCCCTCGAACATGTACCAGCAACAACCGCAAATAGAAACATTCATCATTCTTTGGATGAACTGTGTAAATACGACCGAGAGCATCAGTAGAACGCATATCTGGATGACCAGGAACTGCATCGCCTTGCTTTCGACGTTGGAATTTCTTCGATGTAGCGTTCCAAGTGTAATAACTTGGCATTTCTGAGTAAAGCAAAGTTCGTGCAAACGGATCGCTTTGACAAATCGCAAAGAAACTGGTCAGTGTTGTCGCTGGAGGTGTTTCGGCACGTTGAGCAGCATGTCGACGCTGTGAAATATACTCTCTGACCGTTCTCTAGATGCACCCCCAAATGTATAACAATGGGATGACGTTCGTGAATAGGGAATGAAAATATACGCCAAATTGCTTCATTGCAGTTCACATATCTACCAACTTGATAGCGCGTGATTTCATCGTTGATATTGGATGTTTGGATACCAAAAACCGCCATGTCGCTCCCTTTCGTGACATATTTGCAAATGTATTTAATTGACTTGACCGAATTGCAATACTCAACATTACAATGTGCCTTGAATGTTTTTGAAAGAAGTGGCGAATATGGAACAATCCAACTGTGGTCAACTACGAAATCGTTTACTTTCACTTTAGTTGTGATAGTTCTACCATTATCATCGGGCGATCGACGCCGATACAATGGATAACCATCGTTGCCTGTAATGGTCTCTGCCGTCAATTTTCGTGGATACCGTTTGGAACACTTGCACATCGACCATGCACGGTGATTGGCGGTTGATAGTGCAACACGGTCCATGAATCATATTCGTGATTACAACATCATGTAGGTCTGGATCGGTTTCAAGAGCAGGAATCTCCGCACATATGATGTCATCTATTTGATCTGGCCGAATCTTTTCGACTAACCAAATTAGAATGTGAGTATGCGGTAGGCCTCGTTTTTGCCATTCGATTGAATACATCTAGCATCGAGTATTCCCAAAGATGTGTTGCTTAACAATGTAATTCATTAGTGACCGAATTTTTTGCCAGAAAACACGTGTGGTGATGTCGTGTCGATCATTTGATGTTTGTCCGGGAAGCAGCAATTGAATAATTTCTATCCATTTCGGATTACATGTAAATGTAATGAATAGATCTGGCCGACCATAATGACGAACATATGTCATTGCATCTTGCGCATATTCATGCAAATGACGCGGGCTACTGTGTATGTCGCCGGTAAAATAGTCAATCGACCAACATTTTCTGAATCTCCTTCTGTGCTAATTGCATCGCGTAATTGAATATACGAAATTGAGTTTGATTCAACCGAATGAAAGTCAGGCTCTCCGTTTCGATTTTAACGTACCTGTCAACGCAATATTGTTGAAGCAGTCGACGAAATCGCAACAAATAATTGACAGAATTTTCACGAATCATCAAACGATATGCGTAATAATTCATCGAACTAACCTTCTTGGTAGTTTTCTCACCTGAAACAAATGCAGTAAAAATTGTATTTTAGAACCTCTAATAGGTTAACGACTCTTACAGCTACTCTGTACTAAATTAGAAATTACAACTTTTTTTGGGTACTAAAAGCAAACAGAGTAAAATGTATATCAAGTTTAAATGAAAACAACAATATTAATCTTACCATTCAATGGATTAATCATTTTGATATTAAAGTGATATCCATCGTCTCCTTACCAAAACATCAGCGGGTATTGTAACGCGTCATATGAACGGTGTGTTTCATATATTCTTTGTAGTTGCCCAGTATTGCGTCGTGTAATTACAATATCACGTGTTTCCAAGTTTTTACCAACAATCAGGATTGCCACTTCATCGATTGTTGGAGCATTAAATTTGCATTCATCTGTTCCAGATGGCCTTTTATCTGCTCTGATCACAACTTTATAGTCATCACTTGGCATGCGCTCTAAAGCAGTCTTGAACAGCCTGACGAATGCATGATGTTCATGAAGCATTTGCTGCAGATCTGGAGAATTGCTCTTTTCGTAGCTGTGTTGATCCCCTGACGCCAGTCAAGTTGTTCTTCTATACTGCCCATGAAGTATATTTGCAAGAATTTATGCTGTGCATCTTCTATAGATTGCAATGATCCAATGCGATGGCAAATCTGGCCTTGAATCTTTAAAGTCGAAGCCATAGTACTTTTTTTTTTCAAATAATAACATGCCATTTTTATTTCAGAGACAAATACAGAAATCTAACAAACTACATTCTAGATTTTTTTTGCAACCATAGAAAATAATTTTTTTAACGTAAATTACCTTAAATGTCGGATTATATCCGTGTTCTTCGATAATTTCCGCCCCAAATGAAGTCATTTGGAAACAGACATTGAATTTTTGAGTGTTCGCTAGAAAATGTCTTGATTTTAGTGTTTCACCATAAAGCATGGAGCACAATGGCTCTGGTGGCGGGACCAATAATGGCATTTTCACTTTACCACTAAGACAGCATGAACCAGGCGTTTCACCAGCAAACTTCAATGCTCCACAATGCTGGCAAACAACGTCCATTGGACCAATGCAAACTAAACGATGCAAGCTGTAGTTGATGGTGCAATCATATAGAAACGCTGCTCGATTCAAATCAATACTTGAACCATTTCTTCTTGCACTTCGAAGATTATTTTAAGATTGCATTACGTCTCCGCTTGAAAAGATTAGATCTTCCAGGACGTGGCATTATACGCACACATGAATAGTTGTTACAGTATTTGACAGGATTAGGCAACAAATGTTTGACATGTAATAAATGCCTGAACTTTCGAGACATAGACTATAGCTCAAAGAGTATATAACCACAACGTATGCATAGTTCATCAAGAAAAATCATAGACAACCTATAAAAAGACATTTTGACATACAACGTTTGACATGTAATAAACAAATCAGCATTTATTGAAATGATTTAGTATTCGTTACACATATCTAGTTTTCATTGTTTTTAAGATGTATTATGCTATTCGGGGCGGAGACAAATCCAACGAATCAATAACCATGAAAATTGGTTCAGCAGATCTCGAGTTATAAGTGCTGTAACAAACCCGTCTTTGTTTTATATATATAGATACAATTGTTGGTAATATAAATAGTGATCATTAACTATATAAATTGCTACAACACTTAAACAGTATTTTCAACTAAGTAATACAGACTATAATACAGTTTAACTATGCCAGCAAATGTCGTAGCCAATTCGCACAGGAAGAGTTCTACGGTATATCATACACCGTATACTCGCTGCTACAAGTGTTACGGAAGTGTTCCAAGTGCTACGGAAGCAGTGTCTACGGATTCTACTACGTACATACGACTGGCTATTTATTATTTCATATATTTTACGATCCGATGACAATATCTGTTCAGTTTCAGATTTACTGGCATTCAAAGAGTTTCATTTAATACGAAATACATTTGGAATTTGTTGGAAGGTAAATGTGGACTGTTTAATGAAAATGAGCTATGTACTGTGTAGCGTCAGTGATTGTGTACAAACGCAGTTTGATTGCAGTGACCGCAGGTGGCGTCTGCACATAGGTACATGTGTTTAACATTATGCATATGTACGTATGTGGTCAGAGCATGATTACCTGCGTGTTTAGATCGTTGACAACTCGTGATTGTGTGTTCGCTTGGAGCTCAAAGCGGACGTTCGGATTTCAACGGAGCTTTATACTGCTACCTCTCGGAATTACACCATACATTAGAGGACTCACTATATCGCATCAAATAGCAATTAAAATTGGGTTACAAATTATAAATGTTGGTATCAGAGACATTTAATATGTATATGTCAGGTGGTAACCGACCGTAAAACTTAAACAAAAACAATTCTTTTGTTTTACTATGAGGAGACACAAGAAAGATTAGGGTATCAATGTTAGGGCGTACTCCTCAAGCGACGCGAAAATGAAGAGTGTGAAAAATGCCCGGTGGTCCCCCCAAACGAAGACTATGACTAAAACGCATGTTCGCAGTCAGTGAATAAATTAAGCGACGTGAATAAATAGCGACGTGGAATCTGGGATTTCTGATACAAGAACACAAGAACTAACAGAAACTTTGAACCGACGGAACATTAATATTTGCTTTGCACAGGAAATGAAATGGAAGGGATCCAAATCCAGAGCCTAGGTCTCTGGGTACCTGGTGGTCTGTCCCTGATAGGGTACCAGCTGGTCTACAACAGAAAAAATAACACACAGAATGACGTACGTATTGTTCTTATTTACCACATCAAAAAATATAATTATTAGTATTATAAAACAATCAGATAAGTTAATAGCAATTAAATTAGCATTGTATAATCAGCCTATAATTAACGTAATCTGCACATGTGCACCACAAGTGGAATGTAAGAATAAAATAAATTAAATTAAATTTTTTCGGACATCTATTTAACACACAACGCCATCTAGTCCCAAGCTAAGCAGAGCTTGTGTTATGGGTACTAGACAACTGATATAAATACTTATATATACTTTTTTTTTTGTAAATACATACATACTATACATAGAAAACACCCAAACTCCGAAACAAATATTTGTAGATTCCACAAACATTTGGTCCGACCCAGGATTTGAACCCGAGACCTCAAGCTTAGCAGTCGCATACGCGTACCACTACGCCACCGAGGCAGTCTTGAATGAGGAGAAACGTTCCTTTTGGGAGGAACCCGATGACTATATGGCTAGGAAACCAATTTGTCATGGGAGACCTAAATGGGCATGTGAGAATAGTAAACAAGACATACAGCGACGTCCATTGTGGCACACATCCTCCGCGTTCACAACCGACGCAATACAGTCAGAATTCTAGACCTTGAAAAGGCTTTTGACCGAGTATCCAGAAACTTAGTGTGGCAAGCGCTGAGGGTACAACAACTTTGTAAGTATTACATGCGAAACATCGGAGGTATATACAAAGTGCACGTACAAGGGTTAGAAGTGTGGCTGGTCTTAGCCACACTTCTAACCCTCGTACAAGAATGTACAGTGGGAGTGGGGCTCCATCAAGGCTCTGCACCAAGTACGCTTATATGTAAAACCGAGATGGATCTGGTCACGAAGGATGTCCAAGCTTCCCTCCTCTTCTTCACACCGGTTTTCTGTGAGGCCGTGGTATCACTCCGGTCGAGCCGGCCCATTCATGCCGAAGCGTGGCTCTCCCACGGAAGCTTCGCCTCTGGAAGACATGCAAGTTACTCTCTGGAATTGGGTGATTACTCATTAGAAAACGCCGGACTCAGGGCCAGTAGAATGAAGACCGAACACATCAGTTGTCGTTTCAGTGGAAACCAAACTTAATCGGGTCACAGAGTACACTACCTTAATGGTACACTGGTTCAAACAGTAACCCAATTTAAATACTTTGGCTCAGCGATTCCTGAAAACGGAGACATAGATCTGACGTGCTACATAGAGTAGAGATTGCCAAACACACAAAAGGCAAAGTGTACAAGACGTCGGGTCAGACCGGCAATGGTGACAATACAGAATATTAGCTCGTTAAAGAATGTCATGTTCAAAAACTGCACATCGCAGAAATGAAAATGCTGAGGTGGTAAGGGGTAGTAACAAGAATGGACATGATCTGCAACGAGTATATCCGTGGTACTTTTAAAGTGGTTCCAATACAGAGCAAGTTAACGAAAAGGAGATAGAGGTAGTAAAGACATATAATAGGACAGGGCAGCACGTCGTGCAGACGGCTCCAAGCTTACCAGAAGCAAAAAAAGCTGGGGACGACCCCTTTTGATATGGTGGACCAGTATGACCAAGCTCCTGAAGAGGAAGAATTTACCGGGCCTGAAAACCCTTGACAGAATGTCTTGGCGCCGTGAAACAAGGAGAGCCGACCCCACATAAAGTGGAAAAGAGGTAGGAAGAAGATGAAGAAAACTTTTCTCAGGTATCCTCACTCACTCGGTGAAACACTGCGCAGGCGCTGTTTCACACCGGTTTTCTGTGGTATCACTCCGGTTGAGCCGGCCCATGCATGCTGAAGCGTGGCTCTCCCACGATAGTATATTTAGAATGAACTCAAAATCGTATGTTAGTACAATACAGACTGTTTTAATTAATCGTTCGGCTGAAATAAATGAATAAAAGAACAAAACAGATGTGATTCAAGATCCTTAAATACCTATAACTGGGATTTGTGGACAAAAGTAATGTATTCCAAACCACGTAAATTTTAGATCCCTACGCTACGTAACTTATAACCGTTACAATCACGGCGTACAATTTGAGTTACAGATATCGCACGCGTGTTCAGATAACGCACAGTTAAACACACGTCGCACGTGGGGCCTTTATCCTCTTTGTCCATTTGACGTGAACACACATTATTACAATATTTAATACCACGGGAAGACATCTCACGTTCATCTAATTGCTCTCTACCTTTTTTACTATACTTTGTTAGCCTTTATTACAATAAAACCAAATGGAATCTTTGCTAGCGTTATCGTAAATTTCGTATTTTAATTATATTAACCTCAGAACCAATATCTTCTTGTAGATAAAAGTTTTCCATTGCTTTTGCCGTATCCTTAACAATGAGTTTACAAATATACTCATAATAGTTGATCTGAGAATGAAAATGATGAACCACAATGAAAAGAAAATTTTTTACTCTTTTTTTGTAAATGTGACATTATATATACGAGTATATGCTTCTGCACCTGTACAAAAAAAATATCTTTTATTTTTCGCCGACATGCATATGTTAGGAATTATTTTTATATTATTTAAAAAGGTTATATGTGTACATAATTTATGTTCTTCGAATAGGTTTATTTACTTTATAAATTTCTTTTGTGGCAACATTGACTATACACGCTTGCAATCAACTAATGACGGAAAAGTGGGGAGGGCCATTGTCGAGCCCTAAAATCATTGTTAAAGGCAGTCTCGTCGTGAAGGTCGTAGTAGTCAGACGAATATTTAGTATATTTCATGTAAATGACATATAACCCGTAACTGATAATACCTAATAAGAAGTACCCACTAATAATTTGAAAATGTTAAGCTAACGTAGAGGTAAGACAATGTTATAAGTTAATTAGGTTGTGTTATTATGTTACAATTACGAAGCATATGTGATATACAAAACGGTAAATAAATGTTTAAGAATCAATTGTTGAGTTTCCCTTCACATTTAACTATATTAATACAATACCTATATATATTTTCTAAATGCAGATATATAACCACATCAAAAATATTTCAAACTATATAATATTCATGAAACAAGTAAAATACCTAGAATAAGTATAAAGTCAAGAGACTAAGAAATGAAGTGGGACAGCCGAGGGAAAGATGACTCGTTTAAGTGCCAGATTTTATTTGAGTAGAACAAAGGCGCTCCTGTTAATACTCATAAAGTCTTTGAAACCTCATTTCACAACGACAACGCGCCGGCGGAATTATATTACGAGGCGAAGATGGGACGTTCGTATCTTTACACCGTCACTGAACAATACTTGCAGGTTAATTAAATTACGTTGACATAAAAAATCGTTGATATAATTTGTTTGTGAAACTCGATCATAAAACAATTAATACCTGACTTAATATCAAATTACGAGGAGGATAAGTAAAACAGAAATACTAATAAAATCTTACTTTGCAAATGTGTACTCATCATATTGAAATACATAATATTATATCTCTTTTTGATCTGTACTTTGTAAAAAACGTATTGAGCCTACTATAGACTATTTTAAACCTAAAACGATAAATGTAATAACTACAGTCTATATATAAATGGTCCTGTATGAATTATACCAATACATACAGGAGCATCTGTATTGTATTTTAGATTTATTGTTATATAAAGTTACCAGCAGGATTAAAAAATGTCTAAAATCTATGTCGTGTATAAAATTCAAACTTCTAAACATTTTCCGAATGTACTATACATAAAAAGAACAAAGTTTTTACGTACGAGTATTATGCATTTAATTATGTCTGTGTTTGGAGTCTTTTGTTTTGCTACGATTCAATTTCAATAAACTTAGATAATATCATATTTGGTTCTAGCTATTGCCCGCGACTCTGTCCGCATGTATGTTTGTTATTGCGGTATATCAAAGTATGTCAATCGCTGACGAAATATACTAACCACTATTAGTATTGTGTCAGTGATCTCAATTTATGTTAATGGAATCGGTGCACCGGTTCAGCCATGATAGCATAATTGACAAACTAACAGACTTTCTCTCGAATTCATAATTAGTATGAATTTTATATTTGTGTCTCGCATATTTTTTACACGTAAAACTCTTTTCAGCTCACCGGAAAACAAAGAGTAACAACGCCCTCGTATTTCCCGAAACTCCTGCACAATTCTTTCGTACGTTACATTACGTTTTACTTGCTTTCTGTGAGACAGCTCCTGCGAGACGCTTGCCTTTGTGTACAGTTGAGTGCGTCAGCCATGTGTTCCTACACTATTTGTAACAAACATTCACTAAACAGCTAACAAGAGTTATTCATTCCGGCTTATACAGTCTGTCTGAAGCAGCTTGTTGACCATACAGTTGAAAATTATTAACGAATAAATGTAATTCTATTTATTTTACGCTATAATTAGTTTCTACTAAGGACCTGCAAGAGATCCGTCTTTTATCTATATTTATACAATATTCTTCAATTATAGCGTATGATAAATAAAAAAGGTTTGATCTTCCTTAAGAAACAAATATGTTCCCAGCGAGCATCCTTGAGGGATGACTAGGTGCCTCCCTAACACTGAGATGTGCGCATTTTACTGACAAATTTTATAATTTCAATTTCCACCATTTGACGTCCAGCTATTATTATCCATGATATATCTTCTGCGTTATTAGCCATTTATCTTACCGTACCCTAAGCTAAACTTTTTAATAATTCTTGACGTTTTGAATTTCCGCTGTCTGCGCTCTTGGTCAGGTCGAGCGAGGATAAATTGAAAACAATTAAACTGAGACATGTTTATTTTGTGTTGAAGGTTTAAAACGAGAGTTATCGGGAATTTCACAACAAAACTGGTAAAAAGTACGAAAGCTCTGATTTAAAAATATCACATAATAATAAGAAAACACACATCTCAGTAGTGTTTAACAGTGTGAGAAACCCTAGGCTACAATATTAAGACAGACATGTAAAAATTAGACTAGCGTCATATTTTAGCATGTACCTATACACGAACGTTATTAATATCATCGTGAGCTTTAATACCTGGACCGTAGAGGCTCCTCCACCGGCTCAACAAACACAAAACAAGTACTGCATAATAGTGACGTTATGGCTTGTTAAAGCCCCTCACTAGGTTTATTGCTCACTTTGCAAACTCTGCTGTATTGGACGATACTTCAAACAGTTTTGAAATTTAAAATAAAATGTATGGCGAATTTTCATCTTCGGTACAGAGAACACACATTTAGCTTTAATACGCATTTAGTTAGCAACGCTATTATTAGAACACCTTTAGAGTTTTGTAAACAAGGGTATAAACAGCCCGGGGCTTATACCCGGGCAGGCAAAATCAACTTTTAGTGTCAACTGCCATAACCGATACATGTGGAGGAAAATAGAGTACTTGAGTGATTACTAATCGAAGTGACTACTAGTTAAGCACCAATTAACTTCTACTTTATTTATTTATTTGTCATGCACATTTTGCACAATTGCAAACTTAATGCCATGAGCCATTCGTTGCCAGTCAACCTTAGGCCCTTTACTCACGGATCGTAGTCGCGACGTTACCACCTGCTGTGTTGCACAAAACGAATCGTTCCTTAGACGATATAGCATCAGACGTTTTGGATATAGAGAATCTTACTTTCTCTTCAGACGAAGACGATTTTTCATTGTACGAGTATGGTTTTGTTAAAAGTAGAATGCGACGTGCTTATTGGATCCATCCATACATTGGAAATAATTACATGAAGAAAATGTTTGTTGCTACACGTGAACTTAGAGATGATACACGCGAAGATGATAATTTTTTATCGAATGGGGAAAGAAACATTTTAATACATCCCATCATTTTGGGGCCAGGGCCAGGGCGATTCCTTAGATTAGCGTGTTCAAACAAACAAACAAACAAACAAACAATCTTTTCATCTTTATAATATTAGTATAGATTACAGGCGACTACAAATATTTCCCGGACCTTCGGGTCGCCCGGCCCAGGTGCCTTGCCAGGCGTTGCATTTTTAGTAAAATAAAGTAAGATTCTTTGTAGATTGAGTCGACTAATGAACGTACAGGAACGGTTATGGTAACGCTGACGGCCACCAAAAACATTCTTAAGTGTTTACGTAAGTCTTTATTTCTTATCTAACGTTTCTATTATAAGTTGTTCATGAATTGAACTAAATAATAACAAATAAATTAAGTCATTTCAGTACCGTAATTGTTGTTACGGTCACTTGAAACTTTTATATTTTTTTGGAGTGCGCGGTGTCAAATTACGCAAGGATTTGAAATATTTTTTTTGTAAAAAATTTGAACGTAAGTATTTTTAGAGATATTTAAATTCAATAAATATAAGGTTTGGCTAAATAATAAAATATATATTAACATACTATATAATTTTACTTTTAAGATATTTATATTTATTAAGTGATTCAGAGAAGGAGGAACTAGTATTTGTATGTAGAGTGTACAACGAATTCACAATATTGTGAAATGTTCATTTTGTTTTGTTAAAAGAAAGTATTTACTTGACTATTACCAATGGCTGTACTTTCAAATGGTGACATCATTTGAAAGGGTAACTGACACCCACTTAATTCGAATCAAACCTATTCCTTTCTTCCTAACCGAGCTAAATGCTATTAATTAACGATCGGAGACTCTAGTATATATGGCTAAAGTAAAGTTACCTGCCAACTAGAGATATCAAAATGGTATTAGAAATGGTGTTCCTGCTGCTACTAACATTTTTATGTAATTGTTAAAAGTCCACTCTTGACAGGAGTCTGCGTTATTTATTAAAATATTGTATAAAATACACGTACATTAAATGTTCTATAATCCATGAATGTTTCTATAATAAAAATATAATTTAAGCTAGGTCGGCATCATAAAGCTTTGATACATTTAACTTTCAAAACAAATAAAATATTCTGGGTATAAAGGGACGAACAGACGTTTGAAAAGTATAAAGAGCCCTTTTTTCAAACGGTGCTCATGAATTAGTAAGTACGAGTGCATATTATATTGGGTGAGGTTGAGCTGTGCGCGTGACAAGTGATGGACGTGCGAAAAGCACAAAGCAACCTGTCAGACGCGCGCCGCACACAACACACACAATATTCATACATATTGCAGTAAATAACAATATCAAATGAGTATTGTTCGCTTCGGTAATTATAATTCTCATACATTTATAGTGGTCATTATGTGGGTAGGTGGTCTGTTTGTGCTCCAATAAATAATTTCAATGTACAATATTATAACCTAAAGTACATATGTTTAATTAAGTTACCACCGCCGCTCACTGACATCTGCAACTGCTGAGTCTAGGCAAGTGGAGACTGAAAGAGTCCCTCTTAGATTCTGGGAGGGGCCTCAAATATAATGACAATAGTACTTAATGGTGATTTTCCGTGTAGCTTTGGCATCACTATCGAGTCTCCTATTTGTGTCAAAGCGTCCCTCTTAAGGCACAGTGCTACACATATTATAGTTGTAATTATGTTTTATGTAGCAGAGATAAAATTTTAAATTACGAAAAAAATTTTTAAAGATAACCTTATTTAAACATACATAACATAATTACCTTAAACAGTCTACTCCTGGCAATTGGCCTCTCATTAGAAAGGAGGTTTGAGCCAATAATAATTTTAGTATTATTTAAATGGAATATTGATATATATTACGAAAATTGATGTATCAAATATGAAAATGTTGTCTTAATTTGACTCTTTAACTACTTTAAAGTCAGTTAGCATAATAAAGGTCTAACGGTTTAGAATCTAAATTCCGTGACAGTTAGGGATCAAAAGATTTATTTAGTTTCAGAGATAATACTTTCCAGAGCGAAGAATTAATTATTAACTGAAAGATATTTCACTTGTATTTTTTTAAGAGCAAAACAACGCATGTGAAACAAAGTGTGATAAAGTCGTTTTTGTATTATTTAAACAAAGATAGTACATTAGAAACAGTTATTATGAAATCAGGTACCGAAGATCGGCCATACGTTACTTCAGGTATGAACCGGTTCCTGTAGTATTTTCTTAATACTGATACCGTATTAGTATTAAGAAAATACTCTAGAAACTTATTATTACCCAAACATTATTGCAACCTAATGGAGTTTGTAATGTTTTTAATATTAACAACATTAATGTTTATGTGTAGGTATATTAACGAAAATTACATGTGTATTATATCAGCTGTCTGGTACCTATATCACAAGCTCTGCTTAGCTTGGGACTAGATAGCATTGTGTCAGATATACGAAATATTTATGTATTTATTATTTATTTATAAGTAATATTCCAGGCCAAATGCAATTCACGTGATAAATCATTATGTTTATTAGCAGGCACATCTTAAATTTGTACAATAATCCCGATGTGTAGTGAGCTTAGTGTAGCCAGACATAAAGTAAAACTAATGTAATGAGTTAATCGTAGGAGCGAGTCGACCGCCTCGCCAGCCTGAGTTATGGACCGCTTTATCATTCACAGAGCGGCGGCGCTGACCCAGGCCGTCCCGCACACTACTGCTGACACGTACATACAGACACATAACTAATTATATTACACGCTCTTCTACTAAGACAATTGACTTCTAAAAAGTATTATAGACTTCAATGCGCACATGCAGTCATAAATTTGATCGAGCCATATTCTTCTCTTTCGTTTCTTAAAAGACAACTTCCGTATTTAAAATATATATCCTGTGTCGGGCAGTCGGGGGGAACTTTACAAACATATATGAAATGAACACTATGAACGCCCACAATTCTTCGGTTTCAAGAACTTTATTTTCTCATTACGACAATCGTCGCTTACATGAGAACAATTATTATATTCAACAAAATAACACACATTAAACTCGATGCAGGTGCAGTAAGAAAAGAGCGTACTACTTCCTAAAAGGCCGGCAACGCACTTGTAACGCCTCTGGTGTTGCGGGTATCCATGGGCGGTGGTGATCGTTTGATCGTTTGCCCCCTATATAATAAAGAAAAAAAAGTAAAAATAATAGTTATTTGGTAAGGAGCGAGCTCTCCGCATTCCTGTCATAAGGCGGTGGTTCAAGTGAAAATATTTTAGTTACAGTGCTTCATTTTTATGACCGTAATTAATTTATTTACTTTAAAATGTTTTCAGAGAACTGGCTTTCTTTACATCACCTGGAAGGTTGTTGTAAGTCTGTGCTCCCCTAAATGTTATGTTGCGTTTTCTATAATTAGTTCATGACGTTAGGAAATACAAGGTGATTAGCGCGACGTGTAGCATATTTGCTGGTTTTACTTTTCATTGTGAAATTAATTTGTGAGTGTATGAGTCTATGATTTATTTTATAGATTAAGATACATGTACTATATGCATAAAGTTGTTTTATATTTAGAAGTTTAGTATCTCTGTAAATAGTTTTAATTGGTGTTCAAAAGTCATAATTATGTAATATTTTGATTATTTGCTTCTGTTTAATTTGAATTAGTGTAAAGTCTGATTCAGATGCATTTCCGCATAACTCTATGGGGTACAATAAGTGTGGTTTAACAAGGGTACTGCAAGATAAATAGGTAAGGGTTTATTTTGTTATTAATTAGTATTACGTATGAAGTGACATTGTGTAGAAGTCTGTTATGCGACTTTAATTTAACTATATTTAATTGTGCGCGTGTTTAATTATGTATTGAGAAATAGATATATACATTATTATATAAATATTAAGAATTCTCTCACATAGGCAGCAACTGTCCAAGGTACTATGAAGTGGTGAGCTTTAGTCGAACGAACACTCATACGTATATACATTATATTATGCAACTCTGTAAGACAGTTATTCGCTCTCTCCTAACTACCTCGATATAATAAGATGCACACGAATGAGTTTAAGTGAAGAGTTTTACAATTATATAGCATAGTTGAATAACAGACTGGACTCAATTCATTAAATATCTGCACTTACTTCAATGGTTCTGTACTAACATTAACACAATAGTTGTTCTACTTCTAAAAAAATAGAATTTTATTGTAATAAATACAAATAGAACCATGATAAGAAAAAATATTCCAAACCTGTGTACCTGTAGGTTTTATGAATAGAATAGAATGAGTATTCTAGGGGTAAAATATGTAACTTACCTCAAGGTCTTCACTACCGTCTTATCATATAAGAATTTCAAAACCGGTTTAAAGAAAGTTAATACATTAAATGTTTACACATCTCTTGTTACAGAAACTATCCAAAACTGAAATCAATAAGTCAATCGAAAAAAAAAGGAAGATAATGAAATGGAGATAGGAAGGTACAAGCAAAGCGATCCCGCGCCCGCCGCGACCCGCAATACGATGTCGACAATATTCAATATCACAGTCATTGCTCCGCACAATGCCGTCGCAGATAGAAAATAATAATTGAAACCGCCTCTCCTTGGTATCGTCTGTAGAGAGCCACTCGTGTCAATGTATTGTTCGGTTGCGACCGAACTGAATAAATTGCTCGAGTTTTCCGTGCAATGAGTGCATGCAATGGATTCAACATCACAATACTACTGAGCAGTTATGTGTGTTTTTTGTTGCACAATACGAAATTGGAAATGTACAACCAACCCCTTTCGTAATTTATCTCTGTACAATTAAAATTTATTCCGGAATTCCGCAATTCTAATTGGATACTTTTATATTAAAATTTTGTTTACAGTCTAAAGATACATTATAATTTGAAATAGCTATACAATAACAGAAAACTTCTTTTATTTCATTCTTTCAAATAAAAGACTTACAGGATAACGAGTTAGCTATTATGGTAAAAATTTAATAGTAGTAAGCTAATATGGAGAACTACGAATTATAGAATAAGGTTTCAACAAAAGGAAATTCAAAGTGTCAAACACTCATGTTACAATCTTCTTCCGGCAGTCGTGCGTACAATGCATGAAACATGCAAGGGTTGAGACGATGAAACTATCGCGCTGAAAAATGAAATGCTGAATGTGAAAAGTTTATTTTATTAAACATATTTATGTCATATCGATACCGATTTTTTTATAAACATATGAAGCTTTTGAAAGTTCAAACTTTTAGATCGACGTGAGTAAGCCGACCTAAGTCGTTACTAAGTCTCGTGTAACACAATACTGGTTTCTCTTTTAGCTTCATTAATATAAAAATTGTTAGAAATTTTAGAGAAATATTTATAGTCCGGTCAATTTAGACATTCGAAGGCACATAAATTCCCAACAAGCTGAAAATTAGTAAAATTGTTCAAAACATAATTATAAACAATACCTGAAAGTTCCCCATCATTCCAGTGTAAGGAAAAAAAAATTCAAGGTCAAAGGTAAAAAAAATGAGTTTTTCGCGATTTTCAGCAAAACGGTAAGTTTTATCATAAAAGTACTTAGACAAAATTGTAGATCATAAAATTATCTATAAGAAATGGATCAATACTTTTTTCCTACGAGCCACCGTTTCTGAGATATAGCGATTTAAAAAGTTATAAAAGTTGTTATTGTCATAATATGCACACGTTTCCACGCCACCTATGAGGTAGTGTACTTAGCACGTTTTTTTAACGTGGTTTCCCCAGTAGGCCTACTCCTCCTACTCCACGGGTCAGTTGTGATCAGGACATGAGGAGGACGATGGAAAACCGCTGCTGCCTCCTACATTACTGTATCATTATAAGAAGCACATAAACTAAAAGCCGAAAAGATTTGTATAAGACGTTTAGATTCGAACCTTCGATGAAAAAAAAACTGCGAGGCCTAATTGTAATTTAGACTTAAAAGACCTTGGTCGAGCTGCAGTCATGATACAATGGCAAATATTTGTGCACATAAATTTTAAATGATCTAAATTTGATCGTTTATTTTTTTTAAATCCTTCGTTTCACAAGGTATATCAACGATTCTGGGATTTCATTATTTAAATCTTCAAACATGTGACTTGGTGGTATATGAATTATATAAAAAAAATACTGCGGGTTGAATATCTTCGCGAATAATAGCTGCAGCTGTGTCTAGGACTCTCAATCGTTCTTCTGTTTTATTCATTGTTTTTTTTTTGTACCAGGCTTGATTCAAAATATCATGATGATTATCCACTAATCATATGAATGTTGATGCTCCCGATTTCCTTGTTGTTAACAATTTTACTCATTTTCAGCTTGTTAGGAATTTATGTACCTTCGAATGTCTTAATTGACCGGACACATCGGAATCGACCACGACAAGTTCACAAGATACTCAACATGCACGAAGAAAGTGGTCCAAAGACGAAATTCACGAGTTAATGTTTTGTTATTTTAAAGCTAGAGCACAAGGAGTAGGTTTCATAAAACGTCTAGAAAAGTTGTTTACAAAAACAAGCAGCAATTCATTCATGCACAATACTCACAAAAGTTTTAGGGGACACTGTATTCTTAAATTCCAGGGAATCCTAATCTCCTCTTCTCTGAAGGTTACAGAGCGGGAATTAGGATAAAAACCGAGAAAAAACTCGAGTAAAAAAAGAAATGTAACAACTCTAGAGATGTATATACGTGGCGTACTTATGCATATTATGACGATAACAACTTTTATAACTTTTTGAATCGTTATATCTCAGAAACAGCGCCTCGTAGGAAAAAAGTATTGATTCATTTCTTATAGATAATTTTATGATCTACAATTTTGTCTAAGGCACTTTTATGATAAAACTTACCGTTTTGCTGAAAATCGCGAAAAACTAATTTTTTTCACCTTTGACCTTGAATAATTTTTTTTTCATACACGGGAATGATGGGGAACTTTCAGGTATTGTTTATAATTATGTTTTAAACCATTTTACAAATTTTCAGCTTGTTGGGAATTTATGTACCTTCACTCTCAATTTTTGGTCTAAATTGACCGGACTATTATATCATTCCCATAATTTTGATGAATGTTCTGAATGAATGAATGTTTTTGTATCTTACCCTAAATATATTCTTTCTTTGAGTGTATTCACTCCGTATTTATTTCTTCAGACTGCCACATGTAATTTGTTCGATATATACTACTCTAATTTCTTATACATACTCGTATTATCGTATCTACCTCCGGTCACATAAGGCTCAGTCGTAGCAATTAAATGATTACCTACCAGAAAGTTTATATGTTTTACGTGTTGAATTAGGTACGCCGTTTACGATCTAGTCAAATCAATGAAAAACGATAAATGAATTACGCAGGTAAACCATGTTATTTTCTTTGTCTTAAACACAACACAACTAAAGAAATTAAATATTTCACAAACATACAACGAAGTAAACTAGATACAGAATCACACAAATAACAATTGCTTAAACAAAGTAACGTTTAAATGTATTTACTCAATAGGCTTCTATATGAAGTTATCAACTACGTCACTGAAATAGATCCTGGTACATCGGAATAAAACGGTTGCAGCGTAAACATTCAACTTTAGAAAGAGCGATATGACAGGGCCCGCAGCAAACATAGTGCTGTGGGCTATGTTATATTTTCTCCAAAATACTTTGCCTTCCAAGTCCGAGCTACAAAGACATAACTCGTCGTACATAGAACTGAAACAACTGCAGTTAGCTCGGTCTGCGAGAAAAAGGGTAGACGAACTTCGAAAACTTTTTGAGGTTTGAACTGAAAAAGCCCAGACCGGTATAGTATTTAACGTTTGTTTAAATGAATTCACTTTCACTTTCACATTATCTTAGATTAGCTTTCATCCGTGGATACACTCGTGTTACGGTATTTTACAGATTTAAAGTACATACTTATACTATTTCTTTCTTGCAGTTACAACTAATAGTAACTGCATTAGAAAAACTGTAAAATAACTCAGTTTTGAGTGGATTTATGAACCTAATTATTATAGTTCCATCTTCCACGACCAATAAAAACCCTAAGACAAGAAGCTACGACTGGTTCAACTGTTGGCTTACAAAACTTCACTTTTGAAGGTGTAAGGTAGAAACTACCTACATTTGTTTCAAGAAATCAAACCTCGGTACAAAAGATCTCAGTAACTGAAGTTCGAAACAGACTACTCTTAGCAAGCTGCTAACAAATAAAATAATATTCTCATCTTAACAGTATAGTGATGTTGTTCAACGCGGAGATTACTAAGTACTTACTGTTCACCAAGTACTAATATATTCTAGACCATGTTCAGCCCTTGCACTGATTGTTGAACTTAAATTGAGTTTGTTTCTCTCTTAATTACTATCACATTAACAGCTCCTCTTGAATAACTTGTTATAACTAGTTAAAAGCTTTGGATGTACAGAGGCGAACGCTTTGCCTAAAAACAGTATAATAATACTTTCATCTATCGGATTTACTTAAAAACTGTATTGAGTATTGTTGTCGACTGTAATCTTCAAACTGAGGAACACGAATACACTCTCGTATGTGATATATTCAATTATAAAAAATACACTACTACTTCATATTCCATAAACTGTGAGAAGCTATGTGTTTATGATGTTTAATCCTCTCGAGTGCGGCGCAAAAACAGGCTTTATAAATCTAAAGTTTTAAAATTTGCATCCGATCGCCTTATCTCCGCTCTCCACCATAATGAAACAGTTTAATTATCCTCCTTCGGCCACTCTTCCCCCTGGCGTCTCCCCACTCCGGGTTTGGTACCGGGGGCGTGAGGAGCCAGCGCGGGGTGAGAGCAAGCGGGCGCGCTGACCCGGAAACGATGCGGCTCCGGCCGGATATTAATTTCTCCACTCGAACGCACCCCGCGCAGGTGACGAACACCGGAACGCTTTTCAGCTAATTTTCATCCATACGCGTTTTGTTTGTGCCTCTAATGCGTCGCCTTTGTTCTTGAACACATACGATGAGGAGTGCCACATATATGGCGCGTGTCATAAGGCTGTTGTGTTATTAACATTCATGGCAGCAATTAATATTACGTGCAAATATGAAACATCCTTCGAAAGCTTTGTTTGCCATCACAAAGTATTCCCATGGCCACTGTCACTTAACTAAGATTATATAAACCATTTCATAATTATATTTTACACTTTATAGCAATTTTATATAATTATAATACAATGTATAATTGGATTACAGTGATTAATTGTTCACGGAGTTATAATAATTTACAAAGCGTATGAGCGATTACTAGATTCAAGAGCAGCTCGGCGGGCAGGCTACACGCGGGGACCACGGTTGAAATTAAAACTAACCGAAAGTAGCTCTGACTTACACAACATCATGTTGTTGCCGAACGAACTCGTCCAATCCAAGCGCATTTAATTAATACACCTCAGTTTAGTTTTGTAAAAAGAGACGTACTACCATTGTGTGATGTAGTACACTGTTTTATTTTATGAATAACTAGCTGTTGCCCGCGGCTCCGCCCGCGTTTATGTCGGTTTTTTCGTATTTTTTCGCGGTCGCGGATATGTGACTGATGCAAAAATTAGATAAAAACAATCCTTGATGCTGATATCATTCTAAAATTTCAGCTCGATCGGTGCAGAACTTTTTGAGTTTTTGAAGCGTACACAAACCAACATAACATTTTTATATATATAGATTGATAGCTTTTACCCGCGACTTCGTCCGCATAAGTTTTTTTGTTTTCTCCCGGCTGTAAGTCCCCCTGCAACAATGTCCCACTATCGTGTTCCAGTCCTCAACTTCACATCAAAATTTGTTCAAAAGCAACCTAAGCTACATAATGGATAGCTCCGAATGTTTCCTTAGTAAATATAAAAAATAAATAATGTATATCGGTTTAAAATACTACTAACTACCTACCTGCCAACCCCCGATGTTAGACAGTGTGACATCCGCAACATCGTCTGCGTAGGAAGTACTAACTTAATGTAAGTAGTATAATAATGTAGGAAGCTAAAAATAAGAGGCCTTATTAATAATAATAATAATAATAATAATAAAGCCCTTTATTCAGACCAAGTTAGTTGCTATTTACAAAGTATTAAGAAATATTAACTATGAGTTATTTTGAGAGTTGAGAGAAATTATATAAATCTATTTTTGTGGCTAAACTAATCTTAATCTATTGTAATAGTTAATTATTTTTGAAGGTCTGTTTGCCAATCGGCAAAGGCCTCCTCCAACTTTAACTTTTCTCCGTTCCTGCTTCTGGTTTTTTGCAGTATGTGAATGGTTCTAGCGTGTTTTCTCCAGGACGCTTGTCTCACGGCCTTATTACTGTAGTACATTTTTGTAAACTATGTTCTTTGTTTTTCCACAAAGGATTAAATTAAAGCTTACAGACACTACGCGTAGACCGTAGTACCTATTTCAACTCGGAATTTAAAAAGAACGTTTTTAGCTAACCAAAAATACTCAATAGAGTTTCGTAACGCAAAATTTCAATATTCGCTTACGTGCGACGACGACGTCTACCCTCGTGCGTCTGCCCGCTTGGGTAGGCACAGTTGGGCACGGCCCTCCCCTCGCGCCGCACCGCCTCTTCGCTCGGCGCAGCGTCTTGTATTCACTACGACGACGTATGCTTTAAAGGTTTGCGTTATATTGAATTATTTTCCCTCGTTGAATAGTAAACAAACTAAGTGTAGGTGTTATAATTTCGGTGATGAACTGATTACCTATCCGTTTCTTTGTCTAAAATGAGTATTAACTTATCACTATGATTGATTACTGAGCTTAAAGTTCGTATAAATGTCTATCTAATTACCTCCTCAAGTGTAAAGCGTAGCTAGTTATGTAGTACTATATTAATTATGTGGTGTAGGTAATTAGATTTTATCTGTATGTAATGTAACAGTCAGTTGAATAAAAAATCGTATACAAATCAGATCAATAGTTTTGGCGTAATGTGATTCTAGACAGAGTTTTAATGTTGTAGATAGGTAGCTGTGTATAGGTTCCTGTGGGAATGAGATATTTTCCCGAAGTAAAAAGTAGTCTGAATTTTGGTACCTTCCTACCCTATAAGTTAGGTAGTGTAATGGAATGTCGCTAAGTTTCGATCCAACTAAAACTGTTAAATAAAGGCAGTTGCATCAAAATTTTATCATAAATTCCCTAAATTATGGCGCCTACCAACCCTCTAAGTTAGAAAAGTGATCAAATACTAACTTGAAGTCTTAGTAACACTCAGTTAAAAAAAAAAAACATCAAAATCATTTCAGTAGCTATGGCGTCATGCGCTTCTTGACACGATCACGCTAGATTTCCGCGGGAATGAGGTATTTTCCCGCCGTAAAAAGTAGCCTGTGTCCGTGCCTAGGATCCTATCTTTATATTAACCAAGTCTTATAAAAATCCGTTCAGACGTTAAGGCGTGAATGAGGTAAACTTTTAAAACAAACGATTAAAAATCACTAACTTAATTAGTTTTCTGCCTACTGCCTACGCCTTAAGTACGATAGCATAAATATTAATAGCCCATATCCTTTTGGAGGTCACTATCTATCACCTAACTAAATTTCATCAAAATCCGTTCAGCCGTTTAGGCATGATAGAGCTTAACTCCCAGCAAAAACCATAAAAAAATCACTAACTCAATTCAGTTTTCTGCCTACTTCCTACCCCCTAAGTACGATGACGTGATCATTTTCATCTTATATCCGTTTTTAGGTAACCACCTATTACCTTACTAAATTTCATCAAAATCTGTTCAGCCGTTTAGATGTGAAAGAGCAAAAGTCCCAACAAAAACGACTAAAAATCACTAACTCAATTTAGTTATCTGCCTACTGCCTACCCCCTAAGAACGATGGCGTGATTATTTATAGCCTATGACCATTTCTAGGTTATCATCTATCACCATACCAAATTTCATCAAAATCCGTTCAGCCGTTTAGGCGTGAAAGAGTAACAGACAGACAGACAGAGTTACTTTCGCATTTATAATATTAGTATGGATAAGTGAAATGATCGCACGCTTCACTGTCGAGCTCTTGATGGAAATGAGCCACATTTGTGGTGAATATCTAAATGTAAATAATATATTATAATACATTTATAACATACTAGCTTTCACTCGCGACTTCACTCGAATTTCATAAAAAGTTATTATATATATAACTAGCTGAACCCCGCGGTGCTACCCGCGGTACGATGATAACTGCGGGCAACGCCGCGAGGCGAAGCTATATCTTTATAAATAGTAGCCTATGTGTTATTCTGATGTATAAGCTATATTGTGGTAAAGTTTCATTCAAATCCATTCAGTAGTTTTTACGTGAAAGAGTAACAAACATCCATACATACATACATCCATACTTACAAACTTTCGCCTTTATAATACAAGGTGTCTCAAAAGAAATTTCATATTTAGTGGATTGATTAAAAAAAAAGGAAGCGGTATATAGAAAAAATGTTTATTTATTGTTAAAATACACTTTTTGGGAATTCATTTCTTAAAAATAATATCGTCTAAATGTAAACCCTCACGTTGTTGGCACTCATTTAATCGAACAGTAAAATTACTTATGACTGCTCGACAGATGGAGTGAGGGATGGCTGCCATTTCGTGACGGATATTTTCTTTCAAATGCGCCAGTGAAGTTGGTTTATTGGCGTAAACTTTAGATTTAAGATAACCCCATAGGAAAAAGTCCATAGGGGTTAAATCTGGGCTACGTGGAGGCCAATTTATGTCACCTCTCCGGGAGATCAATTTTCCTGAGAAAATTTCACGAACACGTGGCAGAGATATATTGGACGTGTGTGAAGTTGCTCCGTCCTGTTGAAACCATGTTCTTTGGTTATAGCCAGGAAAGTTTTGCAGTTCAGGTACCAAGAAGTTGTCTAACATCTCCACATAACGCTCTGAATTCACTGTAACTGTACGCCCCATTTCGTCTTCAAAAAAGTAAGGGCCGATAATTCCTCGCGCCGACATGGCAGCCCATACGGTCACTTTAGGCGAGTGTAGGGGTTTCTGATGTTTGCGTTTCGGATTGGCTGAACTCCAGTAGCGGCAGTTTTGCTTATTTACGTGGCCATTAAGATGAAAATGAGCTTCATCCGAAAACAAAATGTTGGTAAACGTTGAAAATCGCTCAATCATCTGATTTACGAAATTAAGCCTCTGACCGGCATCTTGGGGCTTTAATTCTTGCACCAATTGAATTTTGTAGGGGTGCAGCTTTAGATCTTTGTGCATAATGCGATGTAATGATGATCTATGCACATTTAAAGCACTCGCGCGCTTCCGAATTGAAAGGCTCGGGTCGTCACGTACAGATTGATTAACACTCTCCACGTTTTCTACCGTTCTTGATGACCTAGGTCGCCCGGATTTTGATTTATCCAGCGTTGATCCAGTCTCTTCAAACTTTTTAACCCAATGTCGAATGAGAGGAAGGCTTGGCGCATCATTTAAGTGGCGAAAACCTCGAATACTGCAGAATTTTCTACGCGCGACAGTTGTCGAATCACCGTTCTTGTAAAACTCTCGCACGCACAACGCACGGTCTGTAAACAAATATAAAATTTCTTTTGAGACACCCTGTAGTAGTAGGATAGTTTCCTATGTTACTTCTAATACCTCTAAGAATATATGTACAAAGTTTCATGATGATTGGTTAAGTAGTATCCGCGTAAAAGCGTAACAAACTTAAATTCACATTTATAATATTAGTAGGATTGAAATTGGCTCTCAATTTACATTTGTTTTTGATGAAATATAGCTACGGTGTCATTTCTACAAAATAAAATTATTGAGCATTTCTTGTTACACAATAACGTTGTCGAAACACGAACATTCATATACACTTAGGCAATCTCTTATTCAGGAGCGTTAACATAGACAAGAAAACAATCCGGACAGCTCAATCGAGATAAGCTCCACGTAATAAATAAGAGTGGTGAACATCGGGATATATACGTATTAGGTAGCGGTCAGCATCTTGCGAATGATACTTATTAAATGTGGGTCGATCCGGTTTTAGGTAGCTAAGCCGAGATATGATGTCGACCGCTTTGACGTGGACTCTAATATGAGTATAACTATACCCTGTAGAGTTATTGTTTTTGTAGAGATTGCCAGTAGAAATTATTAGTACAAACTATCATTATTTCTAAGCATGTTATCGTTGACACGGCTTTTATTTCAATTTTATTGCTAAAAATAACCGTGTTGTGCATTAGTTTGGGCATCTAAGCATTATTTTTTTAATAACGTTAGTGTGTGCTCTCATGTCACTTTATGCCAGTAAATTAATTTCTTAATCTTTTTTTTTTAGTACATAGTGTGCAAACGAGCAAACGTATCGAGTAAGCGATTACCGCCAACCATGGACACCTGCAACACCAGAGGCGTTACAAGTGCTTTGCCGGCCTTTTAGAAACGAGTACGCTTTTTTCCTGAAGGTCTGAAGACCGTATTGATCCGGGAACAACGCAGGCGGAGCACTCCCCATGGCAAATGCGGTAGAAGATGCACAGTGAAGCCACATCTCTACGCAGCGTCAGAGAGTCTAGCCGAATTGGAAGTTCTTGGCAATCAATGATACGAGTTGCCCTCCGCTGAATGCGGTCCAGAGGGAGGAGCTGGTATTGGGGTGCCCCTGCCCAAAGATGAGGACAGTACTCCATGTGAGGCAATTCAGATTATTATAAAAACATAGGGCTAAGTAGTCGCATCATCTTGTAATTTATGCATTCTTTACAATCTATACAGTTATATAATTAAAAAAAAAGCTTGCGTAACTAAATTTATTTAAGATTAAATTATCTAAGAGATCCAGATAATTTGTCTTGCCCGAACCTCACCTAGTACCATGGTTCTTGTATAATTGATTTAAATAGGAATCAATCTACCTTAGCACGTTAATTACAATGTAATTTAATTCAATGCTTAAGTGTGTGCATGCCCTTACGGCATCAACATTTTCATTGCTCTATAGAATACCAAATAGAGGAACATCGTAGGATTAGACAATCAAGACGCTCCGCTCTAACTGCGCACTTGGCCAGAATCTCAATTAGACTGATAAACTATATCTGCCCTCCTATATACCTGTTTATATTTAGCTAAATATTTTCTTTACATAACAGACTCCGACATACATTGGGTTCAATACTATAGATACAAAGAGATAGAATTACAAAAGGGATTTAAATATGACTCTTGTTATACGCCAGCTAACTTGATACTTTGCGGTAGTACGTTGTAGACGTACCCTACTTAATATACCTCTTCAACGACCTTTTAAACGTCAAGATGTTTACTACTCTTTAGTCTCAGATATTGTTACTTCAAAGCTTTGGTAGGACTAACAAAAAAGATCACGTTACTTTCAAGATATTGTGTGTCAAAAAAACCTAATGAAACTTTAGTAAAAATTGGTAAAGTAAGTGTCTTCATTCCATCAAAATGGGCGAAATCAACTGAGAAGGCTGTGGTTACTATACATAATTAATTTGACCATAAGGTCATTCAATTCAGCTGTTACCTCCAATAATAGGGCGAGCTGGTCATGATAATTACCATGGTGGTATCGCGTATGCGTGAGACAAAAAAACGTACTTCAACCGTTGACACACAAGCCACGATCACCTCGCTTGGTAGGAGGTAAGTTTAGCAAGTCTTAGATGATTGAGCGGGACTTACACTGCGGCAACAGAAGCATGCGAATTCTAGAGACCACTGCAATTTCAATTTCAACAAGTGGTCAATCTGGTGATGGCACGTGGCTATCTACCATTTTTATAATTTTATTTGTAACTAATTGAATCATTTCATTTTACATGCAGTTTGATCATTGTCCTAAAATACTAACTCAGCATTGTGTGGTAACTTTAAAGTAAAACAACAACAGAAACACCTCTAAACATACAGTTTCATAAAATAATTCCTTTACAGTATAACACTCATAAAGTGTCCACGGATATACCGGACACTGCGAGTTTCACTATTCAACAACGAAAGTTAAAATCAAACAGCAGCAAACTGTGTGTGAATATCTAACAATGAAACTTTTCTCTTTATAAGTTGGGCGCGATAACATGGACCCCGCGCGTCGCCTGTGTTAGCATGGATATTTAAGATGCAACATGCCCATAGCTTTGAGTTTAAATAATAATACAGATAAAACACTACTTGCAGACAAAGCTATAAAAAAACCATCACATAAATCCCCTTCACTTTAAATTTCAACGGAAAATATTTAATGTAAATATAAACATGTTGGTGCCGTCGAAAAGTAGCTATGTACTCTGCCCTCGCTCGGGGAAGTCTTATTTTTTATGGCTCGACTCTAAAAGTGGAGCTAATAAAATTAGACTGCCTTCTCCCATCGCACAATATCGCGAATTTATTGCTCTCAATTAAGAGACTCGTCAATGATACGACCGGCGTGGGAAGGAGCGCCTTTGTCCTCGCATTTAAGCGCAAAGCGCTTTGTCGTGTACCAAACAGCGACTTAATAAAATGTTGATTCAATTATAACAGCGCTCCGTTAGCGTCAAGTGTCAGCACTACCGCCGCCCGGTGGAACCTCCTGAGATGTGACATCTTGTCACTTGTAGGTTGTGATATATGACAACATTTAATACATAATATAGAGATGGTAAAGTAATAGGATTATGAGACACACAAGAAATTTTTTTCTTAGAATGGAACATTGTTCTTCAAAATTAATTATCTTCATCATAAATTTGTATAAATATGGCATACAAAAAATATCTAAATCCTGAGTTACTAATAGTTACTATTTTGCATGAAATACTCGTATGTTGGTCATTATTTTGATGAACTCGAGCTAACGACACTAATAGCATCAAATTATATTTCTGTGGTGGTATGTCGGTAGTTATGTTAGGTATTCGTCATTTATTCTTAGATTAATATTTAATGCTGACTTTGAAAATTTAATTATAATTCAATATTTATTTTTTATCGATGTAGAGAGAATTGGGAGTATCTCTATGTAAATTAAAATATCGGAGCCGGTACTCGCCTTTGTGTTATACGCTCGCTATGCGATAGCTACGAGGAGTGGACCAAGTCATACACCGCTTAGAATCTTTTATTTTTTTATTTTACTGAATTATATAGAATTTTAGTCCCAATTTGTACTTGGCATTTTATATACTGAATATGATATTATCGAAGTTAAGTCAGCTTCGAAATTAAAATGAGAACATTATGGAATGAAGGACAACTTTAGCATTTTAGAAAAAGAATGAAAAAGTACGTATAGGTATAACAACGAACATCCAATTAAATTCATTTGAAAAATGGTGGGCTCAATATCCCGTTACAGGCGATGTTTTTTATCCGCCGCGATTAATTAAAAAGTTACGAGTTAAATTATTAGCGATCATTAAATTGTTATTTTCTCATTCTGTTTCATCTCTTTACGCGGTTTCAATGTATGCGTCCAAGAGGACGAGATGATTAATTGTTTTATGTAATAATTTTTATATCTTTTAACATAATATATTAATAGAAGTGAAAAGCCTGTTTAAAGTATCAAGTAAGTATTTTAAAGCATTCACCCAAAACACAATCATTATGCTCGATCAGTACCCGTGACTCTATAACAATTCGTTTCATCTCCGCAGAACCTGCCGAACTTTACACTCAATTAAGAATGCATAAATATTTTTTTTTATGGTTCTTGACCGTAACATTGTTTGTATAAATACTAAGGACCACCAAGGAACAGTGAATCGTCACCATCATTATTTTTCTATTCTTTTTTCATTTAATTTAGGCTTAGATTTTGTTGAACGGTTTTATGGTCTATCGTCTATCTGATGACCACCCTTTTTGGACATATTATGGTTTTTAGGCAGAACAAAGGAAGAAGGTGAATTATTGTAACTGAAATGGATAGCTAGTATAAGGGACATCGCAAGCGTTAGATTTACGAAACGGGAGAGTAGTCGGCAGACGCTGTACTCTGTGGTACACGCCTGGCCATACTGTGGTCGGAGAAGTCGGTCGAAGAAGAATGATTCTTATTCTTATTGTTCGTTATATACAATATTTTCGTACTTAAAAATTGAAACTAGTTCTCTCCTCCAGTGATAAAAGTACATGGTTTGTTCTTAAACATTCTTCATGGTTTGTTGTTACCATGTACTGTACACACATGATAAAATTTACAAGTCTAAATAATTCTTACTCTGTACGGTCAAAGGGCTATAGACTTGTTTACTCAACTTCCTACAGCAAGGCTCAACGACTTGGGAACACGTTGTTATAGATCGATACAGGCAGATAGCAGTCTCACCTATTTGCGATAGTATGTATTACTATATTATTGTGTAACTTGTTTTACTTTCGACAAAGTGACCTTTTGTGACAAAGGCAATATTGTTCTAAGACAATCATATTATAAGAAGAAATGTTTGTTAAGTTCGCCAACAACTGTAACACTTTTTCTTGCAAGTAATACAAAATATTTACAAATTAATAGGTCTTTACCTATGAAATTGCGTTTCTTCAGTACTGGTCATTTCAAATAAAAAAAAGTTTGTAATGACTCTGTATTCTAAATTCAAATTAATTTTGTTTTAAAACCATGACATTCTATTTACAAACTCAGTCTTTTGTTTTTTGATTAGCGTTGTATTTTCATTACATTTAAACATTTTTCGTCATAATGGATACTTTAAAAATTCGTGTAATTATGGAATATGAGTTCCGTCGTGGCACCAACGCGACACAAACGGCACGTAACATCAAAAACGTTTACGGAGAGAACTGTACAAACGAACGCACAACCCTTTATTGGTTTTCCCGGTTCCGTTCTGGAAATTTTGACTTGAAAAATGAAGCTCGTGGTCGTCCGGAGACTTTGGTTAACAATAATGAATTAAAGGCGATTGTGGAAGCTGACTGAAACTCAATCTACAGCTGAGCTAGCAGCAGCTTTTAATGTAAGCATCAAAACAATATTGATCCATTTGCGTCAAATTGGCAAGGTAACAAAGCTTGATAGATGGGTGCCCCACGACCTTAACGATCGCCAGCGCAACGTACGCGTCGAGACCTGCATTTCGCTGCTCAACAGGCAAAGAAATGAAGGAATTTTAAAACGAATAGTTACGTGCGACGAAAAATGGATTCTGTTCGACAATCGAAAGCGCTCAGCAAGTTGGTTAGACCCTGGTTCAGCACCAAAGCAATGCCCTAAACCAAAAATGACCCCTAAAAAGGTGATGGTCACTGTTTGGTGGTCTAGTGCGGGTGTGATTCACCACAGCTTTTTACAAAACGGCATGAGCATTAATGCAGATGTGTACTGTGAAGAACTGGAGAGAATGATGGAGAAGCTTGCACATCTGCAACCAGCTTTGGTCAATCGGTCGTCCCCACTGCTCCTTCACGACAACGCGCGACCCCATACTGCGCAACAGACAGTCTCCAAGCTGCATGAGCTGGGGTTGGAAGCTCTCCTTCATCCGCCATCCTCACCAGACCTTGCACCTACCGACTATTACTTTTTCCAAAATTTAGACAACTTTTTAGTGGGTAAAAAATTCAATTCCCGAGAGGCAGTACAAAATGCCTTTGAAGAGTTTGTTGCCTCCCGTCCAGCTGATTTTTACAAGAAGGGCATCAATAAACTGCCTATGCGTTGGCAAAGATGCGTCGATTGCATGGGTGATTACTTCGAATAACAGAAATAAAAAAGTTTGAAAAAATAAGTACTTTCACTTATTGCATACAAAACGGCAATTTCATAGGTAAAGACCTAATATTAAGTGCATAACTTATTAAAGAGCAACCACTACCTCTGTGTATGTGTATAAATACTGAGTTAAAGTTCTAAGTGATAACACACTTAAGTACAAAAAACAATCATTAAAAATAAAACTTTTGAAACCATAACGAAAAAAAAGAAATATGAAAGTTATTTTTTGTCAATATTAAACATTTTCCATTCTTACATAACCTTCAATTTTATCTTCAGTTCTTTTACAAATATTCGCAATAAAAGATTCAGATCCAAACTACCTGCTCGATTGCAATAGGCTAGCTTTATATTTCGTAAATAGATCCACTTCGGTCAAAAATAGAACGATATGGACGACATGTGGGCGTTTAATAAGCCACTACGTTAAACACGCTAATGATTCAACTTACGCAATACAAAATGAATGTAAAGTTACTAGCGAACTTGTTTAAGTAAGATACAAAACGTCTTACTAACATTTTAAGAATTCGTATTTCGCAACTATGAGATACGTGTAAGTTAAGTTAAGTCTTTACTTCGAATTATACTTTCAGGATAGTCCCTCTGCCAAAAGGCGGAAAATTTGAAATGTAAAATAATACGAAAAACATTAAACAAGTTAGGGAACTAAGATATCACTATGTGTATTTCGTATTAACGAATGAGCAGCGTTTTAAAAACGTATATATTAGAATCTAAAAGTATCTTCTCTCCCCCTATGAGCCTTAACACTGAGATAGATATTTTCAGACGTGGGAGAGCCACGCTTCGGCATGAATGGGCTGGATCGACTGGAGTGATACCACTGCCTCATAGAAAACCGTTATAAACCGGCGCTTGCGCCTTACACCGACTGAGTGAGGATACCGGAGCCCTAACTCCTCCTCCCATTCGCTTTCTCATCCCCCAAAGGCCGGCAAAGAACTTTTAACGCCTCTGGTGTTGCGGGTGTCCATGGGCGGCGGTAATTGCTTACCATCAGGAGATACGTCTGCTCGTTTGCCAACAATTCCATAATAAAAAAATCAAAGACATAAGATAAACAGTTGCACAACAGTTTAATTAATTCAAGCGCGAATACGCCAAAAAAAACCGTTTTAATGAAATTATTTGAAATTGATTTACTGCCTCCAACTGTAACTAATATAGCTGCAACGTTACTGTCATATAAACATTGAAATATTTCACACCGGGTTGTCACACTAATTGTGCTCTATTGCAATAGGTTTGCGGACACGACTATGTTCTAAGTCCGTGTAATCGGGCACGCGCACTCATTTCTACTTTATTTAATTTCTAACGCCAGCTCTGGGAGCTCGGAGTCGAGGCGGTGGAACGTGCTGGTGGATACAACTTATCCAACTGCGGCGACTGGCTAACTCTATTACTAACTGACATACTAACTGTCATTATAGTTTCCTTTTAGAGAAAAAATCCTTACATTTGTACAGTTAGCCTCATAGATGCTTAAAATATAGCAGGATCATAAGTAATTATAATTTAAAAGTAAATTCTTTTGAAATTTGATGCTCCATTTAAATAAATGCACCGTGAGTTCAGAGATTTCTAAAGGGATTTCATTCAGTTTAAACGCTTTGAAGCGTTTAATTTATTTACAGTGTTTTGCAAGTTCTCTGCCCATTGTTCTGGTCATATCTAACCTCAATTTTTTACATTTTTTATATTCTTAATGCTCATTATTGTGATGTATCTGAATATTACTCGTATATAAAAGGTTTTGCAGTATGATGTCTGTATATCATACTGCAATATTAACTGTATATCTATCTAATACATTTAAACGAGCGATTATTACATACATATTTAATCTGAATCTCGGAAACGTCTCCGACGATTTTCTGATTTTTTTATATTTAGTATGCAGAGAGTTCTGGAGTCGATAAATCCATCTAGCTAGGATTCATTTTTAGGAATATGTTCTAGAATACATCCAAGTTCAATGAAGTGCTAGACGAAAGAGTATATATTGTTGGTCTAGTGGTCACTGACACAAACAATTAAGTTAAAATAGAGATCGTGGCTCCTACTCCCTTCCTAGCCAAATAACTTTAAGATGAGCACGGTCATTTTTAATGCAAACTGGTCGCCAAAGTACAGACTCTGCTAATTTGCGATCAGACCAAATCAGACTAATAATGTGAAGATAAAAAAAAATATAAAGTCAGTATCGAGGTTGCTACTAATATATTGTTTGATACTACGAGTAATATGTATATGCTGCTCATGACTGAGATTGAGATGAAAAGTCAAGATATAGCGATAAGGGTTGGCATAACCCGTATCGCTATAGTGGTATAGTACACCAAAACCTCTATAGAAAGGATTCTATAGAATGGCTTAGACCAAACCGTTGGTTGGTGGAGAATAACATCACTTTTAGTGAAGAACCTTCATACATCCCTACTCCTTAGTAGAGCCGTGGTGTGAGCCTACTACTGAAGAAATATTATAAGTTAAAGAACAAAACAGTTTCAATTTACTTATGAGCAGTAAAGTTTGCGACACTGATGCTATAAGTCACTTTTATCCTAATAAGCTTCAAAGAAGTACACAGCCCCCCTGTTTTGTTACTCAGAGTCAATGAGTATATAATTACGAAAATCATTAAATTTACGAAACATAGCTCAAGTTATTAACGTTCTAATATGATAAATAATTAAATAATTAGTGAGGTTCGTGAGGTTAAGATGGGGAGCGCGTCGCGCGACATCGGCAGCGGCCCCCATCGCCCCATTACCGCGAATTCGGCAAACAAACAAAGCCCATAATATCACACGACGCTGCGTACAATTGTTCTCTTTACTCTCTCACAGCTAAGGTGACCACAACACAACAACCTCAGAACAACGACAAATATTTTTCCTTCAGATGAGTTTGTTTGAATAAAACATATTTTAAAGTTTATGAATTTAGTTTCCAAGGACAAGGTTAACAATGGATTGAAACAGTATAACGATCGAGAGTATAAATTATATAATTTTAGTTACCTTAACATTAGGATGTATTTTTTTCATTTATTACTATGTTAGTTTTATGTTCTTTTCTTCTTCTTTGCCTAGGCTTATCCCATTTCAATTGGGGTCGGGTCTCCTCGTCATTATTCATCAGATAGTTCTACTCTGGGTCGTCGAGTCATTTATTTGGGCTTTCTTAAGGTCGTTGATGATGACAGACATCCAAGGGTCTACCCCGTTTCTTCGGGTCGGTGTTAATAGCCAGTACTTGTCTAGTCATGTGCTCTTCAAGTCTTCTCATTACATGGTCATACCATCTGAGACGTGCTTCTCTGAGTTTTTCTTCGATCACAGAGTGAGGAACGAATTCATATCCATTCATATCCACTCTGTCGGTGAGAGTAACGCCACCTGCCCATCTCAGCATCTTCATCTCAATATAGTATATAAGTAGGTCAAAACAATCAATATAATAAGTGTCAGTTAAAAGTTTTTCTGAAACTTATATTATTGTAATAAATAACGAAACAAACGAAATAGTTCACGGTTACAATAAATTTGTGAGAATTGTGGTCACCGTCACCACGACGGGACGTTAAGAGTATTATTTTCTTTCTCCTTTCTGGTGAAGCGAGTCTCAGTGAAGTCGTAATTAATTGCACTCTGGACTCAACACATCAAGATGAGTAAATCAGGGACGAATTTTCTCTCAAATATATTTTATTTGCGATATAAAGTGTGATCTCTTTTGTGATTACTCGAGCGTTATTTGAGATCGCTTTCTGAGACTGAGAGCTCTCAATATATAAATAAGACACAGATATCTTCACTGCGCTCTAACAGTGCATGAAATAGACAATATTTCTACGTTAAACTAACGTTCGAGTATTCAAATGAATGAGTAAAGTGCGCCCTAGCTACCTAAGAGCTGTGAACTCCGTATGTCCATAATGAGGATACCGTTAGAAGATGGAGAACATTTGGTAGTGAATGCCTGTCGTGGGTACTTAAAGTTTAGTGCCTATTACCGGAGGCATCCCTCGTTCCGTAATGTAATAGAGCTAGCTGATAGAATAAAAACTACAGATCGAAGTGAAATATAAACTTTATTAGGAAGAGCGGCCGTTAACCCCTTGGAGCGGCTCCCTGAACTTGTTTAGTTCTAGTTGGGCATGTTTCGTACGATACGTGATATATCTCTTTGTCTTATTCAACGTTGAGAAGTCGGATTGTTTTTTCAGCACCTCTGTGTATTTAAATTAAATTTAAAGAGGACAGATAACTTTTCTAATAAATTGTCTTGAAGGTCTCTTGAAGTTGTAATCGTTAGTGTCCCCCATTATAGAATTTATTTGACAGTAAAACTTTAACTGAATTGTAAGGTCTGTAATATTGTTTAATATGTATTACAATATTCTGTTATATTAACTATACTTACACCAACGTATCTTGGAAGAGCGCCAGCAAGCCGTTGAGTAAACATCAATTGCGGACTGACCAGCGTTTATAGATATTAAATACAAGAATTTCTATTATATATACAGCATACACATTCACAATATACATTGGTTTCTATAACATGCGATGCCTATAGTTTGTTATCTATTTTTATCGTATTTTATGTATGAAACGAAATAAAAAAGTAAAATAGACACAATCTTGATAACCTAATTTAAAATTTAAAATATTTCTCATGATTTACAAAGTTATTTCACTTTAACAAGGGTAACCTGCGCTAAGTCGAAACTTCACATTTGTTTAAGAAATTACATTACACTAACGTTGTGGGTGAGATTAATCTGCACAGAAATTACCCAAGTGTCGCTTAATGGCCCATTTTGGCAACGCACTACGAGCTACGAAAGTCTACAACGTCTACGCCAAGTCATCGCAGCACGCTGAGCACGCGTTACTGCCCATGTGATACCACTACATACCATTTTACGTACATTTTAGTGCTTGCACGCGCCTCTAATGTCCGCCACGACCTTATTTCGTATGTTGTGAATACGTTTATTGGCACAGATTTAACCGTAGTACTTATAAATTTCTTGGTATGTGGGATACTCTTCTTGAAATAATATTTTACATTTATCGTTTTTAAAATAATCTTCTAAATGACCAATAACAAGTTTATCTTTAATCAACTATCAGAGTTAATATTGATAAAGTAAATCATTAGCTTCATTATTATTATCAAAATGGTTACTTTAACTTTACCTCTGATATAAACAGTTATTTTACTTCATGTACATTAACAACAGGATAACACATTTGATAAATATTAAATAGACTTCTCACTCGGTCAAATAAATAAATAATAAAACAGGCTTTTATATTTATTTCTATTTATTCAATTTAATCCGTTGCGATGATCAGGTATAATGCAGAAGTTCAAAAAGATTGTGGAATTGTTTCGATACAAGAACCAGGCACTGTGCCGGAGGCGGTGGTCCATTATCGACCAGCGCTTGTATGCGACAAGCCATGTATTAATTGAATAAAGCATACCCGTGTCTTAAAGTGTTCCTTCCCGAGGCCCGGCGCGATCCCCACCTCTCAACGAGCGAACTTCAAACACAACATGTTTACATCCTTAGGTACACACAGACTCAGTTCTACACACCACTATGTTTGTAGGTAAGTTATTTGGGAAATAATTTCAATCACCTTCTATATATTATTCTCGTTCCTAGTGCTCATCAAGTCCCAGACTTTATGTATGTGCTAACAACCGTTTATAATTTGATCAGAAGTAGATGTAAGCGAAGAAATACTTTAGGAAGCATTCAACAATGCAAAAGATAAAAAGCAAAAAGAGGAGCTAAACATTTAAAAATAAATGTCACTGCGACCTCGTTAGGTACAGTTAATTGGTCCTAAGTGAGACGCTGGCTGATTTAAATATGTCCATGGAAGTCCACCCTGAGTGAAACATAAACACACGTTTAACACGTATATTTTGTTTATATTTTACCAAATATTTTACATTTATTTTCTACCGTGGGAGAGCCACGCTTCGGCATGAATGGGCTCGACCGGCCACGGCCTCACAGAAAACCGGTGTGAAACAGCGCTTTAGCTGTGTTTCACCGAGTACATATATTACACCAGGAAGGTACCAACTGCGCTAGCGTTGGATAATCCCTCTCTGGACGTCCACACTCAGAGCACAACGCGCCTGAGTGTGGATGCCCAGGCTACGCAGATATCGTCTCCAGCGGACACTTCCTACCTCACTTATCCTGGATACGGTTTCGAACACTCCTTCATCTCTAAAGCCGGAGTGTGCGTGTACGTCAGAGACGATATCAGCTCTCGTCGCCTCATCTATCTTGAAGGTAGGGACCTCTCCATCCTATGGCTCCGTGTAGACAGCGACGACCATCCCCGCGTCTATGCATGCCTCTATAGGTCCCATAGCGGTGATGCCGAAACTGGCCGACTCATCGAGCACATCCAGATGGCTACAGACTTCGTGCAGCAGCAGATCCCCTCCGCAGAGATCGTCGTACTTGGCGATTTTAACGCCCACCACGCCGCTTTTCATCCCATCCTCTGTGGTCCCCATTGGTGGCAAGTGTCGGCCTTGGTTTGGTCCATGTTCCAGAAAAGCTTCTCGCATGAAGCAGGAGGCTTACCAAGCCTGGCTTGGCGCGGTGGCGGTGCGGGATCAAAATACCAACGCTCTGAAAAAGGAGTACAACTTTGCCTCCAAGTCCCTCAAAAGAGACATTTCAAGGCCGAAATCGGAGCACATCGCTAGGATTGGCGAAAGGCTTGAGCGTCTTTCTTCGGGAACTCGGGCATTTTGGTCTCTTGCCAAGACTATCGAAGGGAAGTTTTGTAAGCCGTCCTTTCCGCCTCTTCACATAGAAAATAATCCGTTGACCTATGACGCAAAGGAGAAACCCCGATCTTCTGGCAAAACACTTTGCGTCCAACTCGACCTTGGATGACGGGGGACAGGAGCCGCCTACCATACCGCGGTGCGAGAGCTGTATGCTGGATATCCAGTTTCACCAACGCTCAGTGCGCTTAGCACTTTTGTCCCTTGATATCCATAAGTCGAGTGGCCCGGATGGAATCCCTCCTATTGTGTTGAAGATGTGCGCTCCAGAGTTGGCCCCGGTCTTAACGCGTCTTTTTTGGTTCTCTTACTCTACTGGCGTAATCCCGAGATCATGGAGGGCAGCATTGGTCCACCCCATCCCTAAAAAGGGCGACCGCTCAAATCCGACTAACTACAGGCCGATAGCCATAACTTCCCTCTTCTCGAAAATAATGGAGTTCATAATTAACCACCAACTCCTGCGGTACCTAGAGGATCATCATCTGCTTAGAGACCGGCAGTACGGTTAACGTAAGGGTCGATCAGCTAGTGATCTTCTGGCATACCTGACACATCGCTGGGCTCAGGCGATTGAGACTAATACATTTTAATAAATAAAAAATGTAAATAACTCTTTAATATCTAATTGAATACAAAGTTAGTCATATTAACATGAAACATATTTCATAGACCTATATGTTGTATTGGTGTGTGTGTAACGTATTGCCATAGAAAATAACTATAAAAGACACATGGAGATAAAATTTCCATTTAACTATTTGCCACAATAGGGATATCAAAACTGATACACACTATAAATGACACAAAGTGACTGGTAAAAATTTAAATAAAACCTTACTACTCGTATTTTATACATAACGATGGCAACATGAACACGTAAAGTATTTACGTTAATTTCGTTATATATACGTAAACATACAACCTAACATTCATATAAAACACAAAAAGCTTCGAAATTGCTGTAAAATCACGTGTTGTGTTAACACATTGCCGACACGTGTTTGATAAGTCTGGTACGCAGCTTAGCTCCGTTTCAATTTCGCTAATCAATGTATTCTGAATGTATTGCATAGAAGTAAACATCGGTTCATTGTGCATGTTCGTGAATGCGCTGAGCGCTGTGCGGTGGTGTGCGCGTGTAAGTGACGGTTCACTCCGGCGAGAGCGGCTGATGAAAAGGTGACATTTTTCCGAGCAATTAGCTAATGGCTACGGAATCAAGTACCTGACTGCAAGCGATTACTGACAATCTGAAATTCAAGTATTATTTCAAAGCATTTAATGGTACAACGACCATGCACACGAGCAACACGGTAGGTAGTAGTCTTATGCAGGCGTTCCCCTCTGACAAAGTATAAGCCCTATTGTGTCTATATGTTATGAAACAGAACGTTTTTATGTGTTCGTGAAATTCTGAATGATTTTTTGGAATGTTATGTAATTATTTTTGAAGTGAAAACTTCTTTAGCGGCGCTGTGTACTTTTTTGGAATGGGTAAAAATGTATAAACTCGCGTCAGGTCACGTGACCTGATCGAAAATTCGTAAGACGGATGGAGAGAGGACGTACAAACTCGCGTCAGGTCACGTGACAGGACAGGCGGCGCAGGGCGCTTGCGCGAATGTTCGTGTGTGTATGTAATATAAATTGTCATGTTTGTGTACGATAGCGCAATAAATGAATATTATATTCCACCACATAAATAATAGTACTTTTATACTGATAATGAAAGCAATTCGTACAAAATTATTCTCTAACCATTCCAAAATATCAAAAATGCACAACGTTAATATTCAAGTTTTCACTTCTGCCGGCACTCCCGGAGTGCAACCCGTCGATTTTTTTTTTTATCGAATCGTATCAGGAATAAGGAGATCTGCAGACGAACGAAGGTCACCGACATTGCCCGTACTTAAGTGGCAGTGGGCAGGGCACATTGCTTGCAGAGAAGACGGCTGATGGGGCCATGTCTGGTGTGGCGACCACGTACTGGAAAACAGAGCGTGGGTAGACCCCCTAGAAGATGGTCCGTCGACCTGGTGAGGGATGCAGGAGAGCGTTGGATGCGGGCAGCACTGGATCGATTGTTATGGGAAGCCTTGAGGGGAGGGCTATGTCCAGCAGTGGACGTCATTCGGTTGACATGATGAATAATATACATGTATTATACATATGAACGTTCCTTTTGAATCACATTATCAGAAATTTCAAAGATAAGCTAACAAACTTAATTTTATACCATGTAAAGATTATGCATATTATTGTAAGAAGTAACTGGGTACTTATAAGAATGAGAGTAAATATACCACGACTATACTACTGACTATATACCATGTATACTATTTTTTTTAATAAGTAATTGACTTTTTAGATTTACCATTGAAAATAACAACTTTGTTTCGGAATAAATGACATTGTAACAAAAAATAAATAAATCGCAGTGACGCGATCGTTGGTCACTGAGGCGTGACAATTTGATTACCGCTTGTATCGCTTCTAGTGTCATCGACAAACGAGGGTACATACGGGATGTTCGAGTACTCTCCCGCTAGCAGTGGGACAAAGTTTTACCCACACACCATTATAATTGAGAGCTCGCAACTCGCCGCTCCATGATGTTGTGACTTCATTCTTTAATCAAAATAATGCACCAACATCTGACGCCTCTCTCGAGCACAGATCTCGTCAAACACTTTTGTTTTTGTGCGCGCGATCGCATCTCCCTAGCGTTAGAGCGATTGCTTTGTACTTTGTGTGCGCGATGATCACTGAGCTTTGCATTTGTAATCAGATCAGATGCATAGAGTAAGCCCAACACACGGCTTACACTAATCCAGTTGCACAACTCACAATCAGCTTCCATTTATTAATTAGGACGTTCTATGGCTACTGTACACTACTACACTTATATTATTTATATTGATGTTTGTACAACAGTGAGTGTGCAAGTAATACTAAAGCACTAATGGTTTTGGTACTACATTCAATCTCAAATTCACTACTCGTATATATCGTCAGGCGATTACTGCATTATGCTTTGGAGCAAGGCACACAAGATAGTTGATTTCTATAAAAAAACGACGGGTTGCACTCCGGGAGTGCCGGCAGAAGTGAAAACTTGAATATTAACGTTGTGCATTTTTGATATTTTGGAATGGTTAGAGAATAATTTTGTACGAATTGCTTTCATTATCAGTATAAAAGTACTATTATTTATGTGGTGGAATACAATATTCATTTATTGCACTATCGTACACAAACATGACAATTTATATTACATACACACACGAACATTCGCGCAAGCGCCCTGCGCCGCCGGTCCTCTCTCCATCCGTCTTACGAATTTTCGATCAGGTCACGTGACCTGACGCGAGTTTATACGTCCTCTCTCCATCCATCTTACGAATTTTCGATCAGGTCACGTGACCTGACGCGAGTTTTTACATTTTTACCCATTCCAAAAAAGTACACAGTGCCGCTAAAGAAGTTTTCACTTCAATAAAATCCAGACTAATAGTTGATTCGTCTACCAATTTGAATACGAATTCAGGTCTTTTTAACCTCTCAATACTAGTCTGTATTTATTGGAAGACAAAGTAGAAACTCCCATTCCTATTTTTTTAAATAGTATTGCCACTTAACTACTACTAATAACTGCACGGTTGGCCGAGTGGTGTCAGCGGTCGCCATGCCGCTTGCTACTGCGCCAAGTGTCGTGGGTTCAAATCCCACGCGGTACCTACAACACTTTGTGTGATCCACGAATTGTTGTCCCGAGTTTGGATGTTCTTTGTGTCCGTTTCATGTATGTTTGTAAAGTCCCCCACGACACAGGATGTTTATTCCTAATGTGGGAGTTGTCTTTTTAAAAAGAAAAGAAAAAAAGTACTTCGTAAAACTTGTAACTAACTTATCAAATTTAATAATGTTTACATCTCTTTCTAAAGAATTCAACATTACTTTCCCATGTTTGGAATTTTAAATCACACTATCATACTAATATTATAAACGTGAATGTAAGTTTGTTTGTTTCGCTTACACGCGAAAACTACTAAACCGATCATCATGAATCTTTGTACACATATTCTTAGAGGTGTTAGAAGTACTTTTAGTAAACAATAAAAATGTAACATATTGATCCCGCGTGCACCTGTGACCCAAACATCGCCCAAACAATTCTCCACATTATATTGGAGTGTCCCGCATTTGCGGTGGATAGGTTTGAAATGGAAATAGGATAGGACCTTAAGAAAGGAATCAATTTGCGAGATCATGAAAAGTAAAGATAGAAATAAATTTGTAGAATACTGTAAGAAAATAGCAAGTAAGGTAATAATAAGTAATAAAGAAAAAATCTGTCTGCGTGATCAAATCAGGAATGAGGAGATCCGCAGACGAACAAAGGTCACCGACATTGCCCGTAGAATTGCCAGGCTTAAGTGGCAGTGGGCAGGGCACATTGCTCGCAGACAAGACGGCCGATGGGGCAGAAAAGTTCTGGAGTGGCGACCACGTACTGGAAAACGGAGCGTGGGTAGGCCCCCTGCAAGATGGTCCGACGACCTGGTTAAGGTCGCAGGAGTCTGTTGGATGCGAGCAGCACCAGACCGGTTGTTGTGGGAAGCCTTGGGGGAGGCCTATGTCCAGCAGTGGACGTCTTTCGGCTGACATGATGATGATGATGATGAAGTAATAAAGATAGATAAGCTAAATATGTTTTAAGTTATATATTGATATATACTCGTATATATATAAATATAAGCATAGAAATAAATAGTAATAAATAGCAAATAAGAAAACAGTAGAATAGGAAATTGTAATGAAATAAGTATAGCAATAGAACGAAACAGAGAAAATGTAACTAGATTAGAAACAAATAGTAATAAATAAAATAAATACTATTATTTCCCCAGAAATGTAAAAAAAAAAAATAAAGATAGAAGAATTATAGTAGACATCTTAGAATAGGTTCGTTAAGTGGGAGTCCCACCCACCAGAATAAAAGATGAATGTGAGGAATGTAGCGTGTTAGTGCGAGAAGCATACAAGTGAGAACTGGTGTGATAAAGAGAACTAGGATTAATAAGGGCGCCAATTATGTTAGCGGTTAGACTGAATATATATAAAAAAAAAAAAAAACATATTGATCAATACTGTTGACAATGTGTTATATTCCCTTCACATTCACGTACCACTCTACTTCTTAACTCTAACCACGATAAAAATAGTTGCTCTTTTACTAAGTTTTAAATTGTTTATCTGTTGCATATTACGCTCTCAACAATTAATTCGTGATATGCTATCACAAACATAAACTTAGAATGAAACCTAACACTTTGTCCCAGATTTTTAATGAGTCTTATGAAAATGTACTCACTGCCTCACTCGTACAAATATATCGTACATATCTCGTGTAAGTCGAATACAAACATCGAAAAATTATTTAACTATGTTATCTGTTTCAGCTTATAGGTACCTTGGAAATTTTAAGAGCGAGGCAGAAATGAACCTAAACTAGCCGAATAATTCAAGTAATTTTGAAACTATTCCATGGACGTATTGCGATATGTTCCACATTGGCAGTGTGCACCAGTTCAAGTATGGTACAAAGTTAAATCTCACAATAAGTTGAGTAGCTTTACATTTTGTAATTGGTACATTATAAACATATTCTTCATATTCGCGCGTCCATAAAATAAAATGTTTGTGAATACACTTTTGTTTGGCAACTTACATCTTGATAATGTTATAAGAAAGTTAAAAGCTCATGTTGAAAACTTTACAAATTAAAATAATAATCATAAATATTTTGGACTTCTGTCAAATAAGAAATTCGTTAAGATTAAATATTTTCTATTAGGTAGTAGTAGTAGGTACGAGCAGCCATTAATTTACAGAACATACAGATAAAACATATCAACGTGGTTACACTTGCTTCAAGCTCTGGATTATCTAGACATAGGAGAGGCTGGTAATCTGTCATACAGGTTTTCCTAGTGCAGATACCAGTCTCTCACACAGATTCACCCAGTCTTTTTTATAATAATGAATTTATGATCTGATTTTGTTAACTATTCTGTGTGAGAGAGAATTAATAAACGATTTTATTATTATTATATACAAATACAACACAACTGTAAAATAATTACAACAGTTTTATTTAATTAATCACAATCATTTAGTTGCGATCATACCTGGATTATTATGATAGAGAGTTCTCCCAAGTTTTAACCAGCTGTGAGAGCGAGGAGCAAAACTTTTTACATCGATCAACGCTTCACAAACTTGTTACCCTAAGAGATTAGTATTCTTTTATCGCCGCCAAACAGTTATAATTTGACTTGTGCAGAACACCCGCATCGTTTACTTACTGGAAAGTAACACAGTGTGCACTGATCCAATGTCTATGTCTCGTGAGATCAGTGCGGTGTATAACGACCAATTATCGCGTTGTTGTCCCAAGGGTCGGTCGTGAGACACGACACGAGTGTGGCTTATAGCCTCCGGCACATTAGATAATTATACACTGTGTGGTCATAAACCATTCGATGAGTAACTTAACAATTCTCTCGTCAGGGTGATTTCAACGATGAATGGCGCTGTACCAGATCCGAGGGGTTGCACTGCACTGCACTGAGCAACAGTCAGTCAATGTCAAGCGCGATGTATTTTTGTCGTAAAATTGTATGATGATCGATGGCAGTCATGTATTTTGTTCAAAAAATACTTGTGTTAAAATATCGGCGACAGTATACCCTATATACTCGAACATATTATTGTGTATCTTATCCTAACTAAATGGTTTGCTTATCGCGAATTGGCTCGAATGTCGTACAGTCACCAGTACATACGGGGAATGGACGGGTAACCTCATTTGTTTGAGACCAACTTTATTTTCGTCTCCATGTGTGGGCATGGTACATTACTTGGTTAGAGGCTAGCTCGGAGCGTGCAGCTGACGGCGAACAAAGTCCCTCCATACCTGCCTCTACGTGCGGTACAAAAGCAAGCCCGCAGCTTTGCTAACAAAACCAAAACAGCGGACAATATCTGACCCTTGTACTGACACAAAATTTATTTAAAGCTTTTTAATTTATGTATCCTATTGAAAGATACCTACGTAGTATAACAAAAACACAGACTGTGTATGTACAGTCACACATACGTACGAGTATGTACTATAGGATAATTCAGAAGTTGATTCTACATAGTAAGGTAGATCGGAACGAAAAATATAAATATTGGACACTCCTGTACATATCTCGGTGCATATATTATGCAACTAACTTAATTTAAAACATTAACTATTGCGAGTATGATCCATATTAATATTATAAATTCAAAAGTAACTCTGTATGTCAACATGTCACGCTTGTACGGCTAAAGCTCCTCCTTCCTAAAAGGCCGGCAACACACTTGTGACGCCTCTGATCTTGCGGGCATCTATGGGTGTCGGTAATCGCTTACCATCAGGCGACACGTATGCTCGTTTGCCCCCTATTTAAAAAAAATATTACTTGGACTTTAATGAAATTTGTCATGGATATACTTTGATTCCTGAGGAAGAACATAGGCTACTTTTTACCGCGATAATCGAGATATAAGCGGGCGGAGCAGCGGGCAGAAGCTAGTATATAATATGTGATAATATTAGTATGAATTTTTTTTACTGATACAACTTCTCAATTCAATGAAATAAACGAGCAACAACTCAATGAGGACACTGTTAGTATCTAACGCGCATTCAGGCGTGCATTCCATCATCTAGAATGCAAAGACAGGTAAGTGCGCAATTGTCGGATGCGCAACACGGATTCCGGCCGGGACGTAGCACTGTCACAAATCTACTTAATTTTATGGTGAAGGTGGTGCCAGCAGTGGATGCAGGTTTACAGGTGGATGTCGCATATTTTGACTACAAAAAGGCATTTGACAGCGTCGATAATGAGATATTATTAAGAAAATTGTCAGAAATTGGATGTACCACACACCTGTTACAGTTTTTCGTTAGCTACATGGAAGACCGACAGCAGTATGTGGACTATAATGGGTACGAATCTGAACCGTACTACACTAGGTCTGGCGTAAGCCAAGGTAGTAACCTGGGACCTCTCCAATTTATTATTATGGTAAACAAGTTACCGGAGGTCGTGAGGCATGGTTCATGTTTACTGTATGCAGATGACCTTAAGTTGTTATTAGAAGTCAGGGATGAGTCAGACTGTGAACGTATGCAGGATGACATTAAACGAGTGGTAGACTGGAGCCATAAGAATAAACTATGTTTAAATGCGTCTAAATGCTCGGTGATGACTTTTTCTCGCGCACGAACATGCATAAAGTACGAGTACAAAGTAGAAGACACGCCCATGCAACGAGTTTCGCAGGTGAGGGATTTAGGGGTACATCTCACTCCGGATCTAAGGTTTCGAGAACAGGTAGTAAATATATGTAAGAAAGCCTACAGAAACCTCGGGTTTTTGCTAAGACAGTCTCATGGTTTCACCAACATTACAGCTCTAAAGGTATTGTATGACGCATTAGTTCGTAGCCACCTGGAACATAGTGCGGTCATTTGGGCTCCGCATGAAGCAAAATATTGTGACATGTTAGAACGGGTTCAGAATAAGTTCACAAGACACTCATATTTAAAACTGTACGGGGTATACCCGTTCTTCCCATTGATGTACCCAACTCTGTTTGTGCTGGGTATGGTCGGATATAACAAACTAAGAGTGCGACGTGAATACACCCTTGCTGTGTATGTAGTAAAACTCCTACGTTCTAGACCTAGAACATAATCCTGGGGTACTGGGCCACCTGAACCTGTGCGTGCCTGATCGGTACGTGTGGAGGCGCCGACGCCCGCCTCTATTGGCTTTACCAGTAGCCAGAACTAACTTACTTGAGAAAGCACCCCTAACGCGAATTATCTATCTAATTAACGAAGTTCACAAAGATTTTGATATTTTTTCATGTCAATTGAGTGTACTCGCAAAATGTCTTTTAAATTTAATTTGTTTTAAAACCTAAAAGAGTTGCAATATTTTGTTTTTGTTTTATATTTTTTAATATTAAGATAGATTGTTAGTTTTATTGAGTTTATATTTCGTTAATGTATGTGTTTTTTTTGTGTATGTCTGTGTATGTAATAATATAAATGTAAAGTAGCCTCACTATCGCATTAAGGAAACCTGTAATGATAGTAAAGGTGATGTGTATACATAAATAAATAAATAAATAAATAAATAAATAAATCTTCGTAATTTCAAAAAATAAAAGAAAAAAGGTGATCAAATGTGAAACAAAAACTATTCCAATATAAACTTGTATTGAGTTGATATTCAACTATTTAATGTATCTAGAGTTGTTGTCACCGCGCACGCGTTATGTTTCAGTCGCATATCACCATTTTATTGCGTCCATAATCGTGTTAACGATGACGAATGCGATCGCGCGCAAACGAATCGCGGCGATAAATCGTACAGCCGCGTAATATCGCGTAATGTCGCGCAAAATTGCGCACAGAATGCGTAACCAAGAATTACGGACCAATGGAAAATTATATCCACGAACAAAATTAATAAACATATCTTTAATATTGTTCGGAGGGTTATGCTCCTGATGCCCATTATTTTAAGTTTACTAATAGTATTTAGAAGATACCGTCTTGTATCGGCTAGATGTTGTAGAGTAGCTATTTTATTTCCATCTCGAGGTCAAACGAACTACCAACTTGATGACTCCTGAGGCAGATGTCTATGACTCATTTGTTCGTTTAACCCGAAAATGTTAACTATACTTAATTAAAATTATTTTATTCATAAAGTTAAACCAATAATATGTGGACTAATGCAAATTGTTTCAGTTTTAAACTAGGAACGAGCTCAAGAACCTCAAGCCTCGGCACACGGCGACACGCACTAATTACTAAACTTGATATAAATTTAAACAGAAACACGCCCCTCATAAAATTGTAAGACTGAAAGTTTGGTCCTTTGAGCGTCAAACATGATGGCATTTATTAGTTGGACTGTCCCGATCCCGGGCGACCGGCCGGCGGATCGTAAGCGCAAACACACGCGGTCACCCGTGAACGGCCTCAAAGGACCAGCGTACGTGAGGTGGCACACACGTGCACTAATACCCGCCCGTTTATAACACCACCACTCACACAGTCATCGCGGGACGGGGCCGGAATGTATTGGCACTCGACTCAATGCTTGCTTGATCCTGTGACGTCAGACGCAGTTAAGCTACTGTACGCAAATGTATATACCAAGTGTTCTACTTCGATTCGCACCGACAAGTTTAAATCTTTAAATAGTGAGAGAGATTTTCAAAATTAATAGTAACGTTTACTGACTCAAATCAAGTAATTGCAAATTCAAGAACACTGTCATTTAAACCAGGGTTTCCTGTGCTATAATTAACACAATGTTACAATTTGAAGTCAATTGAAAAAATCTGTCCTATTGTATTTATTGAGTTAGTGATTTTATACATTGAAGTATTTTACTCAAATATATCAATATAAACGTGACCGTATAAGTAATGATGTCAGTGTACGTAAACAGTTCTCAGCAGGACAGAATCGGATCAGTCCAAGGACAGTGGTTGTGCCCAATCAGATTTCCCTGATCCGATATAACTTATTTATCTGCAGACCTCCGGCGGTGGTTTGGACGCGACGTAACTAGCTGTTTACTCGGGTTTAATTCCTTATGACATCACAGGAGATCCGTCAGATAAAACTAATTAGTTGCCAAATTCTCAGGCCACATCACGTTTATTGGATCGCCGACGAAATAGCAACCAATACGCTTAATAAAATTTATGAACACACTTATGAATTTCTAACAAATAAATACATATAAAAACTAACTATTATATAAACATACATAACGAAGTAACAAAGCTATCTCGGGTCCGAAACATTTTATATAAAAACTCTTAAGGTAATCCCGCTTTATGTAAATAAATGGAATATATATTAATTTTAACATTTCATTAAAACTAATTGAGTCGTTCTCGTAGAGGAACTGAAAAGAACAGTCAGAATGAGATAATGTTGTATTTATGTGTGGCCCTGACTCTACTTTGCCTGATAGAAAACACATTGCGAATGCAGTCAATGCATCCAGTCTCAAGCGAGCGATTGTGAAGTTATTAAATATCGGTTTGCAAACTTCATCTTTGTCAGTCAGTAGCTAGTCAGTCACGTCCTCTCGTGCTCTAAATCGTACCAAAAACTGACAGATCACAAATAAAACGTCACGAAAGGGTTCTACAAATTACTTCAGCTTTACCTAAACTCAATTACAATTTAATACCATCATACCTAACGTGAGCCGGTAAAACACCTCGCTCCAGCCCTCAATATATATGTTCTTCAAGTTTGTGAAAAATCGTGTCCCATTTACCGTAGATACATTACCTACAGGCAGAAACGTACGAAAATTGTTTCGTTTCTTTTAACTTTTATGTACTCAAATCTATCGCTGTAAGGATTTTGGAACAGTTTTGTTGAATGGTGAGATTATTGCCTTGTATAAATCATTTTTCTCGTAAATTTGATTGACTAAATGTTCTCTATATACGACGATCCTTTCATTTTAGAATACTAGTTGGCAGTTGGCAGTGGCTCGTTTTATTTGAAAACCAAGAGTGTTGTGCACTTTTTTATGACAAACGATATAAGAATTTAATTACCAATTTAAGGAATACCCGACACCGTCCGAAGATAGAAATAATTCTATTCTTTATTTATTTAGCGGTCCCCCGACGTATGGTGTCGAGGATTTTAAAATTGTTAATTTATGTTTTACTTAAATTTTTCAAAGATAAAATATAATGATCAAAGACACGATAATATTTTTAATTATGCACATATTAATGTGCTGATCTGGTGATAAAATGTTGTACGAACAAAATGTCGACCGTTATTATATTTACAATAAATTCAAAAACAATTGACGTGTAACTTTTAAACTTAAGCTACAGTAATATGAACAAGTCCACAAGTTCAAAGTCGCTCAGCGTGCTATGGAAAGGGCTATGCTCGGCGTTTCTCTAAGGGACCGTATTAGAAACGAGGTGATCCGACAGAGAACCAAGGTCATCGACATAGCCCACAGGATTAGCAAGCTGAAGTGGCAGTGGGCTGGTCACATTTGCCGCAGAACCGATAACCGTTGGGGTAAACGGGTTCTTGAGTGGAGACCGCGTCTCGGCAAACGTAGTGTAGGACGTCCACAGGCCAGGTGGAGTGATGATTTGCGCAAGACGGCTGGCAGGAGCTGGATGCGAGAAGCCGAGGATCGAACTAAGTGGCGTGCTATTGGAGAGGCCTATGTCCAGCAGTGGACTGCGATAGGCTGATGATGAATATGAAGTTGTGTTCAAAACTCTTTTTTTTAATTTTATGTATTATTATTATATTATACTCTTTTGTTTGGTTAAAAAGTGTTATTTTTGGATTCTTTGACCTGGTAATTTTATGAATAGCTAAGCACTATTGTTAAAAAATCTGCTTTGAAATACAAGAAACCGCATTCAAATCGTTTTAACCTTTTAAAAACTATGCCACAGAGGCGTCGTTTGTTATGTACTATTGCCATCAACTTTATTTGTCTGCTCTATTCCAATATCAACTCGACGAATAAACAGGAAACTGCCAAATATCCGTTTCCTACGAAGTGTCGTGTATCAGTAGGTTGTGACGTCACTATAATGTAATTTTTAAGTCATTGGCAGATAATGTCACGGAGACGTCGGGCATTTTAAGATATAACAAACGTATAATCAAAAGTACGAGTATGTTTGAATGGCGGAGAATGACGTAGGCAATAAGTCTGCAAATGCACCAAATGCAGGTACGTAATGTAAAAAAAAACATTGTAGTAAAGCAAAATGCTTGGCTAATTGTCGGTATGCTGAACTTTAGCAGTATAAAATATAATTTGGCTTTTGAACAACTTTAAAGTTATGTACACGCCAAATTCACAACACTAATATAAAGTAGTATTTTATTATGCTTTATTGGTATTAGTAGTATATACACGAGAGCATTTCATCACATTTACACAGATGCATCAGGTATGACATAACATTTGTAAAGATATTGTTCCCGTAAGCCGCGTACAAACTTAAAAGTATGCCACACGCTTCAAAACATAACTGCACTACGAACCAAATTGCATTTTGTATGGCACCATTTTAGAAATTGAAATATGAAGGAACCTAGCTTTGTGTGTGTTTATTGTGCACCGTACCCAACTGAGTCTTTGCACAATCAGCTTATATGCTTACAGGATGATAGTACAGTTTTATAGTTTGTTTCGCTTTCTGCGATATAATTTAATATCTAGTTTGATAGCTCTGTTTTAATATAGACTTGGAATTGTTAATTTAACTCATAAATAAACTAAAGGGAGAGAATAGTAAATAATGATGAATATTAAACGCGAGATAGAGCCTCTCACGTAAATTAACTGAGCATTAAATTAATGGCGTCCAACTCAAAGTTCAAGGTATTATTGACGATATCATTGACTTTCGTTTGTTAATTGTAATCGAAAATATTAAAATTGATGAATTCGCTGAACTGCGCGGCGGGTGGGTTACACTTGGTCCAATTAACTTAAATTATTCAGAGTGATTTTAACGGGTAAAATGAAATGATCCAAACCGTATGATATTAAAATGTAGTTTTGAATATTATTATTTTTCCTAAAAGTTTTTGCAAATATATATTTTATTTTATTAGTATTGTTGTCTGCTAGTGCCAGGTGGTCCCAGTGCCAGAGTGCCGGTAATACTCATAATATATCTTCAGAGTACACAGAAATAGGATAATGATAAAAAACGACTAATAAGGCCATAGATAAAGTTAGATTCATCTAATGAAGTAAGTATATTTGTGTGTTAAATTGAAACAATAAAATCGGGTTTGGCCAAGCGCCGGCCGGTGGGACGTCGGCCTCGATAGCGTCCGACGTGTCTGCCAATGATCGTTTAAGATACTAGCTCGTCGAGGAACAGCACAATTAATGTTATTACACTGGATACTGACGTTGGTGCAACGTCGCCAGGGATCAAAGCAACGCCAGACATAATATTGTACAATATTATTTTATGTGAAATCGTTCTTAAGGTTTATAGAATGTCTGTTAAGGCGGCACGAATAAACTTAAGTCAGCTTTGAGAAGGGTTAGGGTTTCACTGATTTGTAATAAAATCATATTGATTCGTAAAATAAGATTTTATCTTTTTCATTTGTAAAACTACTATAGAGTCAATTTTTGAACTGTTTTGTATGCCAAAGGTGTTGTATTAAATTACATTTTGTTTCGTGTGTGTATTTAAACGTCTTATAGTTATTATTTTATTGTTGTTAACCCAAGTAAGATTGGTTGCTGTACAGCTCAGATAAGTTTGAAGTATTCATTCCAGCTACTGTGTGTATTATATTAGAGCATCCAATTAGATATTTGATAACTAACGTTAGGTAGGATCGAGATATCACGCTGAGGCACAACTCCCAGAGACTTAACTAGCATGTCAGTTGAGGCAGACGACATCGGGTGGATCACGTCTCTATCGGGAATGGCTTTGACCTATAACAGCACTTCACGAGCATATGTACATTATGAACCGAACCAATAACGGCTTTCCAATGATACACTAAACAACGTAATTCACATCATTTAACTGCTTCGGTGGCGTAGTGGTAGCGTATGCGAATGCTGTGCTTGAGGTCTCGGGTTCGACTCCCGGGTGGGACCAGATGTCTGCATGATCTGCAAATATTTGCTTCGGAGTTTGGGTGTTTTATATGTATGCTATGTATGTCCCTACAAAAAAAGGTATATATGTATCAGTATCAGTTGTCTAGTACCCATAACACAAGCTCTGCTTAGCTTGGGACTTGACGGCGTTGTGTTTTAGATGTCCGAAATATTTTATTTAAATAATTCTACTCACTTATTATTAAACCAGATTTGAATACGCAGAGTTTACAGTAAAACTCATTTTACATAAATTTGACTTCTGCGACGTCACAACAAAAATATCATACATACAAATAGTTATCGAATGTTTCTTATTATACAAACAATATATTGGAATGTTTGATATACGTTACCTTACTGTGTTTGCTCGATTTTCTCCCGGCTTATGCTTGACAGTACTGTACTATGTTGTTGAAAGTACTTCAAACAGACATGTTTGCACATATAAATACTACATGTGTAATACCTGTAATATTTGATACTCGGAGAGAAACTGAGAATGACTGATAATCCATGTATATTTAAAATATCAGCCATTCTCTCTCTCCCCATGCATTCCTTAGCATACTCGTATATCCAGATCACTTCTGCTTCATACATAGTGGGTATTACAAAAGTATTCAAACATAAATGGAGCTATAGTTTACAAGGAATGGTAACTCTAAACGTAGAAATAGAAATGATAGCGCTAATGGTAAATGGAACATGTACCTATGTACTCGTAATAATGTGTACAATGTAACCGAAAGTCGTATAACTATGTTAATGTTCATATTCAGCAGATGTGAGTCACAACTTATCGGCGATGAATGGCAGAGAGCAGTCATGGGCTAACCACTAATCGATACATTCTTGACACAACAGCTCACAGGTACTAAGTTTTGATAACGGTTTCAAGACGTTGACAGAGATTAAACCACTAAATCTTATCCTCATCGCTACACTCTACTATAGAAGCGAATTTGTTTCAATATAACTAACTGTTATAATATAAATATATAGTTATACGTAGTAATAAACAATTTTAATGAAAATATCGTTTATTTATAAACAGTTACTTTTGTTTCTATAAACAAACGGTACAAGACAGAAATAAAACATTAAAGGCAAATAATGATGGATAGAAATCAAATAAAATCTGTACACGTGTCGGATCATATTTCATTTTGCGTCACAAGATGGGGAAGGAAACAATGTCCGCGCATGAGGGATATAACCCAAATTCTTTCAATTTTGTTCACATCACACGGCTGTGAATGTTTTGTAATCTGAGAACATTATAATAATAATAAATAATAAACTTTATTCTCTTTCACAAATGTATAACTTAATAATAGGTACAATAGTGGCTTGGCTTCCGGATTCCACCTTTGTGAAAGACTGGTGCCTGATGTAGGTTATAAAAATATAACCTGTGTTACAGGTCACCAGGCCCTCTGCACGGTAAGAAAAGGAAGGATGACAATAATAACCGTGTGAGAAAATTAACAATTAAGCAAATTACGACTAATACAATATTAAAAAGAAAACAAAGACAATAGACAAGATCTTTGACAGACAAACAGTCTGCCTAAGATTAAACAAGAGATATGTGCATGCGCTAGTATGAGTGTGTGCCAGTGAGAGTGTTAATGTGTGTGCAAGTCGTTCAGATTTGTGGAGACAGTGTTGTGAGATAATTTTGCGCCATTAACATTGACTATAGAAGGGCAAAGTGTTAAATGGATCAAAGGGTAGGAGTAGGACTTCATTTGATGACGACCATAATATCCTCCGTTGCGTCATAATCTAGAGATTTCAGGTAGTGTTTTAGAGTTTGTAGACAGGCAAATTGGCTTCTAGGGTATATGTTAAGAATACTATTTATTTTATTGTAGATATATGGCCCTAGAAAACAAAAGAATCTTTGAGAGAGCGAAGATTTGAAATTTAAGCGGGGACATACTTTACCCTTCCTCCGCCTGTCTTTGAGTAGGTTAATGTCAAACTGAAGTTGAGAGTGTTTTTTAAGAACAATTTGCAAAATAAATGTTTGTCGGACCGTAAGTAAGTCCCATTCTTGATACAGAGCTGCAGTTGGAAAACGTAAGGGGAGACCAGCAGCAACCTTGAGAATAGCACGCTGTGCTCGCTCAATCCCGATGATGTGAGTCCTGGCAGCACCACCCCACGAAGTTATACAATAATCAATTAGAGATTGGCATAATGCGTAATAAACCATCTTGATAGTCTTGCGATCTGCAGAGTGCCTCAAAGCCCTGAATATGTATATTAGTTTTCGTAATCTGGATACAAGGGCTTCTATGTGTAGTTTAAAGGTGAGATGCTGATCAACAATCACCCCAAGATATTTAAGACTCTCAACCCTCTCAAGAGATGGACAAGAGCAGTCAGAGGCCTCACAAGAACAGGCGTGTGCCGATATGGTTAAAGACAAAGGTGGGAGGAGATTCGCTCTATGTGCAAAGGCGATATATTTAGTTTTAGAGATGTTAAGCGTCAAGATATTATCCCTCAACCATTCACCAACTCTACCAAAACCCACTTGAGTCTTGGCAAACACCTCCCCCCAGCTGTTGCCGCTAAATAACAGTGCAGTGTCGTCAGCAAAGGTGATAACTTTACCACCAATGCCAGGCAGTTGACATAGGCCATTTATGTACACCAGAAAAAGTGTCGGGCCAATTATACTACCCTGCGGTACACCAAACTTTATCGTCAACTCATTACTTAGACTATCATTTATTCTGACTCGCTGTTTTCTATTAGTAAGATAATCCTCCATCAATTTCAAAGGAGTTCCTCTTATACCAAGGATTTCTAACTTCTGTAGCAAGTGCGGAATCGAGACGGTGTCAAAAGCCTTCTGAAGATCAAGGAACAGAGCAAGGCATTTCTTTTTGGCATCCAAACCAGCCACAACAGAGTTCACCAACTCATGCACAGCATCACCAGTGCAACGACCTGTTCGAAATCCATATTGGTCAGGAGAGATGAGCCTATTAAGTTCAAGAAATTTTATGAGTCGCTGGTTAATTAAGCGCTCTAGAACTTTAGATAGTGTCGGTAGAATGGAGATCGGGCGGTAATTACTAACACAGGCTCTCTCACCCGCCTTATGGATAGGTTTAACAACTGCTGTCTTGAATGCTGTAGGGAAAATACCTGTAGTGATGGATAAGTTACAGATATGCGTCATGGGAGATGTAAGAATTCCAGCATGCCTCTTTATAATTTTAGTGGTGATTTGATCAAAGCCTACAGCACAGTTGTCTCTGAGGCCTTTTATTAGGGTGAAAATTTCCTGCTCATCAGTTGGTAGGATAACAAATGAATTTAGTGTGGATGTTAGATGATTGTGATGAGTCTGTTTCGGTAAAGTGGATTTAGCGATGGATATCTTTTTGGCCAGGGTTTCGCCAATGTCTACAAAGTACTGATTTACGCCGTTCAAATCCTCATCAGGATTGCTGTTTGACAGGAGTGAAGATGAAACATCAGTTTTGCCAACAGTCCCGCTTATTTTTTTAATAACATCCCAAAGCTGTTTTTTGTTGTTTTTTGCATTTTCAATCTCCTGTCTTTCGTAACTCCTTTTCACTTTCCTAATTAGAGAACTACAAAAGTTTCGGTAGCGTCTGTAAGTAAGGTTAACGATCTCGTCAGTAGGATTTTTTTTTAATTTTTTGTGTAAGTTGTCCCGGTTTTTCATACATCGGAGTAGACCGTCGGTCACCCATGGCTTGGTTATTAATTTTCTATTAGGTACTTTTACTATACTTGTATTATTTTTTATAGCTGCAGACAAGGTTGACACGAGATGATCAGTGCAAAAGTTAGGGTCCCTGCTAGCAAGAATGGGCTGGAAGTCCATGTTTTCTATAACTTTATCAAGTTTAATGTAGTTAACCAAGTGACACGTTTTATTTAGATAATTTGAGCGTGATTTAAGTCTGCAGCTGACAGCTACGCTCTCATGATCTGTGATTGAAGTTTCGAAAACAAAACACGTTGTGTCTAGTTTGGTTTTTACCATCATGTGGTCTAGACATGTGAGACCATGGGTTGGAGATGTATGACCCGGGAGCAGTCCATGACTAGTTAAGGTGTTCAGGTAGTCGTGCGATCGCTTATCAGAACTATTTGGTACTATGTTTATATTTATATCACCACAAAGGAAAATATTTTTGAAGGCTTTAAGATGATTAAGTAATGAATAAATTGAATCAACAAAGCCTACTGTATTGGTTTGACTTGGTGGGCGATATAATCCAATGATGCATGTGTTTCTGTCCAACTTTAACACCAAACAATTAGCGTCAGTAACTAAAGGCACATTAAGTCGGGTACAGGTTCTCAGATAGTTCCGCCGCGACAAACGATAGTAGTATGTCGGTGGAACAATAACTTAGCCTTAGAGCCGACAAGCGACGCGGGCTCTAGGCAGATAGAACCTCATTTGGATACTGAAACTTTGAGGTGATCAAACCTGATTGCATCCGTATCTGATGATATTAACCTGTAATTCTGGTGTGTAAATTAAAGTGTAAGTATTGTTTTCAAATTTGTGATTGCGGAAAAAAGTCACGTACTATTTCCTTAAATTCTTTAGCCACGTTACCTGCTTATTACACCAAACAGACCGCTACCGCAATGTACTATCCTATTCTCTATGGGTCGATTAATTTGTGTCTGTTAAACATTAATGCAGCTAAAAGTTATATTGAGGCTATATCTGCGGAGGCACAATTACCTTTATGACCTAAACGCTCTCAAATTACGAAAGATATATCAGTAAACTTTTACGTGTTGCTAGTAAAGAGATGTGTAGCCATCACACGAGCTCGTAAGGCACTACGGCGAGTCGGGGCCCTAATAAAACTGAGTGTTTTGGCGTTACATTATAACTTCTAACTGTATTCAATGTAACGCAGTACTGCTGATACACCAACTAAATGTCAGCTATTGAACAATCAGTCTTAATTGTGAAGGGGTAAAATATATATTTCCCTGCTACATTTTCTGTTAGGTACTTCATGTTCAGTGGATAGATTGAAATATGAGCTAAATTCTAAAATAATATGTGGGATGCGATAGGGAGGATGTCACTGATAATACACACATTGGATACACATCGCCAAAGATCTATCATAGATACACACTGTATGAACACGAGCGCTTGTTTGCTTGTTTATTTATTTACACAATTTCATTACACACCACTAAAGTAAAATTTTGTATAGACATAGATTAAAATCTACATTTAGTATTACAATAGGCTCTCTTATCGCTCACGGCGATCGCTTCCAGACAACTTTTGTACTGATATTATAAAATATGATTTTGGGTATTTTAAGGTGTACTTAAGTTTAATAAATCTAAGTAAGTAATTACTATTATATAAAACTACAGTAAACATGTATCTACAGTGAACACACCAATACATATGAATATAGACATATATATGAAATTGAAAACGTGAACAGTATATGTGATAATAACATATAAGTATAAAGCAAACCTTAAATAATAACGTAAGAAATTGTTACATTAGGCTATAAGTTTATTAAATGTTTTTTTTTTCATGTATCAGTGTAATCAATTGTTGGTGAGCCAAATAAATAAAATAAAAAAAATTGCATCAACAATGACCAATTATTATGAATGGGGAAACCATTATTATAACATATTTAATATTTACCCACCGCCTTCTGCTTTATAAGGCGTAGTAACTTTAGTTCGGCATCTTATTGAATACTGTTCTCATCTTTGGACAAGGGCACCTCAGTATCTGGGAGGGGTCAAGATGTGTTAATAACAGCAGTTCTCGGATCCCCCCTTCTCAGGTGCAGAGTGGCAATCCGTAGGGTTTTAGTCGGTCCAACCCCGACAAACCACCCGCCGCAAACGCCGGTGGAGTGACGGCCCGTGGCACCTAAGTACCAGCTCCTTCCTCTGAGCCAACAGACAACAGAGAGCGACTCAAATCGGCGACTGCCAGGATTTTTTGAATCGGCTAGATTCTCTGGTGCTGCGTAGAGCTGTGGTTCTATACGACAGCAGTTTCATCCCCTTGTATGATGCCTGATGATATGAGCCTCTGTGGTGCAATGGTAGTGTATGCGACTGCTGTGCTTGAGGTCTTGGGTTCGATTCCCGGGTCGGACCAAATGTATATAATGATCTGCAAATATTTATTTCGGAGTTTGGATGTTTTCTATGTATAATATGTATGTATTTAGAAAAAAAAGTATATATGTATTTATATAAGTGGTATTATACCCATAACACAAGCTCTGCTTAGCTTGGGACTAGATGGCGATGTGTGTTAGATGTCCGAAATATTTATTTATTATTATTTATTAAGCGATTACCATGATCACCATCAGGCGGTCCGTCTGCTCGTTTGCCCCCAACCCTATCTATACTATTAATATTATAAAGAGGAAAACTTTGTTTATATGTTTGTTTGTAATGAATAGGCTCTAAAACTACTGGACCGACTTTAAAAATTCTTTCGCCATTCGAAGGCTACATTATCCACGAGTAACATAGGCTATATTTAATTTTGGAAAAAAATAGGATTCCGTAAGATATTGGGGTTTTTCGGACACAAAGTGTAAAAATCAACCCTATACGGGGGAATTTTTTTCGCTACGGGCAATAAAAGACGCAAACGAGGTTGCGTCGGTCAGCTAGTAAAAAATATAGCAGCAGGTAGCGCTGTAAAATCTAGTAATTGAAATTTGACCCTCTTTCTGTTAACAGATCTCAAATTTGATACACACTTTTATTTCTGGTGACAAAACAATTAAATAAATCTTGTTTTATTGTAAATCCTAGACGGCCGCCGCTACAAAATAGCGGTTTACAAATATTGCCATGACTACTTCAATATGAGTATCAAATGGAAGAGTTTCACTAGTAGAACACTGTTGACTATGAAAAAAAATTAAATTGCAAGATGGCCGCCGCTACAAAATAGTGGTTAACACATTTTGTCACGATACCGCTATATGGGTATCAATTGAAAGGGCTTGACTAGTAGAACACAGTTCACTATGAAAAATTAAAAACTAAAAACTTAAATATAAAAAAATATGAAAAAAAAAATTGTGAAGCTTTAATGTTCCGTATGAAATAAATTATTTAGATTAAAATGGTTGTCTTTGCTTTCTAGTTGTTACAAAATAACTTTTTTTTTTACTGTAACTGCGGCAACAGAAATAGATCATTTCTGAAAATTTCAACTGTCTAACTATCACGGCTCATGAGATACAGCCTGGTGACAGACGGACCGACAGCAAAGTCTAAGTAATAGAGTTTCCCTTTGTGTACGGTACCCTAAAAATATTTTTGCCCCACTATTGGTATGATACCTTACAGTCACATATCTATTTATTTATAACCAATTTATTCTAAATGTTTAGGTAACAACCTCGCGAACTGAAAATCTGAAATTCTTTTTTTTTAAATTGGTGTGTGTGGTATACAATTATTGTCTGGTTCACACACTGGTTCTCAAAACACAGGCCCTGCTTAGCTTGAGAATCAGCAATGTACAATTATTTAGTTTTTCTTTTTCTGTATCATTCTTTCTAATCTATTATATCTTATTTTTTAAGGAAAAATGTAACATTTTGCGAAATAAACGTCATTATTATTATTATTCTCTTTATTTAATTATATATACATATTAATACCATTTTTAATACATAAAAAAGATAAACAATAACATAATATATATTTAAAAATATAAAAAATAGTAGACCACCGACTTCGGGTACAGGGACCAAGAAACCGGTGGTTAGGGCTCCAAAGACAGGAACCTCCTCACTATGCGTGCCGTGTCAAGAAGGACTGCCTTCTGTATCAGACCCTTGATCCAGCCTTCTAACGTGAGCCTCTTAAGGTGTTGGTCGAGGCTCTTGGCTATCAATCCGTGAGCAGATACGACTATCGGAACAATTATTACCGAATCCACATTCCACATATCGACAATCTCGTGAGATAGATCCAAATATTTTATTTGTTTTTCTTTTTCGACTTTCACGAGATTCTCGTCATGAGGAACGGCGATATCGATAATAATTGCGCGGCGCTCTAATCGATCTATCACCACAATATCAGGCTTATTGGCAACAATAGTCCTGTCTGTAATAATAGATCGATCCCAATATAATGTAGCACGACCATTCTCGAGAACTGGGTCGGGCACATACCTGTAGTATGGCACCTCTGAGTTCACAAGATGGTATTTAAGGGCAAGTTGCTGATGTACGATCCTAGCTACTTGGTTGTGCCTGTGCAAATACTCGCCGTTAGCAAGACGAGAACAACCAGAAATAATATGCCTGATAGATTCTCCAGGACGGTGACATGCCCGACAGATGTCGACCGTACCATCTTTCAGGATATACTTCCGATAGTTATTCGTCATGATAACTTCGTCCATAATCGCACAAACAAAACCTTCGGTTTCTCCGAAGAGATCACCATACCGTAGCCAGGACGTAGATGTTTTAAAATCTATATCGGGTCCATGAAGGGCCCGATAAAACCGACCATGGAGTTCCTTGCCCTTCCATACCTCCCTGCGATCATTAGTACTAAGTACTACAGGCTTGCGCCAATTCTCTTTAGCCAGAGCGAGCGGAGTGAGTCCGGTATCCACTGTGACTACACTACGATGCACTCCCACATCAGTTTGTAGAAAATATTCTCTAAGATTGTATACCTCGCGATTGTGCAGGGTCTTGATATTTAGTAATCCACGACCCCCTAACCTTCGCGGGATATACAATCTCATAACCGATGAACGTGGGTGGTGCATTCGGAATGCAGTCAACAATGTACGGACTCTCCTATCAATGGCATCTAATTCAGTCTGAGTCCATCTAAGTACACGAAAGGAATACATCAGAACCGGCATAACCCAACCATTGCAGGCTCGTACCTTGTTACCGCCTGACAAAAGACTTTTAAGTACTTTTTTCAGGCGGCTAAAGAAGCGTTCCCGCAACGTTTGTTTCATGTCAGATTCTGGCATTCCTAAGGACTGTGAAAAACCTAGATATTTGTAAGTTTCGGTTGCAGACAGAGATCTGAGTTTTGTGGAATCTGAAAGCTCTATACCTTCAGATTCCACAATCTCACCTTTTTTAACATACATAACTGCACACTTGTCTACACCAAATTCCATTTTGATAGAATTACTAAAGTTTTCCGTAACCTTTAGTAATGCTGTCAATTGTAATTTAGTGGGGGCAAGTAGTTTCAAATCATCCATGTAAAAGAGGTGAGATATAACTCGATCATCTTTCTGCAACCTGTAGCCTAACCCTGAACCCTCTAATAGAGTGCTCAGAGGGTTCAAAGCTAGACAAAACCACAAGGGGCTCAGACTGTCACCTTGAAAGATGCCTCGCTCGATCTTTATAAGTACGTCGTTCATCGCAGACTGCCGACACCCAGGATAGCGAAGTGCTGTTCTCCACTGCCCCATACACACCTTCAAGAAAGTGCACAGAGTTGTATCAATTTTATACAACTCAAGCACCTTCAAAAGCCATGTATGAGGAACGGAGTCAAAAGCCTTCTTGTAATCTATCCAGCATGTCGCCAGGCTCTTACGATTACGACGCACCTGCTGGCTAATGGTCATGTCTATGATAAGGAGCTCTTTAGTGCCACGGGTCCCACTTCTACATCCATTCTGAGAAATAGAAAGTATCGAATTGTGATTAATATGTGTTGTAATTTTGAGTCTCAGAATAGATGTCAGAAGTTTGTACAAAGTTGGTAAACATGTTATTGGTCTAAAATTTTTGGGATCCATGGCATCACCAGATTTGTAGAGTAAGTGGGTTATGCCAGTGGTCAAAAATTGTGGTAATGAACCCGAATCCAATACTGTTTGGAATTGAGATGCTAAGCACGCATGTGAGCTTCGGAACCACTTAAGCCAAAAGTTGTGCAGTCCGTCAGGACCTGGTGCTTTCCAATTCGGTAATGAACGGACCGCACAACTTACATCCTCTTCATCGATGCTAATAGGTTCCATAGGTAACAAAGACTCACATGAGCGCTCAACATCCCGACACCAATCACCTTCTGTATGAGTGACAGGCACAGACCACATATTGCGCCAAAACGAATTTGTGGCATTTTCATCTGGAACTTGCCCATCACTCATACACGGACTCAGGTTCTCCCATTTCCGGTACACCCACTTCTCATTTCTTTGGAACATGCGATTCTGATTATACCGATCTACTCGTTTTCTATACCGCCTTATTCTATTTGCCCATGCATAAACTTTTTGCTTCAGAAAGTCTATGCGCTCCGTGACACATGACATGTACTCTTGAGGACTAATAGTAGTCCCCAAGAATGCCCGTTTCACAAAGCGCATCACTCTCGGACGTGTGTTTCCCGATCGAAAACTCATTAGCTTACCAATGTGTCCTGGCCTCAGCAATACGACGTTCAATTCTATACTGCCAAGCTGGCAAAGTATTTTCTTGTCGAGTAGTGGTTGTATATTTTGCAAACTTCACACCAGCTACTCGACAAACTGCAATAGCCGCACAGTATAGAATTGAGTGTGTATTACTGAGATCTTCGCTATTACTGAAATATTTCGGTAATAACGAATCCAAGGCACTCACCAGCGCTAAATTTCGTTTATGTATGGGCAAACGGGACAACCGGGGTCTGTTATTCAAATTTACATATCGGTATTCCCGAATCGCATCCTCCAAAGTGCTCCTTATCCTATCATTATATTGGGTACTTACGGATATAATTTCACTGTCCACTAATTCACTAATATCATCATTTTGTGGTACCTGTGGTGTGCTGTTTGTTACCACATTCAGAACATGTGACGAAGAAGGGACAGTCAAGCTATTCCGTATGTCAGAGCGTATCCTTTCAAGTGCGGCATCATCCAGCAGGTGACATCGCTGTATAGCTCGCACTTGATCCGACAATCGTTGTGCCGAAACGTTGATAGCTGGCTCAAGCTCCTGAAACAGAGAGACTAGTCGAACACGGTACGCAGTAAGGTTCGTTCCCAACTCTGTAGCCCGAAAATATGCCCGCATGACATTCTCATTTATAGAATGTGTCCACTTCATGCGGCGCACATCACCACCGGCAGCGGGGGCCCTGTTTATTATTATTATTATTATTATTATTATTGGACTCAACAATTGTATACCATTTCACTTCGGGAGCATTTCAATGTAATTCAGCAAATTCCGATCGTTGAAATTGCCCTTTGAAAACAGCCGATACGTGTATATTTCTATATATCAATAGCGACTAGATACAAATCAGTGCTCTTTCAATTCCGTGAATGTATCCGACCCTTAAGAGCTGACCGGGCATTTGTGCTACTCGCCCGCGAAATATTACCGGCTCGTCGTGATTTATGAACCATAGCCCGACGTGCTGATGCATTTCACATACTTCATACAAACACCACCGAATGTACTAACATTTTTTTTTGCCTCATTGCTTCAGCGATCTTTGAAACTTCCTATTTTCTGCTTCAAGAATTTTACTTTATTTCAAGCTACCCTCCATAAATCAGAACATCTGACAGGAAAAGATTCATATCTCACACAACCAATTCAATCGAATAGTTCACTTTGAAAAAAAACTAAAGCGATTCACTCCGAGTAGTCGACAGTGCCGAGCCAAATAATAGTCTTTTTATTTCCGACGCCGAATAGTAACACAGCGGTATGTTACAGATAATATCGAAGAATTTAATATATGACGGTTTTGTAAGCCTTAATCGATGTTATAAGGAACAAAATTACAAAAGGACACGACGATGCAGGTATTTCGAGAGTTACATTTGAGTAGAAAAAAAGTGCTCTTCGAATCGAATTGAATATTCTATTTCACATTTAATACCCTTTGTTAAATTGTACGTATTATTTTTTATAAAGAATTTCACCTGTCCCGGAGTGCGAGACATAGGCATAATGATTGTATGGTTAAGTTATAAGCTATACTTTAAAATCTGTAGAGGTAACCTTGAAAGTAAACGCGTTCATGGCAGCCAAGTTTTACGGCATGAGGCACCTTCAATTTCACGCTCCGCGGTGCTGCCGCCCGGCGTGCCCTCCATTACACCGGAGCACAATCACAATTGTACTTTTTGATAATTGGATGTTTGTGGCGGGACTTACGGCTAACTGCGGTGTTCCGATGGTTTCCTGTTGCAGATTAGTTTTTCTGATGAGTAATCGATTGATACTTAAATAAATCTTGCAACGAACGCCTCACCTAAAGAATAAAAATGGAACTATGTTCTTACCTAGCGACTATGAGGATGTGCAATGCATGGCTATAGGCCGAGTACTCAACATCTGTACCTTCATAAGGAATAATTAACAGCTGCTATCAAGCCAGTACAAATATAGCTTTCAATTATATAGTTCGAACGACAAACTTATGATTGCAATGTATCATCATCTTTCTAGCCTTAATTATTCCCAAGATTATTTAGGGTCGACTATTAGTTCAACCGGTTTTTCCACGGAGCGACTGGCATCGGATCTCCACGACCCTGAGGGTGAACTGAATTCGAAGACTGAACTAGTTGTCAGTATATTTGAGGGCACTGACTTCCCAATAACGATTATCATAGATGTTCATGACAACCGGAACCGACAACTAAACATACTCTCCGAGGCACGGGCGGGAAATACTACCATCTTCCATACTCCGGGCTAAGCTATTGCAAATTTTTTGTAAGAAGAACTCAACAACAGTCAGACCCGGTAGTCGAACCCGAGACCTCTTGATCGGCAGTTGCTTACGCTAACAACTAGACTAATGATGCAGTGGTAGCAATAGATGAAACAAGAAATAAAACTCATGTATAGGTTTAAGAGATAACAACATTGTTAAACTAATTAAATTGAGATAATAACAAGATAATTATCATTTTTTTTATTTAATTTATAGTTACCTAAAATGGTAACAACTAATTACATTAACATCTATCTACATTAGGCACACACTTATGATTTGAAAACATTATGTTCCCAACAGATGTTTGAAATATATAACAACAAATACATTACTTAAAATAGCCACTCTATTGTATTTTACATCGTTTTCAAAAAAAGGTAATTTAAAGTTTAAGCTAACATATACGTGACCTTTCCATAATGAGCCTCGGAGGTATTTTTATAATTAGTGATGGTCTACTAACGTTTAATATGTAAATATCAGTAGGGGTGTTACTCCCAATTACTAACACTAAATCTCGCTAATGTAACAATTAACTGCTAAAACTTAACTTAAATTTCTGAAGAAAACTAAGAACGATCCTATTAACCCATAAGGTTTAAAACCCAGTCGATTGTTGCGGGTTCGATCATAGGCTCTAATGTCTTAGGATTATTTAAGAAAATACAATAAAAGTATTTTTAGTAATAACTGTGTTTATAATGTTTTCTTGAACATAAATGTTAAAGACAGGAGAGGAGGACAGATAGGAATAGAAAGATATATATCATAAAGGCCCCCTGCCTCAGCTTAGTCCCCATAGTGAGACAGTTATTTTTAAAGTGGTGAACAACTCAAGTAAAATCGAACAAGCTACAGGACTTGTGTGGTCTTAGTGTTACTGATGTGGACTCAAATACCAAAACAGATCATTGAAAATAACAAACTATTGAAAAAATTCTACAACTTCGTATAATCAGTGAGTGCTTTCTGTGCGGGATAATTGAATCAAATATTTCCAAGAATGATTTCGGTTATATCTGTTCCCAAGAAGGAATAAAACAGCTCATCTAAATATATTGAATTGTTGAATATAACAGAACGAGAAGAGAGATGGCAATATGAAACAATAAGGGATAAACTTCATAGATATATATGCTACAAAATATTTAGCGTTATTTAAATATTTAAGCATGATTCAAGCGTATTCATGTTAGACGAGATATACATGTAAATATATACTACACTAACCCACCCATGCAACGCCGTCTATTGCCAGTAGCGTAATATTGAACAAATTTGTTAACAAGACAAAAGTTTATAGTTTAGTTTTTTTATACTTTAAAGAGGAACAGTTCTCTCGGAGATAAACTTAACGCAGCACACGCACGAAGCCTCTCGGAAGGTTATGACAACATTTTTCATTGACAGGTACTTCGCTCCTTTTAGTCGCAGCATAACGTTATACAGCTTATAGCCTTTTCTCGATTACTGGGCGATATTACACTGAAATAATGTTTTAACACGCACTACATACAAACTCTTCAACTTTATATTAGTATAGGTAAAAATAAATTCATGAACTCGTATACTTCTAACTTTAAGAGTACCAAGAAGAGAGAGTACCTATTTATGAGTAATTAATTTTAATTAAGCCTTAAAGCCGACTCCTAACACGAATACTACGTAATCGTAAAGACAATACTTGTATATGTATATTGGGTAACGCGGATCAGCATTAAACTTATCTCGGCAGAACAAAGCAGTCGCTCTCGTGGCTTGCAGTAATCCAGCGCGTCGCCTCGTGCGGCGCTCGTAAAACGCGAAGCGCACCAGAATTTACTGCTTGCGTATTGTCATTGGATGTACTAAACTCCGTACACAGACCATAAACCTCGCTAAATAGAAGCATATACCACACTCAAACTGATCTTATCACATAAATATATAATGAAGCATTTCCAATGTTTAACAGTTCTTGATTAAGTTGACAGCACTAGTGAAAAGTGTATAAAAATTTAAAGATATTTTCGACTTTGTTTTTCATCAAAAATAATTTCAAACTAACTCTAAATACATTCTAAAACAAGAAATGACCATTTTAATATAAAATTGACATTTAAGCGTGCGCAGTCACGGACAAAAGTTGGTATCATAGCAATGACAAAATGTACGTTGAAAAAGAATGATGTTGGGCAAATATAATCAAGCCGAATTACTTAGAACTACTTAGAAATGCAATTACTTAGAACATTTAAAGTTAAGCGACAAAACTTTCGAAAATTCATCATTGATGGAACGTATTTATTCGGAGTTTTAAGATGTTTCTTGCTCTTTACCATGTTACTTTTGATGATTTAGATGTCCAAAGAAACTCACCTAAAATATGAAAACTTGCAAGTTCACAACTCCCATAGTTACGTTATTATCATTTCATTTCACAGTCGCTAAAAAAAATATTTCGTTCAACAGAAACCAGATTTCTCCGGCGCATTTATAATCTCTTGCACGGTAAACATAAAAGGGAAATACATATTCCTACGTCAAGTGCTCCGTGTGTATGGCGGCGAGTGCATTGCTCGGTGCCTGCGTCCACTTGTCTCCGCACTCCGCCGCTCCGTCTGCTAATCCGATTACTGGCTAAACGCTTCACGCTTTTGTCATTCCGACAAACTACATAACAATGATCAGAATTTTCTCAATAAGCTTTGCTAATACGTAGTGTGATGTATTTTAGTGTTCTATATGAGACTATCAAGGGACAAGAATTGAGGCGTTCAATAAGACCGGCCTGAAAAAGGGGAAGGTAATACTCGAAAGCATTAGCTTGTTCGTTAATGTTGTAAGAATAAAAGAAAGTACTAGACTGTTACCCCTACTTATTCTGAACGGAGAAGGTTACAGGTGAATATTTATATGTTAAAAGTTTAGTGTATATGTAGGTCTGTCTTTCGTATTTTTTTAAAATTATTATTTTGCTGTGGAATACAAGGACTTAGGATAATACGTATGAAGCAGTTTATAGGCACAATATGGTATAGGCGCAGTACATAGAAATGATGGTGGTTTGATTAGAGAGGTTAGTTCTGACAATGTTAAGGATGTGGTTCTGACTGCTTAGATATACTTTTGAATAGAAATAGAAAGTTTCACTTGGACGTCAACAGCTGGCGACCACCCATATATATCCTTACTCCAACATGAAGAATTCCTCTCATGTATGAAACTATTTGAAAGTATTGCCCTTTAATTTAAAATTAATTCTACCTGAAACTTATAACTAAGTAAAGTTTTCCGTAACTTGTTAAATTATAAATTTATTAGTTAAAGCATAAATGCGAATGTATAGTATGTTTTAAGAACAGCACTATATTTCGAATATAATTATTGATAGAAGAATCGACCTTATCCCCATTGGAAACTAATTAACATAAAAAATGTAGCTCAGCGCTCTTCGTACCGCAGACTCTCGGAACGTTCTCATTTTTAGACGCGCTCATATTCATGCTACCGTCTGCCCAATTAAACACTTCATAAAATTTCATATCCAATAGATCAGATTACGAATTATTATTATGTTTTTTTTCTTTATTTGTTTAATGAGGGCTTAGTCACGAAGTGATTATGTCGCCCGAATTATTTATTATGATCATAAAATCATGTATATCATCAAACAATTCACATTAAAACTAAATTATTTCATCATCTTCTTTTCAACGTTTACTCTGCTATGGCAAAGGAGGGTTATGATTTTGAAAGGCTCTGTATGTTTGTAAATATGTTTATTCATCTGTAACCTCATAGCTCCTCAACTACTATTGCTAATAACATTTAAATAATGTCTTAGTGTCGACTAAGGTTAGTTGAAGCTTCAGAACAAAGCGCTTGCTCGACTGGCCTTGCACTAACGACATCCTGTCCACGCGTCACAACCTCTCCTCCCCTTCTTTATACCTATTTGAGCGGGAAATGAGAAAAGTTGGCGCTCACAAGGTGCTCACTGTTATTTATTGAACGACGTTTAAACCCATTTTGAATGTCACCCTTGGCCGTTAGCTCGACGGCTCGATGTGTTGCGGCTATCACAACTTTTTCAATATTTGCTTTTATTATGTCTCGTATTTCGATTACCCGTTGTCTCGGCGGTACTTCTAGAGGCCGCGTAACCGACGATATTGTACGTTACGCAAATACCTTAAACAAATATTTACTCAGAGCTTTGTGTTCCTGTACATTGAAAGATAGTACTGTATTGTACTGTCTACGATTACATTTGAAGGAGAAGATGTAGTAGTAAAAAATACATAAACTTAATGTAGCCTAACCCTACTGCGTTCAGTTATAAGTGTCTATAATATGTACTTCACTATGCTCAGTTATGTGTGAAGTTGTAATATTACTACAGCTAAACTAGCAAAGTGTAACCAAAATTCGTTATCTTTAAAAAAACAGTCTTGACATTTACGACGGGCTTACTAATGCAGGCTCTGTAATGCTTTATTATATAGCTCGAGAAAATGTTGTGAGGTGGAATCATGGGCTTACAATAATCTCCGCGGGGAATGGCGGCACACTCTGCGCTCGGCTCCTTGCCACGAGAGCGACGTCGCACCTGTCGGCGCTGACACATTTACGCGCTCGCTAACAGTCTCACAATAGAGAAAGCTTTCGTAGGTTAATGTTACGACTCTTTGCCACCAGTTGTACACAAGGTATCTGCTCCCTGTTGCTACTCGTATCGTACTAGAATCGAAAATGTTCAAATGAAATGTTATATTTAAAGAATACTAACACCCACCTTGTTCTGTCTAAGTACCTATATGCACTGAGGATATTTCATATCTACGAGATTCTTTAATAAATGGCTACTGTAATATTTGGTTGAGAAAGGTTTATATTACAGAATGCAGTAAGCCTTTCACTGATTTGTAATAAAACTATGCGACGACAAAGAAGCTCTCTCTCGAAGGTATTCGTACATACACATTGAAGTTATGTTTATCAGTTCAATAAATCTACGTCTCAATTCGCTTCAGTACCACTGACCAGTCCGCAGTACCAGCAAGCATTCAGTTTACTACTCTCTGTGTAGATTTTTCATTGTTCAATGGTGGGTTTACTGTTTAAATAATGTCAAGAAAATCATAGTGTTTTGACGACTCGTGAAATATAATATAATTGAACCTTATGTGTGATGTACCTGTGAAGGTAATTTTTCACATTTAATTAAATCGACCGCCCGCAATAGATACTGTAACACCTTAATGCAAAACTTCTTTTATAGTAGTTTGTAAGTATCTTGCAGCAAGAAGTAATTTACCGATGTCAACTGGAATATGTATTGGTTGCAGAGATTTATACGCTTGAACGGGAGCGGGTTTTAAATCTCGTGAGATCTAAATTTTATGAGTTGTCTGGGGAACAATTTTGAACAAAGCACTCACAGTCGTAACATACTTAATTTTGTTTGGATGAACATTTATTTTATTTTTTTTAGAATAAAGATTTGATATAAAATGCTACCGTACAGGTACCGTACATGATGATATCATCATGAGCGCAGTAATAAGTACTGAGTTAGCACATAAAAACTCATTTAAAGTTATTAACTCTTATTAGGATACTTTTAATAAAAAAAACCTTTTTTGAGTTATAAACCCCAAAATCATTATTTAGTCTATAACGTTGATTGGTTTCTACTATAACAACATCTGTGTTTTTCTACAAACTCTTTCGAATATTAATTAGGCGACTTTTATGCCTATTACATAAACAAAATGCTGAGATATTCTTGGATTTTTATGTGTGACGATGAACAACAACTAACAAGTCTTATGATAACTTTAATTCTGTTGTTCTAAAATCCTCACTAAACGGAGAATCACTAAAAATAAGTTGGACCTGTCAAACGCCGTTCTAAATAGACTATAATTATATGAATCACACTCGTACATACATAAATATAGTTTTGGAAATAGTTTTATTAAAATAAAAGAATAGAAAATAATTTTAGAGAAAATTTAGTTTAGTTAAGCAGCTACTAAAATTACACCAATTCGTATGTACCTACTATCATCCGGTACAAGTAAAGGTGCAGCGTGCACTCGAAACAAGTAGTGATCAGTTGCTGGTTTTGTTACAGCTCTCGCTGATAACCAGCGCACTCTACACTCGATCACGTTCCATTAAATATTGCAATTATTATATTTAAAGCCTTAAGTGACAAATCCTAATTAAACTGTTAAAAACTCTACATAAAGACAAAAATTGCTTCCTATGACTACAGAATCCGCCAAAATTATAATACTCCGTAATTAATTTTATTGACTGACAGAACTTCCGAGCCCGAATCGTTAAATTGCAGGCTCTAGTATTTGCTTTGCTGTGTTAATTTATCGTTAGGAACGGCGTAAATAAATAAATATATATACCGGACATCTAACACACAAAGCCATCTAGTCCCAAGCTAAGCAGAGCTTGTGTTATGGGTACTAGACAACTGATATTAATACATATATTTTATTGTAAGTACATACATATTATACATAGAAAACACCCAAACTCCGAAACAAATATTTGCTGATCATACAAACATTTGGGAAACGAACCCGAGACCTCAAACTTAGCAGTCGCATACGCTACCACTACGCCACAGAGGCAGTCAAAGCGTAATTTATCTATTAGCTCTTTTGGATCTGATTAAGCAGTCAGATTGGTTACGTTTATTACAATGTTGCGCAGCTGTCTGCATTTGTCGTCAAGCGTATCTAGTCGTGCCCGCGATCATGTATACAAAACGTACGGAGCCGGCGCTGCTCCAGGAGCGCTACACTACTACAGGTGCCGTGGTGTTGCGCGACTACAATTCATACTGAATGTTGTTAATTTTATTGCGTATTTAATACTACAGGGCTTGTTTGTGTGGTGGCTGTTTAATAGATTCAAGTACAAAGTGAAAATTAACATTTTACCCCTTGAACCTAAATATACAGCATTTTTACTGGTTAACGTAACTAGTGTTACATAGCTATAGTGTTACATTTGAAGGTAAAGTGGCTCAAAAATAAAGTTTTCAAAAGTGTTATTATGAGCAAACTAGTTTCCGTTAATAATACATTGTATGCATATTTCTGAACCTTAAATGCATAATAAAAAATATATAACAAATATGTAATAAGATTTTAATTGATATGAGATATACTATTACATTATGTTATACAAAAGATTTCATCCCACTTAAACGGCAGAGCAGGCTTTCATTTGAACTGATGTGACATCATGAACGATAGCACTCACTCGATGGATCACGCCGAGTGGATCACTTCGCCCACATCGAGTGCTTCGGAAACTTGAAGCACTTGAAGCCCACAGTTTTATCGGTGATATTACTAAAGCTTTTATATTGTCAATTAATAGATCATTTTATTTATATCTTTATTTATTCATTAAAGAAAGAAAAGAGAACAAGTTGCTTTCTTTTTGTAATTTTGTTATTGTATATACACACTGTTTTAATTTGATGCTAAGCTCTCTTGTACTTTACAAACCATAAAATTTGCCTTCTCGTTGTGTGAATTGAATTACTTATAATGGGGTTTTTGAAAATTTTTTTTTTTTTTGTCTATGGAAAGATTTTTTTTTCCCAATAATTCTAAAGTTATTTCAAAATAAAAACTAAGTTTTGAATCCAGTACCGAAGACGCGCCGACAGCGCCCGAATAAACCCGAGTGCGTGTGACGTCATAATGTTAGTTTTCACTCATTGCAGTTGATATAGAAATAATAAGTACAGTGTTTTGATCTATTTAATTTAGTTGTCATTGTTTAATATTCAAATTTATATTGAAAATGTCGAATCTCAAGAGTTATCGTTCTTGTTTTGTACCAATATGTACGAATACTACTAAAACAACTCCTGACAAAATGTTTTTAAATGTTCCCCAAGATGACAAACGTTGAAATAAATGGTTTCAAGCAGTGCACCGTGATAATCCCAAAACAAAATCGATTTTTTTTTTGTTGTGAAGATCATTTCGATGTAAGTATTTCTTAAAACCATTGTTATTAATTATTATTTATCTAAGTATACAAATCAATTGATTATTATATACTTAAGTAGAGTTCAGTCAATAAATTATTTTAACTGGACTCCAAATCATAACTTTTAAAATCATAGCATTAATATCATTTTTTATACATTATTTAATGTGCTTAAATGAAGCTTGAGCTTTAATGAAGAAATGTTCATGTATCTTTATTTAATGGTTGGGATTCAATTTTCATTTATTATATTACTTTTAAACAGACTTACCTTAATGCCTTGGCACCTCGAACTTCAGCAGAATTAAACCGAACGTCATTTTTTTTAAATTGGTTATCATAAATATATCAACATCAAGAATAATAACAGACTTTGCCTTAATAAATCCTTTATCACACATAGCTAATCGGAACCAAGTAACAACTCGATTTTTAGCAATAAATTTTCAATATTAATATCTAGTCACGTGTAATAGCCGTAAACGCTGTACTGTCATTAAATAGCTATAACATTATGACGTCACAACTATGGTGACCAATCATGGCGCGTTTATAGTCACGTGATTTTTATTTAAGTTTTATCAATTTTTAATTGTTCATAATTAATTGAAAAACATTTTTTTTTTAGTTTTTTTGCATTAAATCAATATTATTAATAACAAAGTTTTAAAATACATAAAAAAATCAACTTTTTTTTTTTCAACAACCTAATTCATCATTAGTCCTAGTGTCCATAGGAATTTCATACATGAAAATGTAAAATTATATAATGGATAATGGTTAATGATCAATTATATAAATGGATAACTCTTTATGGGCCATTTATAAACCCAGGGATATCGTCATCATCAGGTTCTTGATGTCGAATTAAACAGATTGAGTTTAGGAATCCAGCTAGGTATGTATTGTGACACTCCTTCTGCTTATTAATTTGGATCGCTATTGAAACAAAAGATAGTTTCAATTATAATTTTGAAACATTATAGCATATCAATTGACTACTTCTCTGGTCTGCCGACTAGCGTATGCAACTGCCAATCAAGAAGTTTCGGGGTCAAATTCCGAGTCGGGCAGAGTGATGTATCGTGTTTTTCGTATAGGAAATTCTTATTAACCGGCCCGGAGTATGGAAGATGGCGGTGTTACCCGCCCGTGCCCCAGGGAGCACGTTAAGTCGTCGGTCCCGGTTGCCATGAACATCTATGGTAATCGTTATTTAGAAGTCAGCGCCCTCAAATATACTCACACAAGTTTCAACCTTCAAATTTAGTTCACCCTCAGGGTTGCAGTTGTCTGATGTCGGTCGCTCCGTAGAAAAACTGATATTTAGGTAAAACCGGATGGAACTAGTGGCCGATCCCAAATAATCTTGGGCTAGGGCTAAGTAGGAAAAATTATAGCTTATCAATACATAACACAATATTTAAATTCAAAAATGAAAAAAAGAAAAATCTTTTGTATGTAATAGATTTCGTGAGTTAAAATAAATTAATAAAATCAGTGACAACATACGCCCGAGATACGCCACGATCAAATTTGTTTCGCAATAAATTTATTACTTTTATAACTGACACTATTTCCTATTATATTTATTTTTTTATAATTTCTTGGCGATTGTTAAAAATAAACGTTACATAGGGAAGTGTCTTCCTTTTGTTTTGTCATATTTATCAAATTCTATGGAGATTTCTCACGGTGTCACAAGGTAATCAAGAAGTCGCTAGGAGCGAAAACAAATCAAAAAATAATAAAGAGTGAAAATAATATCCTAATTAATTTAATTTTTATTTAAGCATATATTTTGGCGTTGTATTTATAGGGATTAATTTGGTCCATTTCAACCCGACAAAGACAAAAATTTGCACAAATATCCTCGTTTTGAAGACACTCCCCTATCTACCTCAGCCAATATTGAAGTACTTGGTGTCGACGTATCGAGCGAAGTCCAGTGGCCATTGGGAGGGTAAGGTCGAATTGGCCTCGAAAAAGCTTGGTGTGCTCAACAGATCGAGGCGGTATTTCACTCACATCGTCCTACGCGACAGAAATTTCATCCCATTCATCCATCATCTATATGGTTGGCACAACTGTGCGATTTTCCCGAAACTTTCTGCCGCGCACAGCAAAACTGTGGAATGAGCTGTCGCCTGCGATGTTCCCGGACCAATACGACCTTCAAACCTTCAAGAAAAGAGCGTACTCCTTCCAAAAAGGCCGGCAACGCACTCGTAACGCCTCTGGTGTTGCGGGTGTCCACGTCTGCTCGTTTGCCCCCTAAATGATAATAAAAAAAAGGTACAGGTTCGTATTTAATTTTATACGATAGCACGATGAGCCGTTGGTCTTGGTCACCATACTCTTGCTTTGGCAATCCTTACGGGTAATTGAAACCCGTAAACGTACGACTGCAGTCTTCATACAGAACTTTGATGTCGCTTGGTACGAGGGTTGTAGAGGTCTGGTAACAGTCACTCCACTTATAACGAAGTTCAGTCATATCGCAGAAGACTTAAACCCGACCCTAACCTAGTCTGAAAAAAAGGTTTGGTATAATAAGAATTTTTAATAGTAAAGTAAGTAAGTAAGTATAAAATAGCACAAATATCTATTTGTGCTATTTTATACAAATTTACAAATTGTAATCTTACAATTTAAAATTTGCGAATATCGACAAACGTCCAGGTATTTGAACTACGTCTGATATGTATTCTGCACGTTTAGTCGAAAACAATATATGAGTCACAATAAATTTGTCGCATACAAGTGTTCCGGGCAACGACGACCCGTGTTACTTTTGTTACATATTCTCGGTACGAACATTGTAAAGCGCAAATTGCACATCTGTGGAAAACAATAACCCTTTGTACAACAATTTTCTTTATATTGGTTTAACTCATCAAAAAAAGTTATTTCAAGCTACAAGTATAGTACATTTTATTTATTTTATTTTTATTTAAAAACTTTATGCACAAATGTTACACACAAATTAAAAACGTAAAATAAGGCAGAAATGAAAAAAAGAGAATAAAAAATAGCAATGGAATACGATAAACCTAAACAACCATGCAAAAATACATATGAACATACACACATACAGTTATACAAAAACACCTAATAATAATAATAACCCCCCGGGGGGCCATCTTGTCGTGGTGGGGGGGTTTACGGGAAGGCATGAACTTATCATACAGTCACTAAGAACTCGACTATGCCCTGTAACAGGATGCACAATAAATAATGAATAGCCCACAAGATCTTGTCTCAACCCTTTCTAACCAACGGTCCCAAACCCTGAAAAAGAAGAAATATGGTTTTAACAAGACGCAGTACTAAACGGCCCCAAGTACCCGGCGGACCCAGTAACAGTGGTGGTAACGACGATAGCCAGCCTGTGACTGAGCCCATGGGTGCGAAGAATCGCCGGGTAGGAAGAAAAACTCGTCGAACGACTCAAGCTATCCTTACCGACTCCGATAATTTAAGCGACGCTTCACTGACTCAATCACCATTTCATTCATTCGAATCACCTTCATCATCCCCATCGTCATTCACATCTTCAACGCTATCAATTACTGAATCTGCTATGTCCGAGGATGTTGTGCAGGGGGCACGCGCCGTTACACCTGCACCCGCCTCAGACACAAACCGTATGCGAAAGAGATGGACACGAGAAATGAACGAATTCATCTGGCGTACGTATCTCATAGCTACAAAATTAAGTACTAGCAAAATATACCTCAATCACCTACATCACGAATTTACACAAAAGTACCCACAAATGCAGGAATCTAAACAAAGACTGGGAGATCAATATCGCGCTATAATTAGAAACAAACTTCTACCTCAACAGACGTTAGACAGTATAAAACATGAAATTTCCATCGACCTACAGCAAACACAAAATACACAAATTAATTCCAGTACACATATACATAATGCAGAAGCACAAACACAGAGAAGAAGGTGGACAACTGAGTATAACGAATCAATAATTAAAAATTACTACAAAATTACACAATTAGAATCAAATAGGACAGCCTATCGTAAACCACCGTATCAAGCAGTCATTGCAGAACACCCTGATTTGTCAGAAGTTAGCGAACAAAGAATATCCGATCGGCTCCGGGTAATCCTCAATAACAAATTGATTAGTGATCAAAGACAGCAAGAAATACGTAACGAGATAATAACTACCTTTAATCTACAAAATACTAACCAGGCAAATTGTAGCATACAAGCACAAGACATGACATCAACAACTGAATTACAACAAAAAGTCCATAACCCACAGACAGATTTACTCACAAAACCACTGTTAACCCAAAATTACCGAGTACGGTTTAATTCCACAGTTCTAGAGCCTACTAAAATCGAAGAAATTTTTAAAACACCAATACTTAATTTTAAATATAGTGAGCCAACGGCGCGACCATACATACCAAAACAGAAAATCTCTACAAAACCAATGAAAATAGTCCACTTCATCGACACCGAAATACTACCAAATCACATTTCACTTGAACAAGATTTTTTACTGACTCAGACCATTATATACTGCGCTACTTACACAGCGGCTACTTGCAACGGCTCTAAAATTAAAGAAAATATCTCAACTGTTACTCAGAATCAAGTAAAATACCGTCCTGGCAGAAGAGATTGCAAAACAAGATACAAAACTTAAGGAAAGATATTGGCAGGATGACAGAATATATCAGAGGAAATAGGAGTGAAAGACTTACAAGATTAATTGAAAAAACTAAAGATAAACACCAAATCCGTTCACAACACGAAGAACCTAATTTAAATAGTATAGAATAGTTAGTATAGTTTCGTGGCCATTTGGAGGGCAAGGCCAAATTGGCCTCGAAAAAGCTTGGTGTGCTCAACAGATCGAGGCAGTATTTCACTCCGGCCCACCGCCTTCGCCTTTATAAGGCGCAGATTCGGCCTCACATGGAATACTGTCCTCATCTTTGGGCAGGGGCACCCCAATACCAGTTCCTCCCTCTGCACCGCATTCAGCGGAGGGCCGCTCTTATCGTCGATTGCCAGGATCTTCCGATTCGGCTAGACTCTCTGGCGCTGCGAAGAGATGTTGCTTCGCTGTGCATCTTCTACCGCATTTACCATGGGGAGTGCTCCGAGGAATTGTTCGGATTGATCCCTGCCGCATCTTTCCGCCATCGTCCTACGCGACAGAAATTTCATCCCCATCATCTAGATGGTTGGCAGTCCACAACTGTGCGGTGTTCCCGGACCAATACGACCTTCAAACCTTTAAGAAAAGAGTGTACTCCTTCCTAAAAGGCAGGCAACGCACTAGTAACGCCTCCGGTGTTGCGGGTGTCCGTGGGCGGCGGTAATCGCTTACCACCAGGCGATACGTCTGCTCGTTTGCCCCCTATATAATAAAAAAAAATATAATGAAAATTTTCTTGATACTCTCAAACAAAAGCTAAATGCAGCCACAAGTAGATTAAAAAGATATTTTAACTGTACACTCAGAAAAACACAAAACAGCCAATTTGCTAACAATGAAAAACAATTTTACAGACAACTAGCTTCAAATACAACACAATACACAAACAGGAACACACAAGGCTCAGTAATGGTACCTGTTGATGAACTGCACGAATTCTGGTCTAATATTTGGTCAAAACCTGTACTTCATAATTCACAAGCTGAATGGCTTCAGACGGACGCCTCTTTAACAAACTCTATTATACCTATGGATTTTGAACAAATACCTGTAGAAGTATTCGTAAGCGTACTAAAAAAACTGCACAACTGGAAGGCACCCGGCACCGACCGTATTCACAACTACTGGTATAAGAAATTCACATCCTGTCATCCCTTACTACATAAACACATCAACGCTTTCATTCGACACCGGACATAATGCCAAAATATGTTACTGAAGGCCTCAACTACATGATACCAAAAGATGCAGACATCCAAAATCCAGCTAAATACCGCCCTATTACATGTTTATAAACGATATACAAAATATTTATTTCGTGCATTGCAGAAATAATTCATCGACATGTTAGTGAAAATAACATACTTGCGGAAGAACAGAAGGGATGCCGTAAAAGTAGCCAAGGTTACAAAAGACAGTTAGTTATAGACGCAGTGACAATTACATATAAGTGAGCATATATCTATTTAGTGTTGGGAGCCTCCTTTTAAGCTAGAATTGCTTGTGTCAGGAGACAATGAAACTAGCAATTTCAAAAAAGAAAAATATTAGCACGATGTACATAGACTACAAGAAAGCCTTTAATTCTGTTCCACACAGCTGGTTACTTCATGTCTTGCAACTCTATAAAATTCACCCAAAATTAATAGACTTTTTACAAAACTCGATGCAACACTGGACCACAAAATTAAATATTAAAGGACATTCCAACACAGAAGTAGCTAAAATTCCGATACGCAGAGGAATCTGTCAAGGTGATGCACTTAGCCCGCTTTGGTTCTGCCTAGCTCTCAATCCCCTTTGTCAAATGTTAAATAAATCTTGCCTAGGTTACACTATCACAACACCACTCAAAAAACAAACATTACACATCTCATGTACATGGATGACATTAAATTATATGGAAACAGCACAGAATCACTACACCGCCTAGCAGACATTACGCAATCTTTTTTAAATGACATTCATATGGAGCTTGGAATTGATAAGTGTAAAACCTTCACAGTAATCTGTAGTGACTCAGTACACTTATTTGTGTGTAATATTTTAAATATTATTAAATGTCAAAATTATTTATATTATCATTCAGTTTTACTTAGGTTTAAATAACACTAAAATTATGTTTTGACTAAAATTTAATTATCAAAATAAATATGGTTACATGTACAAACAGATTTATTTGTATATACTTTCGTCCTTCTATAGTGTACCGTAAAAATATTTATTTCAATACACCTACATATTTTCAATTACTACAAATCAATGGAGAAATTACTTCAAACACCTTCACGTTACAATCAGGTGAAATAATCGAGCCTCTAGGACCTCACAACTCATACAAATATCTAGGATTCCAACAAAGCAGACAAATTAATCAGAAAGAAACCAAAGATACACTAAAACAGAAATTCAGACATAAGCTTAATATAATTCTCCGTTCACAACTCAATTCCCGACACCTAGTTAAAGCGATTAATAGCTACGCAATCCCCATTCTAATCTTCTCCTTCGGTATAATAAACTGAACTCACCAACCTTCAACGCACCATAAACACAACCTTAACAGCACACAGAAAACACCATCCTAAATTCTGCATACAACGTATGACACTCCCAAGGGCAGAAGGAGGACGAGGCATATGTTTCTAATCTACACAACAGACAAATTAGATCACTTAGACAATATTTTCAACAATAATCACTACACTCAATACTACACGAAGTTGTAACACTAGCAGACAAACTTCTAACACCACTTAACTTAGCAGATCAACACCCACAGTGCAATGAATGTGTTGCCAAGTTAGAGGAAAAGATTGGTAAATGGCAGCTGAAATCCCTACATGGCAGCCATTGCCAAGACCTGCAGCAACCCCACGTTGACAAATTTGCGTCAAACGAATGGCTACGGCGTGGGGACTTATTCCCAGAGACAGAAGCATTCTTGATTGCTATTCAAGACCAAGTCATCAATACCCGAAACTACCAAAAACACATAATACGCGCACAAAATCTCCCCACAGACTCTTGTAGACGCTGCCATGCCTGTCCTGAAACCATTCAACATATAACCTCAGCTTGCAAATGTCTAGTTCAAACAGACTACAAACACCGACACGACCAAGTATCCACCATAGTTCACCAACACCTTGCCCACAAACCTCAATTTATAGACAAAAAGATACCCTATTATAAATATAAGCCGGCAATAGTACTAGAAAACAAAAACCTCAAAATATACTGGGACAGAACTATCATAACGGACAAGACCATTCATTTCAATAGACCAGACATCACACTTCACGACAAAGTAAACAAAACTGTATATCTCATAGACCTAGCAGTCCCGAACACCCATAATATACAATCGACAATAGCTGAAAAACTTACCAAGTATCAAGATCTGGCAATAGAACTGAAAAGGCAGTGGCAAGCAGTAAATATCCATCTAGTCGCAATAATTATATCTGCAACCGGAATAATACCTAAAAGCCTTCATCGTAGTCTAGACATTTTAGAAATGCCAAAACACTCGTTGTACTTGCTTCAAAAAGCAGTTTTATTAAATACCTGTAGACTTACTCGAAAATTCCTTACTACATCTTCAAGTTCATCCACATACACTATCACTTAAACCTGATTACACTTAGCTACGGCCCGTGAAATCAGAAAAAAACCCCGTTCAGGGAGATTAATAAAATGTGAAATTAAAATAATAATAATAAATATTTCGGACATCTAACACACAACGCCATCTAGTCCCAAGCTAAGCACAAACTTGTGTTATGGGTACTAGACAACTGATATAAATACTTATATACTTTAGCCACAATTATGTTTCTTGTCCAATCTATACTAATATTATAAAGAAGTAAAGTTTGTGTGTTTGTTAAATTGTAGGGGGTAATCTCGGGATCTACTAAACCGATTTTAAAAATTCTTTCACCCATAGAAAGGCACATTATTGCTGAGTGTCATAGGCTATATAAAAAACCGAAAAATAATTAGGGGTTTTACGTGGTAGTCGGTTTTGCAAAGTGAATCGGAGAAATTTCAACGAAAGGCCAAAGCAGCGGACGGCGCGCGATGGCTTCGGGCTTAATTCGGTTCGCGTTCGTGCTCGCTTCGGGAGAAGGAGGCGTGGCCTTTTATATCTGAGAGGTACAGTCGTTCCAATCGTTTATTTAACTTTTGACAGATCACGCACATAAAGTTTTGTAATAATTTTTGACATAATGTACAACAGGGAATACTGTACTTCATGGATGGGCTCCGCCCACTTAGAGATGTGGCATTCGTAATTAATTACCGCAGACTATAAAAACAGTTTTGAAATAAATCGATTATATCGCAAGACAAACTCTTGTTTGTCCTTTGAGTACTTTATTTTTTGGCATTTTGACAGTAACGAAGGGAGAAACGATACGCTCATCTCAACCAAACGTGAGAATTCACAAATAAATCAATACGGAGGAATATAAATTCTCAACTCGACGTATGAAAATGTGGATTAACACTGACAACAAAATGGCGCCGCGGGCCGGCTCCGCGTCCTGTGTTGCCGTTTAATAATCGATAAAAGTACGAAATTATCTATAAAATAATGTGTGTGTTAAATCGATTAAAACTTCTGCATGCATAAAATCGATCGATAAAAGAAATCGAATCGGTAACGGGTCAGGGTATCACTATTTGATTAAGTATTAAACCTGTCAAAAGTTAAATAAACGATTAGAACGACTATAGGTACCCGCGCAGCTCAGGCACGTGGTCGGCTTCTTACGCAGCGTACGTCTCCGAAATTGAATTTTTCGAAACGTAATTAGTACACTTTCGACATCTATTCTATACTAATATTACAAAGAAGTAAAGTTTGTGTGTTTGTATATTTGTTAAATTGTAAGGGGTAATCTCGGGATCTACTAAACCGATTTTAAAAATTCTTTCACCAATAGAAAGCCACATTATTGCTGAGTGTCATAGGTTATATAAAAAACCGAAAAATAAAAAGGCTTTTACGTGGTAGTCGGTTTTGCAAAGTGAATCGGAGAAAAAACGGTCGAATGAAAGCGTTTCTTACAAACGCTGCCTTAACTATGAAAGATATATATTTCAGTTCTAGAGAAAAGATGTGGAGCTTGAAAATGCCTACAAAAAAGTCAGCGAATCTTTATAAAAATAAGTAAACTCATCGTGTGTGTGTTTAAAATAAAAGACCTTTCCCTTTAACAGCATATGATTTGGACGCATGGTTAAAAAGATAATACGATATAGATTATCGGACAAGGAACATCTAGAATACGCAGTCGAAGTGCACCACACAGTAATAGATCAGCTTTCAATTATGATCCTAACATCGATTACGCTAAGCAGAGCGCAGTAACAATTGGAGCAATGAGTAAAACCTGTCCTAAGTGTTTTGCAAAAAAATGGATCGATGAACCGAATGGTATGTGTTGTACTGCAGGTAAAGTGATTCTTCCTGCCATTGTAGAACCACCAGAGCCTGTAAAAAGTCTCTTGACAAATGCTCATCCACATTCTACGCATTTTTTAAACAATATACGGAAATATAACACACTATTTCAAATGACATCGTTCGGTGCGAAAGAAATTCGTGAAGGAAATTTTATGCCTACTTTTAAGATAGAGGGCCATGTTTATCATTTAATTGGTAGTCTTCTTCCTTCTACAGGTCAAATTTCGAAATTATTACAGATCTATTTCATTTCTGATGCGGACCAACTTTCTTTGCGATCAAACATGAGCCCCACTTTAAAAACCGATTTGATCAATGAGTTACAGACCGTTTTAAATAGCCAGAACGAATACATACGCAGTTTCAAATACAATTTACAAAGTAACTCCTCCGACAATTTAAAATTAATAATTCACGCCGATCGCACACCACAAAATCAACATCGAGGAAGATACAACTCCCCTACAACAAACGAAGTTGCAGTACTGTTAGTAAATGAAGACAAAGGACCCCGTGATATAGTACTACATTGTAAAGATGGCCAGCTAAAAAGAGTGTCCGAATTGCACCGCGCTTACGATCCCCTGCAATATCCTTTAATGTTTGTGAAAGGAGATGATGGCTATTATCTGACTATACAGCAACAAGGTTCCGCACAAAACAAAACAGTTTCCTGTATGCAGTTCTATGCACACAGACTTATGATCATAGAGAATCGTTTCAATACTTTACATTATTACCGAGATTTGTTCAGTCAATACTGCGTTGACATGATGGCTAAAATGATATCAGAAAGATTGAATTTTATATCCCGTAACCAACAAAAGTTAAGAGCTGACGATTATATACATTTAAGAGATGCTTTGAATAGAGATGCTAATGTAAATGCTGCAAATATTGGTCAACACGTTATCTTGCCCTCATCTTTCACTGGCTCGCCGCGCTACATGCACGAAAAAACCCAAGACGCTATGACATACGTGCGAAATTACGGAAGGCCTGACTTATTTGTTACCTTCACTTGCAACCCCGAGTGGGAAGAAATAAAGCAAGAACTTTTTTCTGGACAGCGATCTTTCGATCGACACGACATAATAGCAAGGGTCTTTCATCTAAAAATGAAGAAACTTATTAAACTATTTACAAAAGAAGAAGTTTTCGGAAAAGTCAAATGTCACATGGTCAGTGTCGAGTGGCAGAAAAGAGGCTTATCTCATTGTCACATGTTGATTTGGCTAGAAAATAAAACACAACCTGACGAAATTGACAAGATTATAGTTGCAGAGCTACCCGATAAAGATAATGATCCGGCGTTGTTTGATATTGTGACAAAGAACATGGTACACGGGCCGTGTGGGGAACAAAATCCAATGTCGCCGTGTATGAAAAATGGTATTTGCTCAAAAAAATACCCACGCCTTTTTGTCACTGATACCCAAACCGGAGAAGATGGGTATCCTGTTTATCGACGCCGAAACGTCGATCACGGCGGTCAGGTGGCCACTATGACTATTCGTGGAAGGACTATTATAACAGACAACACATGGATCGTCCCCACTATTATACCTGGGCTAATAACAAATTTTCCCGAAGAAAACGCGGAGAAGATGTCGCTGGTCATCCTGGAATAAAAAAAGATCCTGCTTTGGGAAGAGTATATAGTGTGCACCCTTCTCAGTCGGAGTGTTTCTTCCTTCGAGTTTTGCTTCATCACGTACGTGGCCCCACCTCATTTCAGGACTTAAAAACTGTGAACGGAGTTGTCAAAGAAACATACCAAGCTGCTTGCCGTCAGAGAGATTTGTTAGAAGACGATAACCAGTGGGAAAACACTCTACGAGAAGCCTCAATTTCTCAATATCCTTTGAAGTTGAGGGAGTTGTTTGTGGTGATATTGTTATTTTGTTACCCATCTGAACCACTCAGTTTGTGGGAAAACTTCAAAGACGATTTATGTGACGACATAAGACATAGAATACGACAGCAGAATCAGAATTTAACTTTACCCTATAATGATGACATGTATAATGAAGGTCTATTACAAATAGAAAATAGACTCTTAGAACTAAATGAGAAAACCTTAAATGATTTTGGTTTACCTTCTCCAATTCGGCCACATAACAATGCATCGGACATAATACTGATACGTTCGTACGATACCAATGAGTTGTCAGTTTTTATTAATGAAAATTTACCGAAATTAGTCAGAGACCAGAGACAAGCTTTTGATGCAATAATTGACAGTGTGCTAAATAACAGAGGTTTAATTTTCTTTCTTGACGCCCCGGGAGGCACTGGCAAAACGTTTCTTGCAAATTTGGTATTGGCAAAAGTAAGACAATCTGGGTGAAATGGACTAGCCCTCTTTTTGGCAGTAAGAAATTAAAACATAACACACTAAAGAATTATTAACATTATGCCCAACGAAGTGGGCACGGGTCAGCTAGTTTCTTATAAATTGATATGTATATGTATTTATGTATTTTGACTGCCTCGGTGACGTAGTGGTAGCGTACGCGACTGCTAAGCTTGAGGTCTCGGGTTCGATTCCCGGGTCGGACCAAATGTTTGTATGATATGCAAATATTTGTTTCGGAGTTTGGGTATTTTCTATGTATAATAATAATAATTCTTTATTTCTCTTCTCACAATCACTAAATGCAATATTAATTTTTCATCACAATACAAAACAGGACAACAATACAGTAATTGTAAGAGGACTGGTGTCTGAATTAGACGTGAGTCTGTAGCTCAGATCACCAGGCACCCAACCCGCTGACATATAGCTTAGCTGTTTATATCTTTATGTTTACATTATAGTATACTAGCTGACCCGTGCCCACTTCGTTGGGCATAATGTTAATAATTCTTTAGTGTGTTATGTTTTAATTTCTTACTGCCAAAAAGAGGGCTAGTCCATTTCACCCAGATTGTCTTACTTTTGCCAATACCAAATTTGCAAGAAACGTTTTGCCAGTGCCTCCCGGGGCGTCAAGAAAGAAAATTAAACCTCTGTTATTTAGCACACTGTCAATTATTGCATCAAAAGCTTGTCTCTGGTCTCTGACTAATTTCGGTAAATTTTCATTAATAAAAACTGACAACTCATTGGTATCATACGAACGTATCAGTATTATGTCCGATGCATTGTTATGTGGCCGAATTGGAGAAGGTAAACCAAAATCATTTAAGGTTTTCTCATTTAGTTCTAAGAGTCTATTTTCTATTTGTAATAGACCTTCATTATACATGTCATCATTATAGGGTAAAGTTAAATTCTGATTCTGCTGTCGTATTCTATGTCTTATGTCGTCACATAAATCGTCTTTGAAGTTTTCCCACAAACTGAGTGGTTCAGATGGGTAACAAAATAACAATATCACCACAAACAACTCCCTCAACTTCAAAGGATATTGAGAAATTGAGGCTTCTCGTAGAGTGTTTTCCCACTGGTTATCGTCTTCTAACAAATCTCTCTGACGGCAAGCAGCTTGGTATGTTTCTTTGACAACTCCGTTCACAGTTTTTAAGTCCTGAAATGAGGTGGGGCCACGTACGTGATGAAGCAAAACTCGAAGGAAGAAACACTCCGACTGAGAAGGGTGCACACTATATACTCTTCCCAAAGCAGGATCTTTTTTTATTCCAGGATGACCAGCGACATCTTCTCCGCGTTTTCTTCGGGAAAATTTGTTATTAGCCCAGGTATAATAGTGGGGACGATCCATGTGTTGTCTGTTATAATAGTCCTTCCACGAATAGTCATAGTGGCCACCTGACCGCCGTGATCGACGTTTCGGCGTCGATAAACAGGATACCCATCTTCTCCGGTTTGGGTATCAGTGACAAAAAGGCGTGGGTATTTTTTTGAGCAAATACCATTTTTCATACACGGCGACGTTGGATTTTGTTCCCCACACGGCCCGTGTACCATGTTCTTTGTCACAATATCAAACAACGCCGGATCATTATCTTTATCGGGTAGCTCTGCAACTATAATCTTGTCAATTTCGTCAGGTTGTGTTTTATTTTCTAGCCAAATCAACATGTGACAATGAGATAAGCCTCTTTTCTGCCACTCGACACTGACCATGTGACATTTGACTTTTCCGAAAACTTCTTCTTTTGTAAATAGTTTAATAAGTTTCTTCATTTTTAGATGAAAGACCCTTGCTATTATGTCGTGTCGATCGAAAGATCGCTGTCCAGAAAAAAGTTCTTGCTTTATTTCTTCCCACTCGGGGTTGCAAGTGAAGGTAACAAATAAGTCAGGCCTTCCGTAATTTCGCACGTATGTCATAGCGTCTTGGGTTTTTTCGTGCATGTAGCGCGGCGAGCCAGTGAAAGATGAGGGCAAGATAACGTGTTGACCAATATTTGCAGCATTTACATTAGCATCTCTATTCAAAGCATCTCTTAAATGTATATAATCGTCAGCTCTTAACTTTTGTTGGTTACGGGATATAAAATTCAATCTTTCTGATATCATTTTAGCCATCATGTCAACGCAGTATTGACTGAACAAATCTCGGTAATAATGTAAAGTATTGAAACGATTCTCTATGATCATAAGTCTGTGTGCATAGAACTGCATACAGGAAACTGTTTTGTTTTGTGCGGAACCTTGTTGCTGTATAGTCAGATAATAGCCATCATCTCCTTTCACAAACATTAAAGGATATTGCAGGGGATCGTAAGCGCGGTGCAATTCGGACACTCTTTTTAGCTGGCCATCTTTACAATGTAGTACTATATCACGGGGTCCTTTGTCTTCATTTACTAACAGTACTGCAACTTCGTTTGTTGTAGGGGAGTTGTATCTTCCTCGATGTTGATTTTGTGGTGTGCGATCGGCGTGAATTATTAATTTTAAATTGTCGGAGGAGTTACTTTGTAAATTGTATTTGAAACTGCGTATGTATTCGTTCTGGCTATTTAAAACGGTCTGTAACTCATTGATCAAATCGGTTTTTAAAGTGGGGCTCATGTTTGATCGCAAAGAAAGTTGGTCCGCATCAGAAATGAAATAGATCTGTAATAATTTCGAAATTTGACCTGTAGAAGGAAGAAGACTACCAATTAAATGATAAACATGGCCCTCTATCTTAAAAGTAGGCATAAAATTTCCTTCACGAATTTCTTTCGCACCGAACGATGTCATTTGAAATAGTGTGTTATATTTCCGTATATTGTTTAAAAAATGCGTAGAATGTGGATGAGCATTTGTCAAGAGACTTTTTACAGGCTCTGGTGGTTCTACAATGGCAGGAAGAATCACTTTACCTGCAGTACAACACATACCATTCGGTTCATCGATCCATTTTTTTGCAAAACACTTAGGACAGGTTTTACTCATTGCTCCAATTGTTACTGCGCTCTGCTTAGCGTAATCGATGTTAGGATCATAATTGAAAGCTGATCTATTACTGTGTGGTGCACTTCGACTGCGTATTCTAGATGTTCCTTGTCCGATAATCTATATCGTATTATCTTTTTAACCATGCGTCCAAATCATATGCTGTTAAAGGGAAAGGTCTTTTATTTTAAACACACACACGATGAGTTTACTTATTTTTATAAAGATTCGCTGACTTTTTTGTAGGCATTTTCAAGCTCCACATCTTTTCTCTAGAACTGAAATATATATCTTTCATAGTTAAGGCAGCGTTTGTAAGAAACGCTTTCATTCGACCGTTTTTTCTCCGATTCACTTTGCAAAACCGACTACCACGTAAAAGCCTTTTTATTTTTCGGTTTTTTATATAACCTATGACACTCAGCAATAATGTGGCTTTCTATTGGTGAAAGAATTTTTAAAATCGGTTTAGTAGATCCCGAGATTACCCCTTACAATTTAACAAATATACAAACACACAAACTTTACTTCTTTGTAATATTAGTATAGAATAGATGTCGAAAGTGTACTAATTACGTTTCGAAAAATTCAATTTCGGAGACGTACGCTGCGTAAGAAGCCGACCACGTGCCTGAGCTGCGCGGGTACCTATAGTCGTTCTAATCGTTTATTTAACTTTTGACAGGTTTAATACTTAATCAAATAGTGATACCCTGACCCGTTACCGATTCGATTTCTTTTATCGATCGATTTTATGCATGCAGAAGTTTTAATCGATTTAACACACACATTATTTTATAGATAATTTCGTACTTTTATCGATTATTAAACGGCAACACAGGACGCGGAGCCGGCCCGCGGCGCCATTTTGTTGTCAGTGTTAATCCACATTTTCATACGTCGAGTTGAGAATTTATATTCCTCCGTATTGATTTATTTGTGAATTCTCACGTTTGGTTGAGATGAGCGTATCGTTTCTCCCTTCGTTACTGTCAAAATGCCAAAAAATAAAGTACTCAAAGGACAAACAAGAGTTTGTCTTGCGATATAATCGATTTATTTCAAAACTGTTTTTATAGTCTGCGGTAATTAATTACGAATGCCACATCTCTAAGTGGGCGGAGCCCATCCATGAAGTACAGTATTCCCTGTTGTACATTATGTCAAAAATTATTACAAAACTTTATGTGCGTGATCTGTCAAAAGTTAAATAAACGATTGGAACGACTGTACCTCTCAGATATAAAAGGCCACGCCTCCTTCTCCCGAAGCGAGCACGAACGCGAACCGAATTAAGCCCGAAGCCATCGCGCGCCGTCCGCTGCTTTGGCCTTTCGTTGAAATTTCTCCGATTCACTTTGCAAAACCGACTACCACGTAAAACCCCTAATTATTTTTCGGTTTTTTATATAGCCTATGACACTCAGCAATAATGTGCCTTTCTATGGGTGAAAGAATTTTTAAAATCGGTTTAGTAGATCCCGAGATTACCCCCTACAATTTAACAAACACACAAACTTTACTTCTTTATAATATTTGTATAGATGAACCAGTAGTTTTCCATTCACAAAGTTTTAACTACAGAGAGAATTTTGAGAGAATCGTGCTATTCATGTTAAACAGAGATATGAAATGCTTGAGGCGAAACCGTTGTCCCAATATATAATAAATATATATTACGGACACCTAACATACAACGCCATCTAGCCCCAAGCTCAGCAGAGCTTGTGTTATGGGTACTAGACAACTGAAATTAATACATATATACTTTTTTGTAAATACATACATATTATACATAGAAAAACACCCAAACTCCGAAACAAATATTGGCAGATCATACAAACGTTTGGTCTGACCCGGGAATCGAACCTGAGACCTCGAGCACGGCAGTCGCATACACTACCACTTAGCTGAGACAGTCAATATACCGTATATACAAAGCCGAGTAGACGTAACAATGGAAGCAAAAAAAAAGAAACGGCTATAGAGACAGGATACAGTGGAATTACTGAATTAAAATGAACTTTTCCTCTGAGTCATTGCGTAACGCAATCGTTACAAAGAGCGGGGAAAAGCAGCCATTAGCCTAATGTCCAATTTACTCAACGCAGGTCACTTACAATATAACGGTCCCTATAACGGAACTATGTTCATGGGAGCTTTTAAGTTCAAATAAATCTATTTGTCCACCGCTTGTTTGAAACATTTGCTAAAAAGGTATTTTAGGTAACAAAAAGTTAATTTAGGAAATAATGCTTCAAATGATCTAAAATAGTAAAACACTTAATTGAGAGTGGCAGTGGAGAGCACCCTTCCTTGCGGCGATATCTGGTCGCTTCGAATTGTAAAGTCACGGGTGCCGAGTTCAGTTCGGGATAACTGCGTTATCAAAATATCTATGTGAATAAATACCTCTTTAGCGGCTCATTTCGAAACTCTCGAACTGCGCTCTGGAGATAACGATGTTATCTTGCTCAAACTTGCTTTAACTTCGTAACAATTATAATGAACGAATCTTTTGATGCATTTATTCGTTTAGTCACTCTCTAAGTGATTCAAAAGATGAAATTTACTAACATACAAATTGAATATAATAGGTTTTGTTTTAAAAGTCACTCTCTGAATAAAACTGGAGACAGAATACACGATTTTTTTTCAATACGATTGATTTAAAACTTTTATTGATATGCAGATTTAATTTTCTTTCTTAGACAAGTTTTACTTGTAAAAGAAACAAATATCCTTGTTTAATTAAATTCAGAGTTTTTAATAACCTATCTCTGTTTAAAACTGATATAAACACATGTATACTCTTTTGTAACCACATAATTATGCATAGAAAATACCCAAACTTGGAAATAAATATTTGCAAATCATAGAATTTTTTTAACAATGTTATCTGTAAGAATATTTCATTAATTTTACTCACATGCATACATCACCACACGGCATTCAACTAGCTTTATTTTCCACAACTTCCCGGATGAGGGGGATGGATTGCAGCCACTCGAGGTTCCACTCGTTGGAGCAAGCTTTTGCATTCACTTCGTCCATTAACTGCACAAAGTATTGCGGGGAGTATCTCCTACACTACAGGTGAGTTTTCATTGCGTTCAATAGCGGCCACTCGACGTGTTAATTAGCATTACGTGCAACTTTCGTTTTTTTTTTTTTTTTTATTAAATAGTGGGCAAACGAGCAGACGATTCACCTGATGGTAAGCGATTACCGCCGCCCATGAACACCCGCAACACCAAAGGCGTCACAAGTGCGTTGTCGACCTTTGGGGGGATGGGAAAGGGGATGGGGGGAGGGGTTGGGGTATGGGCCTCCGGTATCCTCACTCACTCGGTGAAACACAGCGCAAGCGCTATTTCACACCGGTTTTCTGTGAGGCCGTGGTATCACTCCGGTCGAGCCGACCCATTCACGCCGAAGCATAGCTCTGCCACGGTAGCATAGCTCTCCCACGGTAAAAAGGAGACGGTCGTGCCTCCTTGTGTCATTAAGAACACGCCACCAATTCCTATACGTTTATAAATAGAATTAGTGGAGGAGAGTGGTGGAGCTGTACTAGGTACTGGTCATTTCTTTTCAGTACAAATGACTGTTATTACTTAACGACCAAAGCGTCGTCTGGAATACATTAAGGTGTTCCAACCGCCAGCCCACGTCGAGACCTCTTTGCAATCTGTGTAGATAGCATGACCTTGAACCGTGAAAGCGAAACGCTGCGCTCAGGTAATGCACTCCGGCCTCTGTTGAAACTAGATTGGCGCTTCGTATTAAAAATCAACATTCTATTAAAGTAGTGAATGCTGTTTACAGTTAAAATATGCAATAAGTAATTTCATCATATATCGTATGACTAATAATGGTAATATACAACGAAATGTTTTATTTATTTGTGGTTCCGCAAAATTTATTGGCGCAATAATATAATGTATTAATAGGATTTTTCAAACATTATATTCCGAATTTAACCTAGATTTACTTACCTTACTTCTAGATTAAGTTACCAACAAAATAATAACAATTTATATAAACTACATCCCTAATGTTTTCTGAATTATTCAAGGTTTCCTGCAGCTGCAGACCAAGAACACAAAAGAAGATACGAGCCATTAATTAGTTATTAATTCACAGTAACGCCTGTTTTAGTCGTCTCCCGTGAGCTCCTGGAGTTTACCGAGCTCCAGTTGCACTGGAAATGGGGAGTCTTGAATATTTAGCTTGAGAAATGCGACGGCTCTCCACTTATTACGTATCCGATTAATAAAACAGACGCGCAAGGCCATCCCTGTACGTGCGCAGTACCAGTTAAGAACTTAAATTCTCCTCTTACATTTACGTGCTCGCCTGTACCGACACTTAATTGACTTTTTACTTAAATATATCATTATTTTTATGGTCGTTTCTTGTAGCTTGCTACACCGACCGTAGTCCGTAGCTGCGTAGACCCCTTCATTTTGATTACTTTCCTTTTGTGTACCAAGGAATGAAGTTTCGGGTGTATTATATTGCAGTGTCGCTCCACTCAGTTGCAGACGTCTACCGACTGACATCACAATACAAAAGACAATTTACAATGCATCAAGAATCAAAAAATATATATTTCAGTTTTTATTTTTATTCATACACACAAATATCTAATCTTTCAGCAAAGTCAATAGTCAATTCTTTTTGTTTGTTTTAAAATCTCATCAGGAAGAAGAAAAAATGCAACAGATGTTTAACGTCTTATTTTTGAAATGTAATGGTTAATAATAACTGAATGATTGTATCGCTCACAGAAAAGTCAATTTTAAGCTTAAAATTATTCTTGTCTATTATTTACAGAATAATTACTGTTTGTAATTGTTGAATTGAATATTGTTTACAAAACTATATTCAAAAAAATTTTATGTAGCTTCTTTAAGATATCTTAGAACAGTAATTTCTATTTTTAATTTAATTCCTTCGATTAGATAGTGTCGGTGCACCTGCATGCAATTGTGGTTATTGTTTATTACGAATTAATTTATAAATTATTACTACTAATAATAATAATATTTTTTATTTATACTTTTAATTTTTACAACGGCCTAAATTTACAAATAATACTTGCTTGTAGATGTACGCCGCATATTGATTTTCACACGTGCAACGGCAGTGCCATTAAGGATCGTATATAAGCGAATGGACTATAGCACGTAGGCTGGGGACCGGGGGTACGAGGTGTGGGTGGGTGCGTCGCGCTGCAGTGTGCAGTGTCTGCGTTATATCATCTCGGTTTCATTTTCTTTTCATCAAGGTATCTTCACGCTCCAGGGACGATGTCTCCGCGTCAAATCTTTCCCCGCCTACGAACCCCTCACCCGTCCCTCCGTCATCGCTGGTCTACAGCGTTCCCTGCACTCAGCCCTCTCGTCGCATTTTGATAACGTTTCACATTTTTTTAAGTTTGTTAGTAGAGTGGAATGTAATGAGAGTGCACTTGAGTTCGTCGCCTCGGTCGACTCCTCACACTTCCACCCTCCCTTCCCCTCAGATCTGTTCCTCTCCTCTCCGACGTCGTTTGACACGCGACACGCGCCTTTAAAAGATACTCCTTACGACGTCTTTGAGTTTGAATATTTATGGTGCTTATTTACGAAGAGTTGTTTTAATAAAATTCATAATGGAACACTTTACAAGATATATTTTTAGATAATAATAACGTCGTTTGTTAATTAGGCTATATTCATGAACGTTAAAACACAAGGCGTGAGTTGAACTCCATCAGCTCACTTCTTGTTTTAAGCGTTGGATCCAGAGACAACCAGCTATATTCATATACTACAAGTTAAATAAATTTCATATGTTACTTCAACTTGTTTGTTAGATCTGTTCTATTTTATAGAACAAAGGTTTCAAAGAATGTCGTAGAACTGTACCACGTGAGACGATAAGGATTTGTCAGATAATAAGAAAGAATATCAGATAAGTCACGTGATAATAGACTGTATCTGACAGTCTTACCAACCTAGGAGCATTCTCTTAATAGTTTTCTTGAGGATGATGAAAAACATTCACTATATACATTGGATTGTAATAGCCTACAATATATTCAGAACTAGCTTTGCTCCGCCCGATAATTTACTGGTTACTGCGGTAAATAGTAGCCTACATGTTATTTTGGTGTATAAACTATATATTATTACAAAGTTTCATCTAAATCTATTCAATATTTTGCCTGAAAGAGTAAGAAACATCACCATTAACTTTCGCATTTATAATGTTATTAGAAATGCTGGGTATGCACCTCTTACTTTATAATGAAATAAAAAGACAATTACTACGAATATCATTTCTTCTAATTACTCCACCTCACAACATTTTGACATTCAGCTATCTGGCCTTTTTGTTTCAAATACAGCAAAAATTCATGTCGTGTTATAAATAAGGAGTGTGGGAGTGTGATGTGAGGAATGTAGCGGAAGGATTTTGTTGGAGGATATTAAACAAAGATGATTGGTGTCGTGTCGGCCCGAGGCCGTGCCGGTGTCGGAGGCGCGTGTTGCGGCGCCACTCGCCCGTGGATCTTTGCGTCGCGCGCTCGCCTCGGCCTTAGCCGCGCTCCCACACTCGCCGCACTCGCGAACATCGCTGTCACAATGTACCAGTGGTGTCTACTGTGCAAAGTTCACATTTAGTTTGTGCTACATGTGTAAATCGCACGTTTGTCGGATTTCAATACAACATCGGTAAGTTCATATACTACAACACCGTTCTTTTTTACAATTTTAAATAGTCTTCAGTTGTTTCATTTTAAAAGTTATCTCGACCAAAGACTTGTATAATATTTGTGACTATATAAAGTAGGTAGCAAAATAAAAAGTTTCATAAAAAAGTTCCAGACGGAGTTTGTAGTTTCTGAAGGTCCCAGTTATTAAATGTAGCGGTAGGTATGGTTTACTTACTTCTCCTCGATAATTTAGTTGTAAGTGTAAATAATTAAAACTTTCGTTCAATAGTGCAAGGTAACCTATGGGTTGGACAAGCTTTCAATTTATAACTCAAACTGTTATAATAAATAGAACTTTCCACCCTTCGGGTACAAATTCGAAAATTTCTTACTTAAAACTTCTTTGCTAATAATTCTTTTTTTTTTATAAAATTTTATAGAAAGAGTTAAGTTCTAAAAATGAAAAGCTATTTCTATACAAAAATAATTATAAATAACTGTCACACTTATTCATTTCTTTCAAAATTAAAAACAATTAATAAGTTCTTTTGTCGAACTCTAACGTGAATACTGAATGCTTTATTAGTTGGAGCAAAGTAGTTAGTTAAAAGTATGGTGGTCCTGTAGATAGTGGCGTCACTCGCAAATAGCCGAAGACTTATAAACAAGTTTATTCAAACTTGTGCACTCGCCTGATATCATTATCACAAAAGATTGCCTCTCCAATGACGCACCAATCTCCTTCGTTGTAGTACAAGTAACAAAAATTATCCTATGGTGCAATTTAAAACTGTTTTCATACATAGTGGTCAAAAATATTTTTTTAATCTTGTAACATATTATGTACATACTTAATCATAACTAATTTTAGTTTCATTCGCATAAACACAGTCTAAAGATAACTAAGTCGTAGCCGTGTATTCCATGAAGTTAAAAATGTAAAAATTGTTTCTCACCAAGTCATGGAATCGATTGATTTATTCTCTTCAATTTAACCTAAACCAACTAATAATCACTTGCCCTTAAGGATTTTTTTAAAGTTGCACTCTGCAAAGTGTTACATCTGCATCAAGTAAGATGCTGCGACCGTCTACAGTGCTACGCCGTAGCTCTTAACGCTAATACGGGGCTATACTGAAATAGAAAACTAATAATGCAACTGAATAACTGTGTATAGATATTATCAATTTTTTAAGTGAATTTGGTTTCATATTTCCTTATTATCCTGGTTTTGCTAACAGATTTAGTGATTTCTTTTAATTTAAAACGTTCATGCTATTACAAGTATTTGTCGTAATTTCAAATTAAGTACCTACGTAATAGATTATAGGTAGATAGTTATTAATATTTAAATGTCATTGGATTCCATTTTGAGTATTTCATTTCAGTAATTTCTTTTGTTTTATTTCATTCAACATTTATATCTTAAGTACATTTGTTATGTAAATAGCTACTATATGTCTAAGTTGTATTCAGTGTTCTTTCATAATTTGTTTTCATTTACTAGTAGTTTTTAAGCCAGTACTTAGGTACATAATATTTAAAAAACTACTTTGATAGGAGGTACGGAATCACATATTTTTTCTAATACTGTTATTGTTTTGTAATTGCTTTGATATATTTAATAATATTGTGTGTACTTAGTAATTTTATACTGTAGTAAGGTTTTTTATTATATTTACTTGGCACCAACTTCAACATTATAAAATAATTATTTAATCATTTCTATTCAACTAAATGAAAATACGTATTACTTATTGCGAAGTAAATTTATTTTTTGCTTTTTATTTTACTGTTTGAAGTCGGTTCTTTTTTTGTTAAAAAATATTTTATTTTATGATTTTAAGTGATCGGTAGAACAAGCAAGAATGCTCCTCGAATGAGGAGATGACGGTTACTTGAGACGGAAAAAGATAGACGGAAACGATTAGACAAAAAAAGCCAAGAAGAAGAGAAAAAATGAAACGCCAGAGGTGCGCAAAAATAGATTGTCGGCTATGAGAGCTTATATATCAAATAGATTAACTAACGAAACTCAAGTAGACTGTACCATCGCTTTTCTTTGATTCGTGAGCGATTATCAAATAAAACTGAAGAAGCCCGTGCTCAAGGGCTCAGTTTGATTCATGAGCGACGATCAAATGAATCTGCTACACAGCAATCTCAACGATTAAGTTAACAAATTATTCAGTGGGTCGCACGACGAAAGAGCAGTGCTTCTAGCACTTACGCAACTTAAATTCAGTTTCTTGATTTTTCAGTCAGTTTATAAACGGCGAAGTTATCCGCGAACAAACATAAAATATATATAGGTCAAAAGCAAAAGAATATATACGGTCGAATTGAGAAACCTCCTCTTTTTTGAAGTCGGTTAAAAAATCACATGAATTTCATATGATGAGCTTTAAAGGCTTCGATCATAATATTGTTAGTCACTTATGTATCTCCATCTGTTTAAAATACATGAACTGAACATACATATTGAAAATCAAATAGCTGATTTATTTCGTTCGAAAAGGCATCTGGAACGCTCCGACGATTATAACTATGATTGTTGTACGCCCAACTGTATTAATTAATTAACAATTCAAATACCAACTGCATACTTGTTGTGTCTCCCTTATCAAAATTTCAACGAAAATATTATTTATGCTTGTTACAGTTTCGTAAACATACTAAAAAGTTAGAATTTTTGAGAGTTTTTATAAATCATGTCGAAGACTACCGACCAGAAATGTTTAAAAATATCACGCGATGCTTGAGACGGATTGCACCGAACGTGGTCACGGGTGCGCTGACCACCACAGCCACCACTCGGGACCACGATCGGTAGGATTTGTAACTATGTTAAGTTCGGTCAAGTACAATAAACACTATATACCTGTTTTAATCATTAAACTGCAGTCAGTAGTCTTTTAGTTTTTAGTTTCTTGAACTTTTTTTGAAATGAATGATTTTGCACATTTTTTTGAGAGAAACTTGACTATTATAAAAAGTAGTTACTTTATGTAACTGTAAAAAATACTTTGCAGATATAGTGATAAAATCACGAATCTAAACCCCCGCGCCGTCGAAATGCATAAATGATCACTATCGCTCTAATTGGGTTAAACTAGTCAGATAGCAGGGCCCTCAAATATATCAATCGAGAAGGGTCAACCTGTGAGCTAACAGACGATTAATCCTCCTAACAAACGTGAGATCATAAACCACCACATATTGTTACATACGATCATAATTATCCTTCTCATTATGTCGACTAATCTCTTTGTCATAGCGACATGCACCGCAAGGCTATTTTTTTAATTTATTAATTGAACTCTTTCTTCACAAAAGTTATATTTTAAAAATAAATATTTCCTTCTTACCAATGATTTACTTGTGCCGATTGATAACCGTTTACTCAAATATCATTAATCGTTTTGAAAACTCAGTGACTGCCATTGGAAATAATGATTATTGACTCGCTATGGCTAATCGCATGAGGCTTTGTCTCAAAAAGTGTATAGTCGTAAAATAATAATATAAAAATGATATAACTACATATAAACTGGACTTGAGGGAAAGTAGACGCGGATATAGGGCCCTTTCAAGAGCGATGTAGTTGATGCTATAATGTAATTCGCGGGGCCTGTATGTGAATTGTGTGGCCTGTGTGTGTGTACGGTAGTACGACTACCTAAATATTTAATTCTTGTTTTAAACTATTTGGAATAGAATCAGCCATAAATCATTTTATGCACCGACAAAACAAGTGAATTTTTATTCATATTTTCAACGCAATTTAAATAAATGTCGAAAAGCGTTTCATTAATATTCAACAATGAGAAAAAAATGCAAATACTTTCCGTTTATTGAATGGAAGCGGCACAGCTCTAGAGCTATTCATCTTCAGGTGGAACAGGAGCTCCAAGTTAATTAGAGGCCAAGCGAATGCGCTCGAGGCAATCTCGAGGGTATCACGCAAACAGGCTTCATAGTAAGCTCACCCTACTCACCGACCACTACTACTTACGGGTGTCAAACACACGAACACTCATGCGGCTTCCTATCAATTAACGCTGGATTTAGTAAACGTAATAAGGAGACAACATTAGAGGCATTTGTTTTATAAAAATAACCCACAAGCTGTGAATAGCATGAGAGGAATACTTATTAGGTAAACAAAGTGTTTATTTTAAAACGTCAATCGTTTAACTGTTCTTATTGGCAGTAAACTTTACAGAAATCTTTAGCTATCAATAGAGTCTATATCACAATCAACAACCCCAACACAATCTGCAACCAATTGAAATGTGCACAAATATGTATGAGTGTACACATACGTACAATGTGCAGTGATATAGAGCGCAGTACTGTACACATACTTAGTTCACCAAAGCACTGTCATTAGTGGAAACATTGCATAGTATATGCTTAAGTAGCTTTGAGGTTCAGAAACGATGATTACAGAACTAACATCTCAATTAAATGTTGAGCCATCTATTGTAACGCAACTATACATTTTAGTACGTACATAATAATCTGCAATAACATCTTAAAACAATGAAAGTAGAAACGAAATTGGTACACTATTAAACGGGTAAAAACGGCGACGTGGCGTGTGTTAACTGGTGCATTGAATATTTTTATTGATTAAATTGTAAAGATGAACGTTCTGGCGAAGGCAGCAACAGCTCGTTCGACGACTCATATCAATTTCAGTGCCGAAACATAAATTTGACGCCAACCTTTTGGAGGTGCTCATAGTCAATGAGATGAGTAATTATCTGCTTTATAATTACATGTTTTTCTTTCAAACTCATCCATATAACCTAACAATAAAGTCGCTAACGTAAATGCCAATAATAAAATTTACGAGCCGTCTCACATTAAAGCACATAATTATAATATACATGCAAATAATCTCATTGGCACACATCGTCGGGGCCCGGCACAGCGCACCTAACAACGTAACTTAATTACGGAGACTATTTAAATTAAAGGTGACACTTTCTACCTCGAATACATCTCACGTGATAGTCATAGATTGAGAGAGGTAGGTGCGGGTGTGGGGCTCACCTACTTGTTGAGGGTACAACGATAGAATATATAAAACTTGAGAGGTGTCAAGGGACACCCGGATGGAACGAAGTTCGAAATAGAAAGACGATACAAATATTATATTTACTTCAATATTTTACGTAATTTCTAGTTTTATGATATACAATGTGTACACAATAATATTAATAATAATAATAATGATATTGATGATAATGGTGAAAATGATGAAGATGATGAAAATGATGAAAATGATGAAAGTGATGAAGATGATGATTGATGAAAATGATGAAAATGATGAAAATGATGAAAATGATGAAAATGATGAAAATGATGAAAATGATGAAAGTGATGAAGATGATGAAAATGATGAAAATGATGAAAGTGATGAAAATGATGAAAATGATGAAAATGATGAAAATGATGAAAGTGATGAAAATGATGAAGATGATGAAAATGATGAAAATGATGAAAGTGATGAAGATGATGAATTGATGAAAATGATGAAAATGATGAAAATGATGAAGATGATGAAAATGATGAAAATGATGAAAGTGATGAAAATGATGAAAATGATGAAAACGATGAAGATGATGAAAATGATGAAAATGATGAATTGATGAAAATGATGAAATGATGATTATGATAATAGTGATGATAATGATGATAATGATGATATGTATATATAAAAGTTCGAAATCTTATCTATCTATTATATATATACAGGGTGTAAAAAGACGACTACCGAAAACGAAAGGGGCTGATCCAGCACCCCAAAACTTATAAAAAAAAACAGTCGTCCTTAAAAAAAATTGTAGCCGGAAAAAACAATGTGTCAAGATTTTTAATAATTCCACAAGCCAGTAATGTATTATTGCGTGCACCGCGTAGCTACTTGAATACCTATGCGCCCGGCCAAGGTCATTGCACTCATCCGACCAGCTGTTTTGTTTATCAAAATACATTGCTGTTTTATTGATTTTATTTGTTTTTTGGTTTTCTAAATGAGATAATTAGGTAGTTTGGGTCCTATTATGTTGTACTATGTGTATGTAAGCAGATAAAAACATAAAAGGACTTAGATAAATTATAATTTTTTTTGCGTTTTTTTTTAGCTAAACCTATTCAGTATCATGGTTTGATTGCAATCCCCAAGTTTTCAGTAATAGTCTTTTTACAGCCTGTATATATATATAGTATATATATATATAGATATATATATAGTATCTGGGTTGCTTCAAGCAATGAAAAATAAACTAATAACAAATAAAATTTAAAATAGCAAAAAGTGTCGTGACAACAAAAAGTGTCGTGACAACAAATTATGTCGCGACAATTTCCGTCTAGCCCCCTTTTTTTCATTCATATCGCGCGATAAGGAACTTCGTTCCAATAATTACATATTTCTTAATTGTGAAGATTTGTAGAAAATAATGAACACGGTGTTTTGGAGAACTTCAGCATTCTTACAATTAGCAAGTGGAATGTTTGAGCGACGAATATCTTGTAAGAAGGCGGTACTCACTTACCGAATGGGAAATTCCTAATCCTATTGCGACTGGCATCGGACCAGGTAGAATGCCAGTCACTCAGTGAAAAAACTGATAGTCACGTTAAACCGGTTGAACTACAAGCCGACCTCAAATAATATTGGGAATTATAAAGGCTAGGACGAAGAAAAGGAAGAACATTTGTAAGAACGTAGCCTTTAGCTGCCGTAGAACAGCCCTCGATTTTTAAAATAATGATAAAATCTAACAGTCATCATTGCGTTCTTGACTTTTAAACACTGAATAGTTGGTGGCGGTTCAATCGGTTTATATCATAGCAATTCTTGTGACATGAGTGTGCCAATCCGATAAAGTGCCATTAGATGATGGATCTACTTACACATTGATGCCCTGCTTATCTTCATCGACATAGAACGCTCTCTGAGCATCAACTACTGCGTTTGTGGATAGTAGATGCTTGAATCTTTGGTGAGGTGGGTAGTGACAGTATATTATTGAGTAACCTCAACCAGTTTATCCGTGTGTACTGCGCGTAGATATGACTTCAATAACTTAGTCCAATTGTTGTTTCATTAATATATTTAAAACGCATACGGATTATAACAGGCAGAAGGAAGAAAGAACACACATATCTGTTGTGTGTGAATCTTCTTTCTTCCTTTTGACTTTTATATTCCATATGTGTTTAGCAAGTAAATAAAACGTATACAATTATTAAATTGAATGACAAGCTATAAACTGTTAGCGGTAATCCTAATTATAATAAACAGATGTGATTGTACCCTTGACTTCCGGAATATCGGCCAATGAAATACTAGGTGTAATGAATAATAATGCAAAGAATTCCGAAAGTCAAACTATGCAGATCTTTCGGAAAGTCAATGACAATTCATATCTTAAATATTTAATTCTTGTCACCGATACCACTGTCTTAAAATTGTCATAATTTATAAAATGTAAAAGACTGACTTGATGTCTGGCTGTTATTATGGAGGGTAGATATCCTATATAAACCATAATGGCGGCCGAGTAAGGCAGTCTTGGTCGAGGAGTGAATCAGTGAAGATGTGTTCTATCTTTTGTGGTTTGGTTGCCTTAACTGGCACATAGAAATACTGTTGTCAAAAACAACAAGCTTTGTATGAATTATTTGAAAAGATGGTGCACATGAGTTTCTCACCAGCTCTTCTCATGAATGCAATACCCATCGGAGCTGGTACTTGGATTGATTTCGATTTAAACCTTAGAGTTGAATCGAAGTCAATCTAAGCTCCGGTAATTCAAATCATCTCGGTGCATTTAGTATTAGTACTACTGAACTGATTACTTGAGTTTTGTTTTATATGTTTGTATTTTGACGTGTTCAAGTGCCTTTTTGGGCCTATGGAAATAAATGATTTGAGTTGAGTTTGAGTTTGAGTTATATCAAGAATATGAGTTGTTCCATTTACTAAATCCCCAGAGTCTTTTAGATCAGAAGTGGGATATAAAAACACGCGTTTGTATCCGATTCGTAATTCGTTTGCTTTATCCTGATATTAACAGAGCATTTATATTGTGTTCAACTTGCGGGTAAGTCTGATTTCATTATTAAAATATGTTACAATAAATATTTATATGAATAGCGAGTGATTGCTTATTAGATAATGAGTTAGTCTTGAGTTAAATAAGCTTAATATGCTAATATGTCTTATATGTGAGGGTAGACTGTTATAAAGTTGAATACCTTCTAATGTAACGTTGATTTTTTTTTCCCATAATTGGTTCTTATTTTTTTGGCAATACAATTAAACTTCCTCGACGAGTGTTACGGTTATTTATTTGAGATCTGAGAATAAATGATTGGTGTAAATTTTTTTTGATTAAAATACAGGTGCTGTAGGTACATGTAAAGTTGATTGATATTCATAATTTTAGTTTTTCATAAACATTGCAGGTTGGTGTTAAATACGGTAGTTGAAATTAGCCCGATATGACTATTTGGGGTGAAATTGGCGCCACTGCCTCGGTGGCGTAGTGGTGGCAAGTGCGACTGCTGAGCTTGAGGTCTCGGGTTCGATTCCCGGGTCGGACCAAATGTTTGTATGATCTGCAAATATTTGTTTCGGAGTTTGGGTGTTTTCTATGTATAATATTATGTATTTACAAAAAAGGAAAAAGTATAAGTATTTATATCAGTTGTTTAGTACCCATAACACAAGCTCTGCTTAGCTTGGGACTAGATGGCGTTGTGTGTAAGATGTCCAGAATATTTATTTATTTATTGTTATTTAATTACACCTATGAATGACGAAACAGGGTTGAAATTAGCCTGATATGACTATTTGGTGTGAAATTACACCTGTGAATGACGAAACAGATTTGAAATTAGCCCGACTATTTGGTGTGAAATTACACCTTTTGGTGTGAAATTACACCTATGAATGACAAAAAGGGGTTGAAATTAGCCCGACTATTTGGTGTGAAATTACACCTATTTAATGAGTAAGCAGGGTTGAAATTAGCCCAATTTAATGAGTAAGCAGGGTTGAAATTAGCCCGATTTAATGAGTAAGCAGGGTTGAAATTAACCCGATATGATTATTTGGTGTGAAATTGGGTACAAATGAGTAAAAGGGGTGTTTGAAATTACACCAAGAATAACGAATGTTTAAAGATTGTTATGTCTAATGCATTTTTAATTTTTGAATTGTTATAATTTCAGTATAACTGTTAAAGTATGTAAAATTTATATTGAAAATAAATGTACTTTATTGAGAAACGTGATAGGTTGTATAATGCAATTGTTATTTCATGTATAATTATAATTTGTTTATGATCGACAGAAAAATTGTAATATATACATATATCATAAGTTGGAATATACATTATAAATTGCAACACGAGGACGTGTTGATAGCAGGATAGCCGAATCTGTTAGCGGTAATCCTAATTATAATAAACAGATGTGATTGTACCCTTGACTTCCGGAATATCGGCCAATGAAATACTAGGTGTAATGAATAATAATGCAAAGAATTCCGAAAGTCAAACTATGCAGATCTTTCGGAAAGTCAATGACAATTCATATCTTAAATATTTAATTCTTGTCACCGATACCACTGTCTTAAAATTGTCATAATTTATAAAATGTAAAAGACTGACTTGATGTCTGGCTGTTATTATGGAGGGTAGATATCCTATATAAACCATAATGGCGGCCGAGTAAGGCAGTCTTGGTCGAGGAGTGAATCAGTGAAGATGTGTTCTATCTTTTGTGGTTTGGTTGCCTTAACTGGCACATAGAAATACTGTTGTCAAAAACAACAAGCTTTGTATGAATTATTTGAAAAGATGGTGCACATGAGTTTCTCACCAGCTCTTCTCATGAATGCAATACCCATCGGAGCTGGTACTTGGATTGATTTCGATTTAAACCTTAGAGTTGAATCGAAGTCAATCTAAGCTCCGGTAATTCAAATCATCTCGGTGCATTTAGTATTAGTACTACTGAACTGATTACTTGAGTTTTGTTTTATATGTTTGTATTTTGACGTGTTCAAGTGCCTTTTTGGGCCTATGGAAATAAATGATTTGAGTTGAGTTTGAGTTTGAGTTATATCAAGAATATGAGTTGTTCCATTTACTAAATCCCCAGAGTCTTTTAAAACATAGATCGCTATACAAAATAATGTAACGATAAGCATACAAATTCACATTGAGCGACACGGGTTGCGCGCAAGTATGTAGGAACTCGACTGAGTTGTTAGCGAGAACGCCCATGCGCCCGCGCGTGTTCTATTGTTCTCTGGCGGGCGAGACAACGCACCAATAACAAAATGTGGTTTTCTATAATACTACAACCAGCAGATATTATGTTTAATCCGATATGTTATTCGGATGAAATATAAATTATACTAGCTTTTACCCGCGGCTCCGCGTGTTTGTCGGTTATTATGGTAATTTGTAGCCTATGCAATGTTTTAAAAATCCAAGTTATCCATGGCAAATGTTATTAAAATCGGTGCAGCCGTAAAGCCGTTAAAGTATAACTAAGAGACCTAATTACTTTCAAATCATCGATTCATCGATACTCGACGCCCGCGCCCCCGCTCCACTCTCTCTCCCTCTCATAGAAGGCTCTAATTGACGCTTCATTCAGTTCAATCTTATCGTGATAACATTTAAACTATTCGTCCAAACTACTTAGTGTAAAAGACAACATTTATTGACATTCAATACTTAAAGTGACAAATGTATATTTTTTATAATAATTCGATAAATATTCTAAAATGTGCATTGTTAAAAAACATCCAATTTAATTGTATTTATGGTTCACTATTTTGGTCAGAGTGACTTTCACATAAAAGGTGGATATATGCTGTCGCGGACTTTATCTTTGTGTAACTCCAATGGTTTGAGCCGCGCAGACCAAGGTAGCTCTCAGGAGCTATGACTAAACAATATGAAAAACTTAATAAGATTTAATTTATTATGTTATTCCGATGTCTAAGGTATATTACTGCAAAGTGTCATGAAAATCCATTTAGTACTTTTTGCATGAAAGAGTAACAAACACACACACGCGCACACACACAACCTTACAAACTTTCACATTTATAATATTGTTACGAGCTGGGTATTTAACAAATTAAAGTAGTCGATTAATTACCAAAAATAACAAAATATTTATTAACAACACTTTATACAATAAGAAATCACTAAATCACTCGTTAGTCGCACTAGAAGATCTCTTCGATGTTTATCCGCTGTATCGTGAAACAATACTGCCCCTACGGCCAACACGTTTCGCTTTTATATGGCCGTGGAAATTACTCGAAAGTACGAAAGTATTCGATCGATGTTTCTAGGCTAAATAGATTACTCTAGAGCTTCTTGTAGCGCCATCTAGCGTGGAGTAATCGTCATAATGCCCACAGTTGCGCGCTTTCCGACGCTAGATGGCGTTGTCCTCGATAGTTCTCGATCGTTCTCGTATAATTGAGTTCCATCTGGTTATGGCGCAACACTGCCCCCTCCTAAGACATGCTCGTCCCGAGCATTATCGGTTCCATAATATCGCGCCAATCGATCTACATGAACTATCTTTGGGGCGCCTCTTGGACACTTCTGTATCCGGTAGGTAACATCATTGATTTTAGTGACTACCCGGTATGGCCCATCCCATTTGGCTTGTAGCTTCGGAGATCTCCCTTTACTGCGAACTGGGTTATGTAGCCATACTAGCGAACACTCTTCGAAGCCCTTATTATTCATTTTCCGGTCATAACGGGTCTTCATCTTTTCAGACATTTGTTGCCCCGATTGTCTGACATGCTCATAAATGTCATTCATCTTGTTCCGCAAGTCATTCGCGTACTCCGTTATACTTCGCGGGGTATCAGGGGGTATTCCAGTGATCAAGTCTGCAGGCAACCGTAGTTCTCTTCCGAAGTTTGCAAAAGCTGGTGTTACGGAAGTACATTCGTGGACTGCACTTTGGTATGACAGAAGAAACGGTTGGATGTGTTTGTCCCAATCTTTTTGCCTACTTTCAACTACTTTTGCCAGATACCTCTCTAGTGTTTGGTTAAATCGTTCCATCATTTCGTCCGATTGTGGGTGGTAAGACGTGGTCCTGGTTTTGTGAGCACCCATCACTCGACACATTTCTTGAAATATTTGAGACTCAAAATTTCTTCCTTGGTCACTGTGGATTTCTAAAGGCACTCTAAAACGACAGAAGACTTCGTGCACTAATTTATCTGCAACTTTTGATGCCTCTTGGTTGGGAATGGCAAAGACTTCTGGCCACTTAGTGAAGTAATCCATTACGACCATGAAGTACTTGTTTTCGCTTTCACTTTCAGGAAACGGTCCCGCTACGTCTATAGCAATTCTTTCCCAGGGTGCACCAACATTATACAATTTCAATGCGCCTCTGCTACGTGTATGAGGTCCCTTCACGGCCGCGCAACTGGTACACTTGCGACACCAGTCCTCAACATCATCACGACAATGAATCCAGTAGAACCTTTCCCTTATCTTTAACAATGTCTTTTTAACTCCCATATGACCTCCTGAACATCCGTTATGGTAGAGCTGCAGGACCACTGGTATCTTAGCTTTAGGAACAACCATTTGCAGATGACAGCTGTCTCCTCGAGCGTTTTCCCATTTACGGCACAAAACTCCATCCTGGATGACTAGACTATCCCATTGAACCCAATAACTCTTCGTGGTCGAGCTCAGCGATGCAAGTTCGCTCCAGTGTGGCTTAGGAGTCTTAGCTTTAATCCACTCGAGAATTGGTTTGATATCTGCATCCTCTTGCTGTGCTTGCTGTAGGCTTTCCTTCCATTCGTTGCTAAGGTCCGTCTTTATCGTCCTTATAGGAACAGCTTCCTTTACTTCTTGCTTGGCGCAGTGCTTGCAGTCTTCAGGGCAAGGTCTTCTTGATAGTGCGTCTGCGTTACCGTGAGACTTTCCACTGCGATGTTCAATCATAAAGTCATATTCCTGTAGTAGTAGTAGTAGCTTTCACCGTGGGAGAGCTGAGCTTCGGCATGAATGGGTCGGCTCGACCGGAGTGATACCACGGCCTCACAGAAAACCGGTGTGAAACAGCGCTTTAGCTGTGTTTCACCGCGTGAGTGAGGATACCGGAGGCCCAACCCCCCTATCCCCCCTATGATGGTGCAGTTGAAACTTATGTTACCCCAGGAGGGTACCAACTGCGCTAGCGTTGGAGAATCCCTCTCTGGGCGTCCACACTTAGAACACAACGCGCCTGAGCGTGGATGCCCAGGCTGCCCCTCGTATTCTGGGGGGGGCAAAACTACGCTCTATCATGCTCGGGGTAAGAGCAGTACCACCATGGCACCCCCTGCCACGCTAGTCGTGGACTTGTGCAACACCAGGGGATTACATAGTAATCTAGATGCTGTCCATCACCACCTCGAGACAGCAAAGCCAGCCTTGCTCTTTTTGACAGAGACGCAGATATCGTCTCCAGCGGACACTTCCTACCTCACTTATCCTGGGTACGGTTTGGAACACTCCTTCATCTCCAAGGCCGGAGTGTGCGTGTACGTCAGAGACGATATCAGCTCTCGTCGCCTTAGCAATCTTGAAGGTAGGGACCTCTCCATCCTATGGCTCCGTGTAGACAGCGACGACCATCCTCGCGTCTATGCGTGCCTCTATAGGTCCCATAGCGGTGATGCTGAAACTGACCGACTCATCGAGCACATCCAGATGGCTACAGACCTCGTGCAGCAGCAGATCCCCTCCGCAGAGATCGTCGTACTTGGCGATTTTAACGCCCACCACGCCGACTGGCTCAGTTCCAGTAAAACGGATCATGCGGGGAGATCTGTTCACGATTTCGCCCTAGCATACGGCCTGACACAACTGGTTACCACGCCCACGCGAGTCCCAGATGTGGAGGGCCAGAATCCTTCACTGCTGGACCTTCTGCTGACCTCTCATCCGGACGGTTACCGCGTAACCGTTAACGCTCCACTTGGCACTTCAGACCATTGCCTTGTCCGGAGTTCAGTGTTTATCACACTCTCGCCGCGATCGCAAGTTGTGCGCGGCCGTCGTGTGTGGCACTACAGGTCAGCAGATTGGGATAGGATGCGGACGTTCTTTGCGTCCTACCCTTGGAGACGGTTGTGCTTCTCGCCGGATAATCCCAGTACTGCTGCTGATTCTGTTGCTGATGTTGTGCTGCAGGGTATGGAGCTTTTCATCCCATCCTCTGTGGTCCCCATTGGTGGCAAGTGTCGGCCCTGGTTTGGTTCATCTTCCAGAAAAGCTTCTCGCATGAAGCAGGAGGCTTACCAAGCCTGGGCTGGCGCGGTGGCGGTGCGGGATCAAAATACCAGCGCTCTGAAAAAGAAGTACAACTTTGCCTCCAGGTCCCTCAAAAGAGACATTGCAAGGGCGAAATCGGAGCACATCGCCAGGGTTGGCGAGAGGCTTGAGCGTCTTCCTTCGGGAACTCGGGCATTTTGGTCTCTTGCCAAGGCTGTCGAAGGGAATTTTTGTAAGCCGTCCTTTCCACCTCTTCACATGGGAAATAATCCGTTGGCCTATGACGCAAAGGAGAAAGCCGATCTTCTGGCAAAACACTTTGCGTCCAACTCGACTTTGGATGACGGGGGGCAGGAGCCGCCTACCATACCGCGATGCGAGAGCTGTATGCTGGATATCCAGTTCCACCAACGCTCAGTGCGCTTAGCCCTTTTGCCCATAAGTCGAGTGGCCCGGATGGAATCCCTCCTATTGTGTTGAAGATGTGCGCTCCAGAGTTGGCACCGGTCTTAACGCGTCTTTTTCGACTCTCCTACTCCACTGGCGTAGTCCCGTCATCATGGAGGGCAGCATTGGTCCACCCGATCCCTAAAAAGGGCGATCGTTCAAATCCGACTAACTACAGGCCGATAGCCATAACGTCCCTCTTCTCGAAAATAATGGAGTCCATAATTAACCATCAACTCCTGCGGTACCTAGAGGATCATCATCTGCTTAGTGACCGGCAGTACGGTTTCCGTAAAGGTCGATCAGCTGGTGATCTTCTGGCATACCTGACACATCGCTGGGCTCAGGCGATTGAGACTAAGGGGGAAGCCTTGGCAGTTAGTTTGGACATCGCGAAAGCGTTCGATCGGGTCTGGCACAAAGCGCTTCTTTCGAAGCTCCCTTCCTATGGGCTTCCCGAGAAATTATGCGATTGGGTCACTAGCTTTCTGGCATGTAGAAGCATAAAGGTCGTAGTCGACGGTGAATGCTCTGACTCCATGTCTGTGAATGCTGGTGTCCCGCAAGGCTGTGTGCTATCGCCTACTCTGTTCCTCCTTCATATCAATGACATGCTGCCAATTAGCGGCATTCATTGTTATGCGGATGACGGTACGGGCGATGCTCTCTACACCGGCCGCGCCAATATTTCTCGGGAAAACGTCATTGAGAGTCGAAACAAACTTGTGTCTGAAGTTGAGACCGCTTTGGAAAGGGTCTCAAATTGGGGTAGACTTAATTTGGTCCAATTCAACCCGACAAAGACACAAATTTGCGCGTTCACCGCAAAAAAACTCCCGTGGGTCGTATGTCCTCGTTTTGAAGACACTCCCCTATCTGCCTCAGCCAATATTGGGATACTCGGTCTCGACGTATCGAGCGAAGTCCAGTTTCGTGGCCATTTGGAGGGTAAGGCCAAATTGGCCTCAAAAAAGCTAGGTGTGCTCAACAGATCGAGGCGGTATTTCACTCCGGCCCACCGCCTTCGTCTTTACAAAGCGCAGGTTCGGCCTCACATGGAATACTGTCCTCATCTTTGGGCAGGGGCACCCCAATACCAGCTCCTCCCTCTGGACCGCATTCAGCGGAGGGCGACTCGTATCGTCGATTGCCGGGATCTTTCAATTCGGCTGGATCTCTCTGGCACTGCGTAGAGATGTGGCTTCACTGTGCATCTTCTACCGCATTTACCATGGGGAGTGCTCCGAGGAATTGTTCGGATTGATCCCTGCCGCATCTTTCCGCCATCGTCCTACGCGACAGAAATATCATTCCCATCATCTAGATGGTTGGCAGTCCACAACTGTGCGATTTTCCCGAAATTTTCTGCCACGCACAGCAAAACTGTGGAATGAGCTGTCGCCTGCGGTGTTCCCGGACCAATACGACCTTCAAACCTTCAAGAAAAGAGCGTACTCCTTCCTAAAAGGCCGGCAACGCACTTGTGACGCCTCTGGTGTTGCGGGTGTCTATGGGCGGCGGTAATCGCTTACCATCAGGTGATACGTCTGCTCGTTTGCCCCCTATACAATAAAAAAAAAAAAAAAAAGCTCAATCCATCTCGCGACTTGTCCTTCAGGATTTTTAAATTGTAAGAGCCACTTTAATGCAGCGTGGTCAGTTCGGAGGTGGAATTTACGCCCAAGCAAATATTTGTTGAAATGTTGCAGTGTCTTCACTACGGCCAGTAGTTCCCTTCTTTTGACGCAGTAATTCCTTTCCGGCTTCGATAAAGATTTACTGAAATATGCAATAACAACCTCTTGATCACCTTTCCGCTGGGATAACACACCGCCAAGCCCAGTATCACTCGCATCTGTGTCAACTATGAATTCATTTTCGGTATCTGGATACCCTAAGATGGGTGTGTTGCATAGACGTCTTTTTAGCTCTCGAAATGCAATGTCACAACTTTCATCCCAGCAGAAATGCCTTTTCTCTTCAGTAAGTTTATGAAGGGGTTTGGCAATATCCGCAAAGTTTTTCACGAATCGCCGATAGTAGGAACACAAGCCCAAAAATGCTCTTACTTGGGTCTTGCGATCTTTTGCGGATCTGTTTGGACACCCTCTTCCGAAACCACATATCCTAAAAAGCTAACCTGCCGTTTGAAAAATGAACACTTCTTAGGACTTAACTTTAGGTTGGCACTTCGGATTTTCGATAATACGCGCTCCAGGTTCCGAATATGTTCTTCAAACGTACGGCCTACGATGACTATGTCATCCAAATAGACCAGGCAGGCATCTCCAGTTAATCCGATGAGTACTGATTCCATCAGTCTTTCAAAAGATGCTGGCGCGTTACATAATCCAAAGGGCATTACTTTGAACTGCCACAATCCTTTCCCTGTTGAAAATGCAGTCTTCTCTTTGTCCTTGGGATCAATTTCTACCTGCCAGTATCCACTTTTTAAATCCAAGGTGCTAAACCACTTAACCCCTGTTAGCATGTCCAGAGTGTCATCTATTCTAGGATAGCTGTCCTTCTTCGTAATGTCGTTTAGACGGCGGTAGTCAACACAAAAACGCATGCTGCCATCCTTTTTCTTTACCAGCACTACAGGTGAACACCATGGGCTAGATGAAGGCTCTATAACGCCATCCCTGACCATTCCATCAATCATGGTTTGCACTTCCTGTTCTCGTGCTACTGGTAGTCTTCTTGGTCGCTGACGAATAGTCAACTCACTCCCAGTGTTTATTTTGTGTTGAACCAAACCAGTCTTTCCAATATCAGCGTCATTAGTAGAGAAAATATCAGTGTACTTAACTAACATCCTCTTAGCCTTGTCAATTTCTTCCCTAGACAAGACATCTCGACAGTCTTCTAAAAGTGCTGACACGTTAACTCGTGCATCCGTGCTAATATTCGAAGTAGTCAAGTCTTGGCATCGACGCATCCAATCCACATCTTCGCAAGTGCCAATCAGTGTGCCCTTATGAATCACATGTTGCTTGTCACTAAGACTTAGCACACGTACTGCAGAGATGTTAGTGGTACTTACTAGAGTTCGTGCGATCTTTCATGGAAGATCATTATCTACCCTTTCAATAAGGACACACCGATGCATTCGTCCAGAATTATGAGGGAGACTAACTGGCATGATTGTTTCTGATCTGGGAGGAAGAACAACGTTCTTTAAGCTGTACACTTTTCCTGATGATGCTCCTTCCATGAACAGCTCTTCTTGACTACATCTCATTACACCTTGGTTTATGTCGATCTCACAACAATTGTTCTTCATGAAGTCTAGGCCAAGGATGCAATCGTCAACTATATCGGCCACGATGACGTTATGCAGGTAAACTTGGTTGCCCAACTTCAACTCCACCTTCCGTTCGCCTCGGACGGGTATGCGCTGACCAGTGGCTGTTACTAGGTTTATTTGCTCACGGTTACATGCAATGTCCCTCAGGAACCGATTTGCAAGTTGGGAACTGACAACTGTGCGAGAAGCTCCCGTATCAATAGTCAGCTTACATGACGTTCCGTTGATTTCGCCTCTGATGACCAGGCTGTTCCCATCATGAGTCTGTGATATCGAAATCCTTGGGGCTCTTTGAACACCAGCCAGCACCTGCCCCGCAGTCCTGGCGTTTACTCGTTTCCCTGCTGTTGTCGCCCTATTCTCCTGAGGCCCCTCGTATTCACTTCCTATGCTTCGCTTAGGGCAGCTGGACCGAAGGTGACCTTTTTCACCACAGGCGTAGCATCTAGGGCTGTACCCCTTAAATCGGTCCCGCAGAGGTGATGCCACAACCTCCCGGACCCGATGAGACCGATGGTCTTGTCTCACAGCTTCCACCTCCAAAGCATGGGCCAGAGCGTCCTTGAGAGTTTCATGGTGACCAAGTCTCACAGCAGCTTTAACTTCGAAGTCACGAATGCCATCGATGAAAGCTTGCACCAGATTCCCACCAACGAGCGTAGGTGCAGACTGGTATGCTTTACGGACCAGTTTCTCAACTTCCAGAGCCCATTGTTGCAAGTTTTCACCGATGCGTTGGGCACGATCCTTTAGCTGTGCACGAAACACGTGCTCCAGATGTGCGTCACCATATCTTGCCTCCAATGCCTCCAGCAGTTGCTCATAGGTAACCACCTTATCTAGGGCTTCGAGGACGGTTAGAGCCTGGTCTCGGAGACCCAAGGTGAGCGCGGTCACAGCTTGTTCCTTAGTCCAGCCGTTCACCTTCATAACAGCCTCAAACTGGATCTTGTAGGTTGACCACGAAGATGTTCCATCAAACGGCGGTACTTTGAACCCCCGCACCGAAGGGGCAGCAGTTACTGTAGTCGCCGCTCCGTCTCCAACTTTAAGGTTTCCTAAGGCCTTCTTCACGTCAGCAATCTGAGTTTCGGCCTCAGTGATACGGTTCTCGTGTTGAAGAACCTGGTCCTTCACTACCTTGATTTCTTTGCCGAAAGTCTCATGAATGCCTTTTAACAAGAGCATCTGTTCCTCCTGGCGGCGACCCTGGTCTTCCTTGTCCCGCTGTAGCTGTTCCTCTAAGCGGCGGGCCTGCTCCTCCTGGCGGCGGGCATGCTCCTCATGATGGCGGACCGGCTCCTCCTGGCGGCGGGCCTGTTCCTCCTTGACCCGCTGCAGCTGCTCTTCCAAGTGGCGGGCCTGATCCTCCTGGCGGCGAGCCTGCTCCTCCTGGCGGCGGGCCTGCTCCTCCTTGTCTCGCTGCAGCTGCTCTTCCAAACGGCGGGCCTGCTCCTCCTGACGGCGGGCCTGCTCTTGGAGCATCGCCATTAGGGCCGTGATATCTGGAGCTGCCGCCGATGTGGAAGGCGTGGTTTCCATCGCTGGCTGCTGATCTTCCGATGTAGGCAGTTGTGCACTTCCAAATCGCCTCTGATCAGCCTCTTGCTGGCGCTGACTCCTGGTTCGGATACCTTCCGTGTCTTCCTTTGGTAATACCGGCATACTTTAATCCTACTTCTGACACCAAATTGTTACGAGCTGGGTATTTAATAAATTAAAGTAGTCGATTAATTACCAAAAATAACAAAATATTTATTAACAACACTTTATACAATAAGAAATCACTAAATCACTCGTTAGTCGCACTAGAAGATCTCTTCGATGTTTATCCGCTGTATCGTGAAACAATACTGCCTCTACGGCCAACACGTTTCGCTTTTATATGGCCGTGGAAATTACTCGAAAGTACGAAAGTATTCGATCGATGTTTCTAGGCTAAATAGATTACTCTAGAGCTTCTTGTAGCACCATCTAGCGTCGAGTAATCGTCATAATGCCCACAGATGCGCGCTTTCCGACGCTAGATGGCGTTGTCCTCGATAGTTCTCGATCGTTCTCGTATAATTGAGTTCCATCTGGTTATGGCGAAACAATATTAGTAGGGCTAGTAGGATTAACATGTAAATAGATAAATATTTTGTTTTGTGTATGTGTTTAGTGTATTGTGAATAATATATAAATAATTTTAGTTATTAGTTATATAAGTTTATAAATATAGTTTTTAAGATAACATTTAGATATAAGTATGTTTGTAAATAATAATAAATTTGATACTTACTAAACTTACTATACTTATATAACCATCGCCGAACCATCTTTGATCTGTCATTCCTACATAAAATGCTTAATATCGCTATGGATTGTCCGGATCTTCTCAGTAGGATGGGTATCAACGTTCCTTCGAGGCTCCCTCGCTACCCTCGTCCATTGTTCAAACAACCGCGATGCCGAACAAATTTGGGAAAGCACTCGCCACTTGTTAGGATTGCTTATCAGTACAACACTTTATCATGTCCTTCAGAAGACATGGACGTTTTCTCGAATACACTTAAAAAGTTTCAATGTCTAATCAGCTCAAAGCTCACTGGCATGTAGGCGTTTATATGTCAATACGTTTCCATGTTGATTATTTCTTCTTCTTTTTTATCTGGATTGCTTATTGATCCTTAAGTATAGGTAGTTGTGTTACAACTGGTCTCATTTGTCAATTTGTCAATTGCATATTTTTAAGTTTGTAAAGGTGATGATGGAGGTGTCAATGGGGGGATAATAATAACATTATGTGCCCTATTTACACTTTTATTACGTTTCAAATTTATTGTATTCCTATTTTTTTATATTTGTGTGAACTTGCTTGTGCATGATGTGGTCTCCTATAAGTGAGGAAGAACATAACTTGTTATTCTACTAATTACATTTGTTTTGTTTTTGTGTATTCCTCGTTGTGAGATCCTTAAATAAATAAATAAATGTTTGTACGTGAGTTAGCCACAAATCCAAATGATACTACGACAATTCAAATCAGGGTATTTGCCCAAGGGGTCATTATCGACCCAACCAACAATGTTTTGTTCGATTGCGACTAGAAAAACATATCTCACACAAAAATAATATATGTACATTTGTAATGCACTTATTAGTTAATTAAAAAATGCTTTAATAATAACATAATAGAACAATACACGCAATACTTACATTTTATTGCACCTGGTCGCAACTATTTCTTATGAAATGATCAAGCAGTAACTTGAACTGTTTATTGTTTGTGAATGGAAAATCGCCAAATGATAAAGTTTGTCTATGTTTTCTTCAAAGTGATTTCTTCGACGATTTAAATAACGGTGTAATTAAAATTCATAAAAGTACCAGTACCATACCATATTAAAAATCGGCTTCACTAAAATGAAATATGTAAAATTTTATGTTATTTTGTACACACAATGTATGTAGTTTATGTAAGAGACGCGCTGGTCATGGTCCACTATAATTGGCAGTTTAGTATCGTACATGGAATAATTTAAGCAATCCGCAAAGTTGACGAAGGTCGCTCTCACTCGTACCTCACTCAACGCTAAATGAGTGTACTTTACGTGTACATCATTTGCGCCCTCACCGAGAATACAGTGGAGTACATCACGCTTCAACAGCTCATTCGTATCAGTCACTGTACAATTTAACATTTGCACTTATTTAAAAAACAAAACATAATTTAAGATAAAGTCAATAGTACATTTAGTAAATTTTTGACCACTCCTAATTCTGTGATATACTATTTGTAGTAGTATGTAACGCAAGTTTGATCCAAAAGTAGTGAAGTATTCAAACAGTAGTCGTAAGAATATTTAGCAAGTTTGAGTTGGTAAAATAAGTGACAGTCAAGTGTATCGTTGCAGGTGCGGGTCACGGCGCCATGGCGGCGCTAGCCAGGCTCTCGCTCTTTGCTTCACTGCTTGTCGGTGAGTACACATTCTGTACATTCCTCTTAGACATAATAAAGTCTAAGCAGAGACAGTGTGCGGTCTCACCGCGAAGTTTCCTATTGCTTTGAACTGTTACATTACCTAATCTGTCCTTTTATTAAATGTGTATAATGTTAGCCAAATTACTAGCAATTGGAGTTCCAATGGATTAAATTTGGTCGACTAAATTAAATCCAAATTAAAATCGAAAAACTATTTGATTGAATAACTTAACAAATTGTCTCAGATAACCCATTTTTTTCTAAGTCTGAAGGTTTTCATATAACTCATTACTATTTTTTTATTGTATTGTGCAGTTATTCGTCATAACACTATTTGTGTTACACACACTGATAACAACAGTTACCCGTAATTAAAAATTAACTTTAAAATTATAACTTCATATGTTTCAACTCTTGATATAAAACCAATTACAAGCTCTCTAACAGTCAAGTCTGTAATAAATAGACCCGGCACGAGCTCGTGAAAGCCTAACTCTGCGTGCGTCTACTCAGATAATAATGACGGCGCGTCAAGAGGAAGGATGATATTATAAACTTAGGAGGGCACACATTAAATATTTCCAACTCCAGTGTACACACGAGCGTGCGTGCATATGTGTGCGTTAGGTCTTATCAGAAGTGGCTGGTGCCAGTGCTCTTTAGCTAGTGGGATAAGTTTAGAGTCGTGGTGCGGTTTGAGCTGTTTCCGTGAGACGTCTGAAACTCTTGATTATAACATCAAATGTTTCAACTTTGCCAATTGCTCGCTGTGAAGGAACCGCAAATTTCAGGCAGCTACCGTTACTCCGTTACCTGTGCTTAGTGCTCAGGCAAATCCAATTCGAACTTTGCTACTTTACCTTTCCAAAACACAATTATGTTCTTTAATAGAAATATAAGGTTGTTGACGAAAGGTGCCTACTATTATAACGTGATTCCTTTGTCTTCGAGTTCACTGTCATATTATGATAACATTACTGTTCGGCGCCATTCGCTGTTTTTTACATTAATGTATAGGTATGTACTACAAACCTCACATACAAGGTTACGGTTTGACAAGACATATTAAAAAAAACTGCCAATTGACTGATTTGAATACTCACGTATTATTGTCGCTCATATAAATTAGATAAATATTGCTGTGTGTTAGGGAGTTACATTGATATTTATCGGATTAGAAACAATACTAGACTAGATTTTAATAAGCACTTAGTTTTCCTTGTATATATGTATATATATACCTGCGAGGCCTAATAAGTTTCTCCAGTGTCCGATGCTTAGACAATAAACCATTGAGAGTCCAGCTCGCTCGATTCCCTCTATTTGATTAAGTCAGATGAATCTGAATTTAATAAAGATCTAACATTCAATATCGTTACATGGCATGCACGGATTGCTCACACACGTCAATAATTAATGTAATCACTGTCACATGTTAACAGCAATATATTATCACTAAAATTCTAAAATGTTGTTGTTAGCGGGTGGCTGCTCGCGATTAATAATATTGGCATCGTAGCTTTATGCTAACGTTGTTTTAGCCGCGATTAATTGTTAAAGTAGAACCAAGTAATTGGAACAAACAAGTCGCTTCAAAGTTAAGGGAATTACACTTTAGATGATGATGGCTCACAAGGGCGAAGTTTGTCAAAGAAGGGCCGCGGCTAGCAGCGGCGCGGCGCCCGACGTCGCTCGCAGCCACTCGGCGCCCCGTTTTTTTGGGTCAAACGGTTTTAAAACTAAAGTTAAGCTGTTAGACTTTTAAGTGGCTCGAAGTTAGTCTTTTGTTCCCCTGGAGTTGCACCACGCTTCCTATTGAGACTCGTGTCCCGGGATACATTGCGACTGTTGCCAGAGGTAATCAAATAAAAAGAAAAAACAAACTTTTATTGCTTCATTCGCTTCCAAGTTTATATTTACGGAGCAACTCATCGTGAAAGGCTTGCGATTTTATCGTTTAACTATCGATGTATCCATAAACCAATTATTGTAGTACAATTTGTTTTCAATAAGTAATGAAAATAACTCTTCAACATAGTATTGAATTAGTCTATTTTCGACAATGCTATCAATATTTTACCTAAGAGTACTCAAAATCTATATAAATTTGAAATATTATTTAATTGTTGTTATTTAATGTGATAATTAGCAGGCACATGTTTTACTTAAAACAACTTGTTAAATATCTGCAAACACATATTTTGGTCAAAGATAATAAAGAATAACAAAAGTATGTTTATTTCCACCACAAAAATACATAAAAAAAATAATATATGGAAATAAGTACATAGACAAAGTTTGTAGATTAGAGTGGACCATAGCCTAAAGTAAATACTAAAAATAAAGATTAATTATAAAAAAAGCTAATACTAATTACTTGAATCGTATTTTTCTACACAGTCCTGTTTAATGTTTTGTCAATAGTTTTAAACGTTTTCACCCTTGTTTCGAAGTTTTAGCGAAGTACGAAGATGTTCTGAGTTAGAGGTTTTGTTAGTTATCCTTTCTTATTTATTACAGTCTAAAGAATCACTAGCTCTATGATTTGTTATGTGAATAGATACGGATCAACTTTAAGAGAATAAACATTGTTGAGTTACAAAAGTCAATTATATCGGTAAAACAAAGCAGTTAATACTCAAAACTTGGTAAACACTGTTAAGCTTTAAGCCTCTATAAGTTGTTAGCTGTGCGGCGCTGCGGCGCTTCGTCTCAACTTGTGAAGTTCACCGGCGGTGGCGGTGGCTTGGCGCCGCGCCCGCCTCTCCAACTCTTCTACAAGTATAACTCGTTATTGTTATGTTTCTTTTTATGTAAACTACCTGTTTAATACTCTTTTCAATGATTCACATTAGCGAGTGTGCTAAGGCACACTGCGAATCAATTGGAAACTTCATCATTCCTTGTTTTTTTTTTTACTTTTGTAAACCCCCTCGGGCCGTCACCCCGCTGGGGTTTGCGGCGTGGCTGTGTATCGGAATCGAACCGACTAAAACCACACGGTGTGCCACTCTGCGCCTGGGAAGGGAGGGGTCCGGGAACTCCTTATATTAACACGACCAGACCCCTCCCAGCGCCTGCCCGCACTGAAGCGGGCACCGCCTGCTGGTAAACTATCTCATTTTAGGCGACACACGGCACACGCGTACATCGCGGCTGGTCTTTACGCGGATGGAGGGGAAAACCCATCCCGTCCATCCGCGGCCACACTCAGGGCAGCATGAGGCGCTGATAGGCGCGCCTATCTCCACTCGGATCCGATCCGCCGCCGGCGAACCGGGCGGCGGATCGGGTCCGAGTGGAGATCGTCCTCCCGGGCCTTCTCTGCCGCCTCGCCGCGAAGACGTAATTTCGCAGAAGGTTGCAACCGCGGTAAAACTGCAATCGCTACCGGCCATGGAGCGTATGATTGCCGGTAGTGAGAGATCTCCTCCTATGACTGCAGTGAGGGCCCGACGCTGCGACGCCCAAGCAGTTTTCATTTCAAAGTAGGATTAAATATAATGCCCACTAAATTAGCAACCCTAGTGTCACTTACTAAGGAATAAAAGGATTATTATAATATTAAGTTTTATTTTTTACCATCTAAACTTTAGTTTCAGTAACAAAACAACATGATTTCAACATCATCAACACTTTTTAAAAACTTTTTGATAATAAAATGATAAGACATTAAAAAATTGTTTCTGATTTACTTTAATATTATAGCAAGAAGTGGTAAAGGTAAACTATGTATTTAATCTTCAGATCTATTTGAAACTTATCACATAACATTCAGAATGTTCTTTAGATTCTTTAATCTCTACATACTCGTACTGTATAAACACTTTTCAAAGAAAAAATGCGTCAAAGTAACATGACGTTATTAAAATTTGGCTGCACCGATATACAAAGAAATACATACACACAACCCATGCAAAATGGTTTATGGTGCATTTAATTTATTAAGATCTCGATTTCTGTGTACTGGTTCAACAGAAACCTACATTAGCCGGCGTACTTACGGAACGTGCTGCGTATTAATGTAACTACCGTGGGAGGGCCACGCTTCGGTATGAATGGGCCGGCTCGTCCGGAGTTATATCACGGCCTCACAGAAAACCGGTGTGAAACAGCACCTGCGCTGTGTTTCACCGAGGGAGTGAGGATACTGGAGGCCCATATCCCAACCACTCCCCCCTCCCTCTCCCTCTCCCCACCCCCTTCCCCATCGCCTTCACGATCCCCCAAAGGCAGGCAACGCACTTGTGACGCCTCTGATGTTGCGGATGTCCATGGGCAGCGATAGTCACTTACCATCAGGCGATACGTCTGCTCGTTTGCCCTCCATTCCATAAAAAAAAAACAAAAAACTAATAAGCTGTACCATATGTGTAGCATGTTGGGGCGAGCTGTCAATGCTGGGTCCGTCGCTGGTGGTTGAACCGGATGCGCGTGTTCAATACGCAGCGACACGAGGGGTGAGCGTGCACTGTGCTGCGCGAGGTCAACCGCCGCCCACCATCACGTGGCTCGCTGATGATGGCACCACGCTTCGGGATATACCCTCCGTGAAGTGAGTAAATACCTGCGATATACAACATTGTACACGGGATTACAGTTTTAACTGATTTGAAAACTTATCAAGCTCAAAGCAATATTGCCACTTGCACACCTTTCACGTATTAATGATAAGACTAGAGTCACGAGGCTGACCCATAATTATGTTTTATTACACTAAAACTGTAATTTTTCACGGCTAGGGCGGTAGGTAGAGCGTAACGTTATGAAATCCTGCACACAGAGCAATTTTCACTTCTCAAGAATTCTTTGCAAGCTAGCGCGACTGCATAATGTCATGTCGGTTCGGAGTTCCCTTTCAATGGATTCCGCATATGTTTGAATTCAACAAATGCTTTGCCAAAGCATAGCGTGTTTCCATTCTTGCTTCACATAGTTCCTGTGTTATTTTAATTGGTGAAATGATATTTTATGTTTATCAATTTATTTCTGATATAGAGCAAACAATAAAAGAAAATACAGATGTTTGAAGGATCTTATCTCGACACACCTCTAAGTTGAATTTATCATGTTGACCAAATGGAATTTGAGCACAAGTTGGCCACTTGTCTTGCTTACGGCAAGATTCGTTATTAAATTAAAATTACCTTTGACTAGCAGAAGTCCTACAATTGAACTTTCAAAAGATTAAACTGGTCGCAAATATTAATTATTTGGAAAAGTCAATTTATAAAACTCTGACGTGAGAGAGTGTATAATTAAATAAAAATAGGATCTTTATGAAGGTAATTTTACATAATTAGTGCCTATTGTCCATTTAAATACAGGGATTTATATGGGGCAAAGGGTGAGTAGCTTCTGACCTTCAAACTGTCATCAATCAACGATGAGTTGTCAGTGGTTTGTCGCTCTGGCCACTTACTAGGTACAAACTCTTAATACCAAATAACAAACCAGCAAAGGGAGCATGCAGCGTGTGTAATGGGTAGTAGTATTTTTATTTCATAAGTGCGTGTGAACAAATGACTGTGTGAAATGATACAGGATTGTTTATTTCTAGAATATAATATTTAATGGTACAGCTTAACATTAGACTTTATGTTTGGGAATAACATGGTTAAAGACAATCACTTATAAATCAAGTGAGTGTTAGTACAATAGAACAGAACATTGGACATTCGTAATATTGTGCAATATAATTGATCGATTGATTTCTAAGCGTCTTTCAATCTTATTGTACGATGAAATATATTGTACAATATTACTGTAGCGCCTAGGGGCCGCCTAATGTTAAACCATTTTATGAATTTTGAACATTTAAATGAAATATTTATGAATTATGGCTGTTTATATAACGGGGAGATAAGAATAAAAATAAAAATTTGGGTTTATATCACACAGTTACTTATAATTATTATGAGTTTAAACAGTGACTGGAAAGACAAAATGGTCTTGGACTCAGCATATGGATGACGATGCAGGGCATGCCAGCCGCTGTTTATGTATTTATTATTCATGTATTCGTATTATATATTCGATAAATGTATTCGTTAATGACGTTGGTAAATGGTTTCATTTGTATCAAGTGTCGATTATGTGAAGTATCGTAAATGCGAACCATATGATATAGACGCGTACACAGCAACGGAACTCTGGAGATACTGCCAACCGCGGGCGGGTACCAAGTAGCTGCTGCGATGGTGCGGTGCCGCGCCGCTAACCCACGCGGCGTGGCACTCTCCAGGGATGTCTCATTGCAGCCAGGTACTCTCCTTCGAATGATTATAATCCTCAAATATAATTATAATGATACTAGCTGACCCGACGAACTTCGTACCGCCATATTTCATTTTGAAAATATGTTCTTCATATCTGAAAAACTTGTTTTAGTCGTTATACCGTGGGAAGTTGTGACCGCCCGCATAAAGCCATAGAAGTGGACAAAAAAAAATTTTCAAGTTAACTTTTTATTTACCTTTTCATAAAGATTCACTTTAATATAGATGAAGAATGATAGTATATGCAAATGTATGGTTAGTGGTAGACGGTGGGTGGGACGTGGTGGTGAGCGCGCCCGCGGCCGTGCTGGGAGGCGTGGCCGCCGTCACGTGCGCGGCCACCAGCCAGCCCGCGCTCGTGCGGCCCGCGCTCTGGTACCGCGCAGACACCGTGCTGCACGTCGACGCACCCGATCCAAGTAACTATACCGCTTCCACTTCTATCACATTCACACACGTACACTGAGATGCACTGTACACATTTAGGTATAGGTAGTAGAGCCACGCTGATTTCAGAACTAATGAGTGGAATATTTTAATTAATTATATTTTTTGTAGACTTTCCAAAAGTGGCTCTGCTCTGCTCGATGGAAAGCATGAACAGCCATTAACTATGAACATAACACCTTTACCAGTTAATAATATTTAAGTGTCTGTTTATAATTTCAAATTAACAGCTATTCACTCAATGCTTATGAAAGTATGTTCGGTCCTTAAACCATAAAAGCAATTTTGAAAGTTGTTGTCTGTCTGTTTGTTTATTTGTTCTGGGTAATCTCTAAAACGGCTAAACTGATTTTGATGGCACTTTCATTGGCAGATTGCTGTTGTTATATGAAATAATTTATGCAATTTTTTTTAGACTAGCTTTACCCAGCGGCGTTACCCGCTTTACTGTTGTTTAAATTCAGTTAGTGTGAAAGAAAGAAATGTTTTAAGAATCAATGTATCTCCATGGCAAATTTCATTAAAATTAGTGCATCCGTAAAGCCGTTAAAGTGTAACAAAGAGACCTAATATCTAATAGACCTAATACTTTCGCATCTATTCTAACATTTAACATGAGATCTTTTAAGTAATATGGTAAATCGTTTATATGCGAGTATATGAGAAACAGTAGAAAACCCAGTATAGAGCCCTGCGGAACGCCGACCTGGTGAATTCTATCTTTCAATTAGGAAACAATTAGTTCTAAAGCAATACCATTATCACCATAATACTTAAGTTTAAGAGTACTTTTGAGAAATTGTAAAATACACGAGTTCTCCCATACGTTAAATATATGTCATAAAATAGTTGCACCAGCATCAATTGTTGAACGACACTTTGTAAAGCCATATTTTTGTTTGTGAAACAAATTATTTAGATTAAAATGTCTTTCTAGTTGTTGCAAAATACATTTTTTTTAATTTTACTAATAGCCGATAATATTGAGCTTGGCCTAAATTTACTTGGTTCAAGCCTTTGCAATATTTCATCAGGTTAGGCAAAACACCAGAATCAACACATCGATGGAATGTTACAGCTAGAAATCATTACGGTTTCCGTAAGGGTCGATCAGCTGGTGATCTTCTGGCATACCTGACACATCGCTGGGCTCAGGCGATTGAGACTAAGGGGGAAGCATTGGCAGTTAGTTTGGACATCGCGAAAGCATTCGATCGGGTCTGGCACAAAGCGCTTCTTTCGAAGCTCCCTTCCTATGGGCTTCCCGAGAAATTATGCGATTGGGTCGCTAGCTTTCTGGCATGTAGAAGCATAAAGGTCGTAGTCGACGGTGAATGCTCTGATTCCATGTCTGTGAATGCTGGTGTCCCGCAAGGCTGTGTGCTGTCGCCTACTCTGTTCCTCCTCCATATCAATGACATGCTGCCAATTAGCGGCATTCATTGTTATGCGGATGACAGTACGGGCGATGCTCTCTACACCGGCCGCGCCAATATTTCTCGGGAAAACGTCATTGAGAGTCGAAACAAACTTGTGTCTGAAGTTGAGACCGCTTTGGAAAGGGTCTCAAATTGGGGTAGACTTAATTTGGTCCAATTCAACCCGACAAAGACACAAATTTGCGCGTTCACCGCAAAAAAACTCCCGTGGGTCGTATGTCCTCGTTTTGAAGACACTCCCCTATCTGCCTCAGCCAATATTGGGATACTCGGTCTCGACGTATCGAGCGAAGTCCAGTTTCGTGGCCATTTGGAGGGTAAGGCCAAATTAGCCTCAAAAAAGCTAGGTGTGCTCAACAGATCGAGGCGGTATTTCACTCCGGCCCACCGCCTTCGGCTTTACAAAGCGCAGGTTCGGCCTCACATGGAATACTGTCCTCATCTTTGGGCAGGGGCACCCCAATACCAGCTCCTCCCTCTGGACCGCATTCAGCGGAGGGCGACTCGTATCGTCGATTGCCGGGATCTTTCAATTCGGCTAGACCCTCTGGCGCTGCGTAGAGATGTGGCTTCACTGTGCATCTTCTACCGCATTTACCATGGGGAGTGCTCCGAGGAATTGTTCGGATTGATCCCTGCCGCAACTTTCCGCCATCGTCCTACGCGACAGAAATTTCATCCCCATCATCTAGATGGTTGGCAGTCCACAACTGTGCGATTCTCCCGAAATTTTCTGCCACGCACAGCAAAACTGTGGAATGAGCTGTCGCCTGCGGTGTTCCCGGACCAATACGACCTTCAAACCTTCAAGAAAAGAGCGTACTCCTTCCTAAAAGGCCGGCAACGCACTTGTGACGCCTCTGGTGTTGCGGGTGTCCATGGGCGGCGGTAATCGCTTACCATCAGGTGATACGTCTGCTCGTTTGCCCCCTATATAATAAAAAAAAAAAAAAAAAAAAGTGGGGCTAAGTCGATTAAAATAGTTTCTATTAATTTAACCGAAATCCCCCATAAGTCCTCTGTTTTCTTAGAATAAGGAGACTTACACGTTTTTATAATGTATGTGGGGCTTCTGTATTTAAATGGAAATAAGTTGTTACATTCATTTACATTGGCCAACAATTCAGAGGCTTAACGACAATTCCGAACTGAACGCACGAGAATTCAACGTACTAGTTGTACTAACGAGTATATTTGTGAAAAAGGTATTGGGAGATTCAGCTAAACCTATTATTAATATTTAATTTTAAATAATTATGACGAAGTTTACTACGTCCAGTTTTATTATTAATAATGTAGCAATCCATGTAGCTGTTATTTTATTATTGACAAATATGGCAAGAGGTGCATTATATACGTAGGTGCCAAAATCTATAATCAGTTGCCTAATGTGATAAAATAACCAAAAAATATACAAAATTAAATATATATAAATATCACTTTACAACAACACAACAATCATGGTTATAGTTCATGGATTGCATAAATTTTAATATCATGTATTCATACATTGTAACTAACTGAGCCCCACAGGGTTACCCGCAGTACAACTGTCGCAAGTAACGCCGCAGGGCGATGCTAGTCTGATGTTAATTAGCTTTAGTTACTCCTTATACAATCAGTTATCTGCCAAAGAAAGTCTCGTCGAAATAATTTCAGACGTTCCAGAGATGAACCGGGACATACAGACAGGCAAGCAAAATATGAAAAATGATTGATATATAATTAAAATAGGTATTCAATACTTCCACTAAATACACTATTCCAGTTTAATAACAACAGTTGCCAACACCAGAATATGTAATGATGAGTTGTTGTGTGTTGTGTGCAAGCCGCTTCGACGCTTCTAGCTTCACTAAATGTCACTTAACTAATATATTAACTGGTTGTACAAATGTTGGGAATGCGTCTATGTTTTAAAATTAACCTCACTGTTTTTTTAAATGAATTGTTGTAATTATTATTTTTCTAATAAAGTAAGTAATTCTTTTCTGTATCGCAGATAAGTAATTAAATTGTTATTTATTTGTATTTTCTCATATAAATGAATTTGTGTTTATATTGTTTACTAGCTGAACCCCGCGGTGTTACCCGCGGTTATTGTCATATCGTGGGTAACGCCGCGGGGCGAAACTAGTCTAAAAAATGTAAGCCTAAGTTACTCCTTGTACCATCAGCTACCTACCAGTGAAAGTCCCGTCCAAATCGGTCCAGCCGTTCCAGAGATTAGCCGGAACAAACAGACAGACAGACAGACAGACAAAAATTTAAAAAAAAACACAAAGCTGTCATAAGCACTGCCAACAGAAGTGAAAACTCATAACTATAAACAAACGGTTGTTTTAACTTACCTGTAATGAACACCTATGCTTTTTTTAATAGTGTGCAATAAAAAGAGAGTGATTGTAATTTTTTCACAGAATACATTTTGTAAATAGATCATGAAATATTTAATTATATATTTTCATGACAAGCCAAGTTTTACCGTGGGAGAGCTATGCTTCGGCATGAATGGGTCAGCTCGACCGGAGTGATACCACGGCCTCACAGAAAACCGGTGTGAAATAGCGTTTGCGCTGTGTTTCACCGAGTGAGTGAGGATACCGGAGGCCCATACCCCAACCCCTCCCCCATCCCCTTTCCCATCCTCCAAAGGTCGGCAACGCACTTGTGACGCCTTTGATGTTGCGAGTGTCCATGGGCGGCGGTAAGCGCTTACCATCAGGTGATACGTCTGCTCGTTTGCCAACTATTCAATAAAAAAAAAAAAGTCAAAATTCCTAATAATATTATGAATATTAGTTTATTTCGTTTTTCCCCATATTTTAAGGCCCTAAACCACTAAACAGATTTTTAAAAGTCATTTGCCAATAGAAAGTTACACTATAAGTATACATTATTAGTTATTTTGTTATTTTCATTATTAGTTACACTATACTTTAAAGTACACAGCGCCGCTAAAGAAGTTTTCACTTCAATAAAGTACCAATTATTATGATTGTAAGTAGTAAATGGAAGTAAAGCTTTGATACTCCAACAGATGTCGCTGTTTTCAAAAAAATTGTAAACAATCTTTTTGATTTATAAAAGGCTTTATGTAAGTAGAATAGATGGCGCTGTTAACAATAAACATCCGTCTTACGAATTTTTTCGATCAGGACACGTGACCCTGACGCGGTGCAGGTCACGTGACACCTGACGCGAGTTTATACATTTTTACCCATTCCAAAAAAGTACACAGCGCCGATAAAGAAGCTTTCACTTCAAAAATATATATTTTGGTATGTGTACCGTATATACATTCATATGCATGTAGTAGAAAGCGGTTATTTTAATATTAAAAACAGACAGTCCAATTTTATTTATTTGTATAAATAGATAAGAAATAAACGATGTTAAGCCTGAAATGTCTGAAATGGATCTTACTTTTAAGGAAAATAACTTTTCCCAATTCAATGTATTTATTTAGCTTTCCCTTAATTTTCAGTAAAGTATTTAATTAGCTATATGCTTTAACCAGAGATTACTTCAATTACGTTTACTCATTAAAATGCCTGATGAGGAAAAACGTAGAAGAATTGCCGAACGGACAAAAGAATATTCGCCGGCATGTTTATACTATGGGTGAGGGAGGAGTTATATTAATTAAGGCCAGATCTAATTTATGAGAAAAGCGAGCGGCTGGTTGGGCACCACGCGTGACACGTGGCACTGACAAATGGAGCGCGAAACAGGGTTTGTGTTAATCTGAGCGCTGACCAGATACCAGAGAGATGTAGTGAGTTACTTTACTCGTATATAAACTGCAGAACCATAAAGTAGAAAAAGGCAGGCTTTGAAGTTACTGGCCATCCGCCACCCATCGCAAGGCTGTATTATTTGTTAGTATAGGTTTTAAATTGTTCAACGTATACTGGTAAGACTGGTGTTTTCCTTAACCTTTACGCCTCGTCTAATGTTCTCATTTTTCTTTTTCGTTACCTTCTGAGCAACTACATCAATTTTAACATGCTGCACAAAATTTCACAAAATTTTCAATTTGATTTGACTATTTCTTTTCATTTTAGTGTAATTAAATTGTACGAGCACTCGTTGCACGTTTGTTGCGCTAGGTGCCCGGCACATCGTGGCCGGCGACACGCTGCTGATCCGTGACGTGACGGCGAGTGACGCTGGCGCGTACAGCTGCCTTGCACGTCACGCGCTCACTGCCACCACGAAGCGCGCCCGGCCCGCTCACCTCACTGTCACACGTAAGTCTCCACACACTCACACGTTCCTTTAATTTTTTCAATTTCTTCATATCATTTAAACTTAATGTAGTGGCCTCTCAGTCACCTACCACCTAAAACTTTTTACAATGTGTATATGTATGTGTAATATTGGCTTGTCTAAAGGACGCAATTTAAATTAAATGGTTTTTTTAAATCTGCGACTATTATAATGTTTTCGCACTTACCAATGTTGTAATGTTTGAAAGATTCAAATTACTTCTTCGTTCGATCTTGTTTCTATTGAACTATAGCGTTTATTTATTATAAAAAACCGGCTTAGAATAAGTAAGTCGACGGTGCGTATTTCGACAGCTACCTCTGCAAACTCAGCGCCGCGCCTGGTGTCGGCGGGAGCCGAGTTGCGCTTGTCCGCGGGGAGCGACGTCTGCCTGCCCTGTGTCGCCACTGACCTTAAGCAGCCGCATTATACGTTAGTTATTTATTTGGTAACAGAATACCGCAAACGTCGACACCACAAAGGCTAATAATAATTTATTGAAATAAACAATGTGCTGTACAGGTGGTACCGCGAAAAAGACGGTCGCCTCGAGCCTGTGGGGTCGGAGTCTCCGGGAAGCTGGCCGTGGGCGGGCGGCGCTGCGCAATGCCTTCGCCGAGTGAAAGGCGCCTCGGCGGGCCTGTGGATCTGTAAAGCATACAACGTGTACGGCGATGCCACCGCGCACATAACCCTTAGTGTTCAGAATACTCTCACCGTCACCGTCGAACCCACTGTGGTCGTATGTAGCTCTATATTTTAATAAATGGAAGGCGAATCTTCTCTAAGCGAGTTGTTATATGAAGCGAGCACTCGCAGGTGGCGGATGCAGGCAGCACGGCGCGCTTCTCGTGCAGCTCGTCGGATGGCGCCGCAGCGCTGTCGTGGCTGCACAACGGCGCGCCCGTGGCGGCCGGCGCCGATCTGGTGCTGCGCGGAGTGGCGCGCGCGCACCGCGGCGTCTACCAGTGCGTCGCACGCCGAGGAACTGACTCTTCGCAAGCCACCGCTGAACTAAGGCTCGGAGGTAAATGTATTACGTACTATTATTTTTCTGTAAATGCCATACTAATACAAGTAGGACATTGCTATTACGATCTAGTCTACTGACTAATGAGTAATTTTTCTTTGACTTAAATTAATAAAAAAAAAATATAATGAGATTGTATCCATTAACACTTTTCTTATTGTCTCTAATTAATTGAGGACACTCTGTTCGTGTGTTCTTATATTACACTGCACTAAAATGGTAGTATTTTGTTCACTTCGCACTGTCACATTTGTAATAACCGTATTGTCAAGAAGCTGGATATCCTCAACGTTACTACGTACTATTGAAGTGACAATCATTATTTGTTATATAGATTTAACATTATTCAAATCTGATGTGTAACGTTCAACGTAAGATGTTCTAAAACGATCTGACAGATTGCATTTCATTTTCAAGTCGTCGTATTGGCGTTTGTAAAAACCATTTTGTAGTAGTGTTTATTTGATCATTTATCCAAATGATCGAATTACTGCCATTGGTCACAGATAGCTGCATAGTAGATTGTGTTGAATTCACATTCCTGCTTGTTGAAAGGTAAATCGAGAAACTTATCAAACCTTGTATCCGGCTCGAAGGACCATTATATGTACGCTTGCAGATATGAAGTGCACAGAGTAAAATATATGTCACTCAGTTTTAGGTTTAATGTAATTAATAATACAGGTACACTTTCACTGTTCTTTCCTCTAATGTAAGTTGTGCTGTCGTTTACAGTACATTACACACACACACTTGTTATTTGTCTAATTACACGCTTAATATATAGTACTGAGTGCCCGGACGCAGGGCTAGGGAACGCACCGTCACTAAAATATCTGTATAGTATGAGACTGAACAAACATTGTCTTTCAAATAGCGATCTTGCTTGGCTGCAAACGAGACATGAACTATGTGCATTACATTATATTACTACCAGATAATGTTATATAACATCTTATAAGTCTCTGCATACCGTGCAGGGTATCACATGCTTTCAAATCGCCTGACCTTTTGATCAGGTTTTATTTGCCCTTATTTACGTATTTTGTTGTAAAGCATGGTTGAGAACCATGCTTTACAACTTTCTTCTTTCTTTTTCTTGAGTCTTTCTTCACCCACTTCTAATATCACTTGTAATATTTGTGAAATTTCCTAAACCGTGCTCCAATACCTAGGAGATGTCTATGTATAGATAAGGGATTGCGTAGAGTCTACGTCGTAGACTAAGTGACTACGCGATTTCGTAATATACTCAAATGAGTATAATTTATTCAATGTTAATCAAACTTACTTAATGGTGCAAAAGTAGAGTATAGAGGCCCAATGCATGTATATTCCTTGAGTGAGTTTTTGGTTGCAATGCATTTTCAGCATTTTTCAAACTGGCTTTCGTGATCTATTTCTATCATATTCATTATACCTCTTTTTTTTATTATTTTCCATTTTATTATTTTTAGTCACCTCTAGCGTAGGACGATGCACGACAAGCAATAACTGACTCAGGGTTAATGGAGAGGGAGGTAGGCGAAAGTTAGGGGTCGGGGGTAGCAGCACAATCAATCTCAATGTAGTGTCGTCTGAACTGAAGTCGAAATCAATCAGCGTTCGGCATTTGTTGGAACGTCCTCGCGCCATTGTGCGCGCCCCGGACTCGCACAATGCGACCCCCGCTCCACCTCCACCGCCACCGCCGACGAGCTATTGTCACGCAGCTCTCCTTTCCGTGGCATGTCTGCATAAAATAATAATTAAAGTCAAGGCACAAAGTGCTTACTTAGGGGATAACACCGTTCCGGAGATTGGTTGCGACGCAGTTTCACACAGTCGCCATGTACTTATACTCATACTAATCATACTTTGACGTAGAAGGAGGACTGTTTTATTCTTTTTTATCTTAAGTAAAGTTAATAACTTTACATTTTGATTTCCGTGATGAATAAAAAATAATTACATTTCAAGTGTTTAATAAAACATTAGACCAATATTCAATGTTTGGTTTATCAACACATTGCTGTTGTAGGTACATATAGATAGTTTTTTAAAGTCAACTCCCGCATTAGGGAATATATCCTGTGTCGCGTAGGACTTTACAAACAACACCCAGACTCAGAATAACAATTTGTGGATCACACATAGTGTTGTCTTATATGGAATTTGAAACTACCACACTTGGCGCAGTAGGAAACGGCGTGGCGACCGGTTACACCACCAGGCTAACCGTGCAGTCAAAATTCAAAGACAAAATTTCAAAGAAAATGTCTTAACCATCAATATGCAGGTACCTTTTAGCACATAAACATTTTACTAACAATTAGTTAAAGCAGGGAAAAACGTGGAAATGATGAAAAGAAAATTGTAAAATGTGCCTCTATGTAATATTTGATGCCGTCATCGCTATCATCATACGTTAAACCTGGATCTTTTAAAGGTAAAGTTTCAACTCAACACAGCATTCGAGTCATCGTGTATTTAAGTATAAGTAGTAGGGGTAGGCGCCAACTAGCCATAACGATTGCCAAACATGTTCGTATGCCGAACGGGCCTGCCCTGCTCTCCAAAGCAAGAAGGGGTCTCAATGTTTAGAATGGTCACCCATCCTTAAACTGTCCTGGTTAGGACTGTTTAACTTTGCGATGTGGTTATATACGAAGCTTCTACTGAGCGACGACGAGCTTCTACATATTTTTTATTAATATTTTAAATATTTAAAACTCAATCATTAATATTTCATTGCATGTCGTTATTTAATCTTTTCACATATTTACAAACCTTTAATTAGTCTTAAAGATTCATTCCCAATGGCCACCATTAAAGCTATCGATGGTTATTGACGACACCCAGTGACAGCCGTCTTAAACCTTTTTAGAACAAACCAAACTGCCAGTACCATTAGTTATTCTTTTCTTTGGTTCTCTTCACCCAATGAGTTTTCACGGAGGCCTTACTCGATCAGCTAAATCTTCCCTCAATTCTGAGCCAAGCACTCAACATGTGGCGATGCACCTGTAATTCTTAAGTAGCACGTGTCCTCAGGCTGGCGGCAATTTGATTTGCGCCCACCACCCTCCCAACACCCTCGTGTTATATTGTTATAATAATTCATCAGCCTATCGGTGTTCAGTAACTTTATCTGACTTAAACGAACCGAGGCACGGCCAACGCGTGACGTCATTAATTATTATATTTTATTTAACGTCCGCCCTTCTCCTTTTAATTTAAGGTAACCTGAACCCTCTCGTTATCTCTGTTGCCGGGTTCCAAATGAGCGCGCTAACGGTCAGTACTAAAAAATGAAATACAGTTTCAGAGGAAATTGAGCAAGCATCTTTTTACTGTACTGATTTTACCCACTTTTTTTTATCTGATACTTGATTTGTAATTATAGGAACATAATTAAAATTTTGATTTTGTTTTTTATACGCTTTTATTAGCTTCATACGTGTGTATATTATTGTGTAACAAAACTTTGAAACATGATTTTGACCCCCTTCAAAACGTCGGATTAACTCAAAATGTCTCACACTTATCAAGGACCAAAGACAATCCAATATTTTAAACAGTTAGACCCATTATCCGTACTAGGATAATCAGGATCAGACATTTTTTGTTTTCCTAAAACTAGTCTTTGCGTCAAGACCAAGATGGGAAACTATCAAGTCCACCGACCACTTATTTCTCGGATCATTTAACAACTTTGTATTAGATGAAATTTTCAGAGAAGGAACCTGAGAACCGGCTATCTCATCCATGGGACGCAGCAGACGCCAAAATTGCTAATTTCTCGTATAAGTTACTTTTTAGAATAAACATCAATAAGTTCCCGATTTTATTGAAAGTCATTGATTTTCGTAGTAGTAGGATATTAGAAATATTTAAGTGAATGTTAATTATACTTATGTTCGTGTGATACACGAGTACAAGATGATTCAGACAAAGTTGGTACAAAATACATAACGGCTTTAAGTGCTGATACGTAATACCAATATGACTGCCTGCCTCGGTGGCACTCGGTGGCGCAGTGGTAGCGTATGCGACTGCTGTACTTGAAATCTCGGATTTGATGCCCGATTCGGACCAAATGTTTAAATGTATATCTATCAGAGTTTGGATGTTTTCTATGTGTAATATATATGTATGAACTTATAGTTTTTTAGAAATATAATATAATATAATATAATATACTTTATTTCTTCCTTCACAATGATAACATAACATAATTTAACAAAATCGTGGAGATCAAGCTAGCATTGTGAGAGACTGGTGCCTGTAGTAGGTATATGCTAGAGCACAACCTGTATTACTGGTCACCAGGCCCCACCCGCAGGAACTTTGATCCACATAGTCTGTCGTCAGTTAACAATTTTTGTAATCAGGGAAATGATGGAAGACAAGATTGTTAAAAAAAAGAATTAACCAACTAAATTTTTGAAGAACCAGAAGTTTTGAGAGTGTATAATGTGTACTGTGATAGTGTAAAGTAATGAGTGTAAAGTAAAAGCATTTGTATAATGTTAATTGAGGAAGTGTGTGAGTTTGAACTAAGTAAGTATTGTGTGATGCGAACTTTAAAAGTAACAAGCTTTGACAGGTAGTAACATAAGCCAACAAGTTTGGTTGATATTTCGAGTTAGACCCACTGAACAGGAGTTACATAAGCCAACAAGTTTGGTTGATATTTCGAGTTAGACCCACTGAACAGGAGTTAGTTTTTAGTATTTTAGCATCTAATCCAAATCCACCACTATACGGGTGAAGTCAGTAGTTGTTCAGTTGCCTCATAGTCAAGAGTTTTCAGATATGAAGTTACTACACCTTTGCATTTCAATCTGGTAAGAGGATAAATATTTAATACTCTGTTTAGCTTATTATAGAGAAATGGACGAGCCGAACAGAAAAATCTTCCCGAGGTCATAGTGCGCAAAGATTGTCTTACACATACATTCCCTTTACGGCGTTTATCCTTTATCAGGGCAGGATCGTAGTTGAGCATCGCATGTTGTTTCAAGACTACGTGCAATATAAAAGTCTTTCGGATTGTGAGAACATCCCATCTCCTGTACAAATCAACCGTGGGATACCGGAAAGGTAGACCGCAGCCCACCTTCAAAATCGCCCGCTGCGCCCGCTCAGCCTCTAAGAGAATAGTCTTGGCAGCACCCCCCCATGATATAATGCAATAGTCGATCAACGACTGACACAAGGCAAAATAAACCATTTTAAGTGTATGTTGGTTGGCTGTATCTCGCAGGTTTTTAAAAACGTATATCAATTTACGCAACCTCGATACAAAGATCTCCACGTGCGGTCTGAAGGTGAGAGTCTGATCGATCACAACACCTAAATACTTAATGGCGTCAGATCTCCGCAAAACAGGACAAGTGCAGGAAGTCAGTTCAGTTAAGCATTGATGAGCCGTGATGGTATGTGACGCTGAGGGAAGTAGGTTTTTCCTGTAAGCGAATGCTAAGTATTTCGTTTTCGATATGTTTAGTGTTAGTACGTTACTTCTGAGCCAGGAGGCGACCCTATTGTACCCGATTTGAGCATTATAAAAAACTTCTTCCCAGCTCTCACCACTGAAAAGCAGGGCAGTGTCGTCAGCAAAGGTGATAATTTTTCCTTTGAAGAGTTGAAGATTACATAGTTGATTAATATACACAAGAAATAATGTCGGGCCGAGGATACTGCCTTGTGGTACTCCGAACTCTAAAGGAAGCTCGCCACTCAGTGTTTGGTCTATCTTTACTCTCTGCCTTCGTCCAGTCAAGTAATCCTCGAGCAGTTGCAACGGTATACCCCTAACGCCAATCGCCTCCAGACTTACCAATAGGTGTGGGACCGAAACCGTATCGAAAGCCTTGGCTAGATCCAAAAACACCGCCAAAGACTTCCTCTTACGCTCAAGATCGGTCACGATTGAATGAAGAAGTTCATGGACTGCGTCGTTTGTTGATTTACTCCGTCTAAAACCAAATTGAGCTGGAGATAGAAGATTATGGCCCTCCAAATAATCAGTTAGACGGTTATTTATTAATCGCTCTAAGATTTTAGATAGAGTTGGCAGGATAGATATAGGTCGGTAGTTATCGACACGGCCCCTATCGCCACTCTTGTGGATTGGCTTGACCAACGCTATTTTAAATGCCCTTGGAAAAGTACCGCTATTTAAAGCCAAATTACAAATGTGAGTGATGGGCGAGACCAGTACATTTACATGTTTCTTTAAGAGTTTTCCTGAAATTTTGTCAATACCTACAGCACAGTTATCCTTTAGATTCAGAATAAGCTGATATACTTCAGCTTCATCTGTCGGCCATAGCACGAAAGAATTTAAAGGAATGTTTACAGGGTCATCGTACTGCGTGTGAGAGCCACAAACTTGCTCCGCAAGCCTTTTGCCAATGTTGGCAAAGAAATAATTTACGTCATTAATACTGCCTTCATGATCCTCGGGCCTTAAAAGACAGGCAGAATGATCAAACACTTTATTGGTACCACTTATCGTCTTGACCATCTTCCAAAGTAATCTTTTGTTGCCCCCAGCCTTTTCAAGCTCGATTTTTTCGTAGGCCTTTTTTGATTTTTTTATTAAGTAGCCACAATAATTGCGATAGCGCTTGTATATAAGTTTAAGTGTCTCATCATCTGGATCTCTCTTAGATTTCCTGTAAAGGTTGTCTCTATTTGCCATACATCGCAGCAAACCTTTAGTGATCCAGGGTTTGGTAATATGTTTGCGTTTAGGAGATAGGATCTGTTTCGTATTCCTACATATTGCCGCTGACAAGCTTGTAAGCATTTCCGTAGCCAAGTTTGAATCCTTACACTCCATAATCGACTGAAAGTTCGTGCTCTGAATATCCACACCCAGGCGGTTATAATCGAGAGTAAATCTAGTTTTGTTGTAATATTCAAGATGTTTGTTTAAAGTAAAGAAAGAGGCTACACACTCATGATCAGTGATTGAAGACTCAAAAATTAGGCAAGTCGCGTCCATTCTAGTTTTTAACATCATGTGGTCTAAGCACGTGCTACGGTGGATACCGTGTCGAGTGGGAACGCTATGCCCGGGCAGGATACCATGACTAGCTAGAAGGTTCAGGTATACATCCTTGCTGTCGTCTATGCTATTCGGACCTATATCTATGTTTATATCTCCACAAAGTATGATGTTTTTGAAGCGCTTTAAATTAATAAGAAGTAGATCCAAAGAGTTTATGAATGCCGTGGTATTCGTATGGCTTGGTGGGCGATAAATACCAACGATACAAATATCTGGACTCACAGTTAAGAGCAGACAGTTAGCATCGCTAAGTAGAGGTTCATCAGTGGTAACCGTAAGTTGAGGGTTATAATAAATTACAACACCTTCATTTTTAGTTAAATTACGAGTTGTAGACACATGGTTGAAGTTATCTAGCACTGGTATACAGCCCGTTGAAGGAAGAAAACATTCCGTTAGGATTAAAATATCCCAATTCAGACCAGATCTCTGGAGAAGTGTGCAAAGGCTGGGCAGGTTACGCGAAATACTCCGGATGTTTTGAGTCATAATCTTTAAGGTATTATGTGAACTCACCAATTGAGACACATCAGTCACGCCACAGACAACCGTCTCAGCCACGCTAATACTGTCCAGATCCAGATTAAGATTTTCTATGGCATGCATTGAAATTAGGATTACAGGATAATAGATCAAATATATAGTATTGTCACGACAATTTCATGACAATACATTTGGAAAATAAAATAAAAACTGGAATCTGGACACATTGTAAAAGATCTTAAGTATAACTTGAGACTTGACTTGACAGCTCGCTTAGTTGGGGTGTATGAAGCAAATGTGTGTAGTATTAGGTGAATGTATAAAAGATTAAAAGACGTGTAGTCTCTACTTCTGGAACTCAACGTTAAATAGTTGCATAAAACAATAATCAAAAACAAAATTAATAAAAGAGTGAATTATAAGTTATGAAATATGAAAGACTTAAAAAATATAAGAATATCAAAAAATATAAGGAACAAAAACACACCATCAAGAGTCACAAGGTGACCAAGTTTAAGTCAGTCTCTGACTTGACTTTTACAGGTTTGGCGTTCTCCTCTCTTTTAATAAACAAGTTTCCGTAGGATGTCCACGAGGCAACGAGTTTGTTGTTTTTAACTAACTGGCGGGCGAGGAAGAACAATTTTCTGGTCTTGGTCGTTAGGAACTCCGAGACATATACTGAACGACTTTCACCAGGTATCTTCAAATGAGCTGTGTTCAGCTGCATATCTTTCTTTTCGCGTTTTGATTTATTGAATGCTAAAACTTTTGATATCACTGTTTCCTTTCGGCCCGTAGTAGTGAAATCCACCACTATAGTCTCTGTTTTCAATCTGTGTACATCGCGTATTTCAGATTCGTGAATTGGCATTTCGAGTCCTGTTGACAAGCCAATTTTTTGGATAATGCCAATGAGTGACTTTTTATTTTCAGAATCCTGCCTAGGAATATTCCGAATTTCCAAAGTCGTGGACAACGATTTTTTTTCATAGCGAGCAAGTTGGTTTTCAAGAGAGATTATACGGTTTCTGTACTCCTCATTTTCTTTTTCTATATTGATCACCTTTGTAAGAAGATCCCGATGTTGAGATGTTAATACAGCGATTGATTCATGAATCTCTAAATTTTGTGACCGAATTGAATCTAGTGTATTCTTTTTTTTTTTTTTTTTTTTTTTTATACTTGAGCTACCAAAATGACTCTGCCCTGCCTGATGGAAAGCACCAGCAGAATCCAAGAGTGGTGGTCACCATCCTCAATGCAAACAAGGACAGTGCAGCATGGCGACCAGCACTATGGCGGCCTAGTGAGATGCTTTTTTACGCCCCGCTTAAAGGACCCGGGATCATAGTGGGACGGAAACACGTGCGCTGGCAGTGAGTTCCAGGCTTCGACCGCTCGGCACAGGAAGGAAGAGCCGAATCGATGAGTGCGAGAGTGTATGTCTTCCACTCTGAAGCGGTGACTTCTGAGGCCAGCACGAGTTGTCCTGTAGAGGAAGGGAGAAGGGGGGACCAGTTGGAACAGCTCTTCAGAACACTCTCCATGGTAAAGGCGATAGAGGACTGCCATAGAGGCGATATCTCTACGCAACTGCAGAGGCTCAAGGGACTCGGTGGCCTGGGGACTGCCGACAATGCGAATGGCTCGCCGCTGCAACCGGTCGAGAGCGTCGAACAGATACTGCGCGGCTCCATCGCAAAGATGAGAACAGTACTCCACGCAGGAGCGAACCTGGGTCTTGTAAAGCAGACACAGATGCCCGGGCGAGAAGAACCGTCTCACCTTATTAAGGATACCTAACTTCCGCGAGGCCGCCTTAGTGACACTCTCAACGTACTCGCGCGGGTTGAGGTCGCAGCAGATGTCCATGCCCAGGACACCGAGCCTGCCTCGTAATGGTAGTTGAGTGTTCTGAAAAGTCGGAAGGGGAAGGAATGGAGACTTTTTGGCAGAGAACGCGCACACCTGTGTTTTCTTGGCGCTAAACTCGACCAGATTCTCGCAGCCCCATTGTGAAATGCGGCCTAGAACATGGTCGAGCTGAGCGACAAGCTCCTGTCGATTTTTCTCTACATCTACCGGTTTTGCCACAGGGCGCCCAATATATCGTCCATGAACTGTGCTGTCGTCTGCATAGCAATGAATGTTGCCAAGGTCTAACATGTCATTGATATGCAGAAGAAACAGCGTGGGCGACAGGACGGAACCTTGTGGTACTCCTGCGTTAATCGACTGAACGTCTGAGGCCGCGCCGTCACAAAGTACTCTGATGCGACGTTGGTGCAGGAATCCGGCAACCCAGTTGCAGAGTTTGGGGGGCAAGCCGAATGCCGGTAGCTTGGAGAGAAGCGAACGGTGCCAAACCCTATCAAAGGCCTTGGCCATGTCCAGGCTAATAGCCAAAGATTCCCCGTGCCTGTCAATAGCCTCACCCCAAAGGTGTGTGACATACACTAGAAGATCACCCGTGGATCGGTTCGGCCTGAAACCATATTGACGATCATTAAGTAGGGTGTGATCCTCCAGGTAGTGGACCAGTTGCTTGTTTATGATCCGTTCGAATACTTTGCAGATAATGGAGGTGACAGCTATTGGGCGGTAGTTGGCCGGGTTGGAGCGGTCGCCTTTTTTGGGAATGGGTTGAACATTCGCCTCTCTCCAGGCCTCCGGAACAGTTCCCGAGGAATATGACAGGCGATACAGGCGCGTCAAAACCGGAGACAACTCTGGTGCACAGTTCTTAAGAACCACCGCCGGGATACCGTCGGGTCCACTGGCTTTCCGAACGTCGAGTGACCGAAGTTCCGCACGGACATCACTCAGCCGGATGCGAATATCCCGCATTGTTGCATCGCAGGCGGGAATGGTAGGTGGGTGCATGCCGCGGTCATCGACTCGGGAGTTAGCCGCAAAGAGATCGACAAGCAGTTTCGCTTTCTCCTGCGGCTGATGGGCAAGTGATCCGTCGGGATATTTAAGCGGTGGTAGCGTGGGCTGGCAGAAGTTGGACTGCACGGCTTTAGCCAATCGCCAGAACTTTCGGCTACCCGTAGGGTGTGCGACGAGTTCGTGGCCAAGCCGCGCAATGCGCTGGGCATCCGCTGTGATGTAAGCCTTCTTGCATTCCCTAGTGGCTTTGTTGAACGCTGCTTTTAGTCGATCCACGTCGGGGTGGCCGTGAGCGCGGGCCCTGGTCCATGCGCGGTAGGCTGATTGCTTTTGGGCAACAGCATGGGCGCATTCGCGATTGAACCAGCGACGGGTTGTTGCGCCGGCGACCTCACTGTAGGGAATGTAGTATTCCATTCCGACAGTAATCTCGCCGGCCACAGCAACCGCACATTGCGACAGATCACTGTATTTAAAGCAGCGTTGTGCCCACGGGATAGATGCGAAGTAGTCCCGCATTCCATCCCAGTCTGCAGACGAGTAGTGCCATAACCGTCTTTTTGCTGCCACTGCTCGTGGGAGGGCAACAAGAGGCACAGTGGTGGACACCAGGCAGTGATCGGAGGATCCCAGAGGGGCGAGCACCGATACACTGTACTGCTCTGGGTGACTCGTCAGCAGAAGGTCCGGCAAGGAAGGCGCTTGACTCAGTATGTCTGGTATCCTGGTGGGCTGGAGTACCAACTGGGTGAGGTCATGCGTGAGAGCGAATGCGTGGACAGTCCGACCCGCGTGGTCAGTTCTGGAAGATCCCAACCAGGACTCATGGTGGGCGTTAAAGTCTCCCAGAAACACCAGTTCAGCGGTCGGGAACTGTTCCTGCGCTTTATCCACTGCCTGACTGAGATGTTCGAAAAGTTTAGTTGTCTCGTAGTCTCCAGAATGGGATCGGTATAGGCACACGTAGATTCGGCTCATGGAGCCGGTATCCACGCGTAGCCAAATAGTGAAGAAGGATGGGTCTTCAAGGCAACGTAATCGGCGACCACAAACATCCCGCCCTGACGAAAAGACACACTCCAGCCTTAGCGAGGAAGCGCTCCTCAAGCACGTAGCCGGGGTAGAGAAGATATGTCGTGTCGGCAGGGCGGCGTATTTGTGTCTCCGTTAAGAAAAGCATGGCCGGCCGAGCCGTCTCAAGATGTTGGTGGACGGCATTGAGGTTTGCATGGAGTCCACGGATGTTAGTAAACTCCACCTCAAAAAGCGGGTTGGTGGGTGAATGGGGTGCCGCTGTTGAACGTTTATATCTTTTCTTTGCTGCCATGATTAAAATAGAGGGGGGGAAGTGGGAGCGTAAAAGGCGCGACAGTCATCGCGGCAGTGTAATACCGAGGCTCGGAATGCTGTATCGCCATACAATAGTGAGGCCTGACGGTGACCGAACCGTCGGACGGAAGGGCCCCCGTACCCTCCCGGAAGTGGTCGCCTGGTCCCACCGTCCGGTCACCAACCGGCACGACGAGCCACTCCGTGGATTATGCGCGACCTGACGGGGCAGCCTCCCAGGGTGGTTAGCCTTGGTTGGGCCCCTCTCTATGCCGCGGGCGGCCAGCGGCACCACCGTTTCTACGGGTCTCCCTGGCCGACGGTTCGATCCACATCACCCTCAACATAACTCTACGAACATTCACTGCTCGCACACTACTACGATAACTGTTACCCCTGCATCATTGGGCTCCGGTCTCGCACTCACCAGCGAAATACGACAGCTCTAAAACTGTCATTTTAGGCTGGTCTTCTGTGCGAGGGTAGTACCGCCCCGGTCGAGCCCGCCCATTCATGCTGAAATCAGCATAGCTCTACTACCTAAAAAAATTCGTAAGTAATTCAAATTTTTGATCCAGTTGTGACTTGATTTCAATAAACATGTTCTTGATTTCCAACAAGGAAGAGGAAGGTTGCTCTTCTAAGGTCCGTTTTTGGCGCTTTGTTTGATTAAAGTAACTATCCTGAGTGTCTTTGCCCAGGGTATTTAGGGCTGAATCAGAGCTATAGTGTATAGATGGAACGTCGGTCTTAAGCTCTGAGCTGGGAGGAGAGCGTTGCACCGACATAGTTAATTACAGTACCCTATTTGACAACCTATTACAGTTTCCTATTGTTAACTGTTAACTCCTGAGAGAATTAGATCGTTGCTTTTTTTTTATTTTTTTCACTCCAACGCGGGTTGCTCGAAAGATAAAGTTAGGAGCTTCGTGCGTTAGCGCAAGTGGGCGGGGAACGTCCCTTAGGCGTGTCCAGGGGCGTAGGCTAAATGGAGCGATTAGTATCAGGTGGCTCACGTGCACATAATCGTCTTCTTCTAACGAGTATTGTTCCTTGTCACTTGCTGGCACGCCTCCACTGCGATATGTTCTCCTGGTACAACACTTGTTTAAATTTTGCAATTTTCGTGTTTATTTTTTAATTAAAATTTACTTTTATGTTTGCGGATACGTCTGCTCAATGCAGAGTCCAACGGGGGAAGGGGTATGAGCAATAAAAGTATATGTATTTATATTAGTTATAGCATAAAACAAGCTCTGCTTAGTTTGGGAATAGTTGGCATCGTGTGTTAGATTTTGGTATTTTTTTTAAGTGAAACTTCTTTCGGCGCAAATTTTTTACGTATGAAACGCAATAATAATAATAATATTAGCGTCACGAAGTTGTGCAGCGTTTTTTCTGTTTTATGTAGAAGTACAATGTGCAGTGGTGGTAAATACAATTTATATATTGTACATCGGTACGTTAAGTTTTCAAATCTAAACAGCTGAACAGATTTTATTTTATTTTTAAATGACAACTCCAGCACTAGGAATTCCAGCACATTCTGTGTGGCGGGGGACTTTACAAACGTACATGAAATGGACACAAAGAACACCCAGACTCAGAACAATAACTAAACCTACGCTAAACCACTGGGCCAAACGTACAGTTACTTTAATTTTGAAATTTGATTATTAAAACACAGTAATATAACGTAAATGAATAACTTATGTTTATTTTTAGAAATAAATAAAAAGAAATATAATTTGTATTAATTTTCGACACTTTTAATAATAGGTCTTTACCTATGAAATTGCGTTTCTTTAGTACTGGTCATTTCAAATAAAAAAAAGTTTGTAATGGCTCTGTATACTAAATTCAAATTAATTTTGTTTTAAAACCATGACATTCTATTTACAAACTCAGTCTTTTGTTTTTTGATTAGCGTTGTATTTTCATTACATTTGAACATTTTTCGTCATAATGGATACTTTAAAAATTCGTGTAATTATGGAATATGAGTTCCGTCGTGGCACCAACGCGACACAAACGGCACGTAACATCAAAAACGTTTACGGAGAGAACTGTACAAACGAACGCACAACCCTTTATTGGTTTTCCCGGTTCCGTTCTGGAAATTTTGACTTGAAAAATGAAGCTCGTGGTCGTCCGGAGACTTTGGTTAACAATAATGAATTACCTAAAGGCGATTGTGGAAGCTGACGAAACTCAATCTACAGCTGAGCTAGCAGCAGCTTTTAATGTAAGCATCAAAACAATATTGATCCATTTGCGACAAATTGGCAAGGTAAAAAAGCTTGATTGATGGGTGCCCCACGACCTTAACGATCGCCAGCGCAACGTACGCGTCGAGACCTGCCTTTCGCTGCTCAACAGGCAAAGAAATGAAGGAATTTTGAAACGAATAGTTACGTGCGACGAAAAATGGATTCTTTTCGACAATCGAAAGCGCTCAGCAAGTTGGTTAGACCCTGGTTCAGCACCAAAGCAATGCCCTAAACCAAAAATGACCCCTAAAAAGGTGATGATCACTGTTTGGTGGTCTAGTGCGGGTGTGGTTCACCACAGCTTTTTACAAAACGGCATGAGCATTAATGCAGATGTGTACTGTGAAGAACTGGAGAGAATGATGGAGAAGCTTGCACATCTGCAACCAGCTTTGGTCGTCCCCACTGCTCCTTCACGACAACGCGCGACCCCATACTGCGCAACAGACAGTCTCCAAGCTGCAAGAGCTGGGGTTGGAAGCTCTCCCTCATCCGCCATACTCACCAGACCTTGCACCTACCGACTATTACTTTCCCAAAATTTAGACAACTTTTTAGTGGGTAAAAAATTCAATTCCCGAGAGGCAGTACAAAATGCCTTTGAAGAGTTTGTTGCCTCCCGTCCAGCTGATTTTTACAAGAAGGGCATCAATAAACTGCCAATGCGTTGGCAAAGATGCGTCGATTGCATGGGTGATTACTTCGAATAACAGAAATAAAAAAGTTTGAAAAAATAAGTACTTTCACTTATTGCACACAAAATGGCAATTTCATAGGTAAAGACCTAATATTTGAATTACAATTATATTCATTAAATTCCTAACATATCTTCCTTTTTCCCATCCTCTAAGTCTCGGAAATGTAAAGTTTTAGATTTGTATAAATATAAACAAGACTTAAAAATTAGTTTGCCAAAAAAGTTTCACTTGTGACATGTGTAGTTTGTACGCACGCACTTTTTATTTATTTCATTATTTTCACCATCTGCAACACTACTGTGTTGGAACAGACAAGGAGCAATTCTCGTATATAAATGTAAAAAAACTGTCATCCAGGTACTAGATATAATAAGTTTTAGTCAGATTCGAAAGGAACGCTAATTTGTTAGACTCAGCACCGGAGCTGCACTACACGTTCATCGAGCAAGCGCTGCGTCCCGGCGGCAGCGTGTCGCTGCGCTGCGCCGCCTCCGCTTCTCCACCGCCGCACTTCTCGTGGCTCCTCGACGATCAGCCCCTGGATCAGTTCCGATCGCAACACAGGCAAGGACACGCATGCTAACAGATATTACGAACAGTAGTTATGGACAGAGTAACCACAACTCATACTTTGTGTACGATCACCCGCGATGCAACTTAATAACTGTGAAATTTTCACATGTGCTGACGACAATGCCTTCCTAGCTTATGGGAAAAGTTGGATCGAAGTTAAGCTGAAGTTGAAAATAGTTTAAGGGAAGTAATAGTACGACTATCCTCAAATCTACTTACTTTAAATGGTTAAAGCAAATATATACGTTTTTATCTCCCAAACTCGCCTAAACATTCCGTGGAATCTTTAACACTTACCGCTCACTGCTGCTCCTATTCTAAGACAATTTGTTCCTGCCCTTCCCTATCAATTGTCGTAAGTATAACATATTAATATTTAGGCATCATTATTGATAAGCAATCAGACGTGCCTCCTCAGTTAGAAACCCTTACAGGACGTGTTAGAAGGCTATCGTATATTTTTAAAAACCTCCGCTTTGCCGCTGGTTATTTTTATGAAAAAATATATCGTAAGTATGGCGTGGAAATAAGTAAGTGAATGTGTACCGACGTCGACAGATACTTTATAAGTTCGGAGACGTCGTTGACGGGTGACTTGGTGTCGGTGCTAAACATGAGCGCGGTGACGGCGGGCGATGGCGGCCGCTACACCTGCCGCGCTCACAACGAGCGCGGCCATGCACACCACTCCGCGCGTCTTAACATATATGGTACACTTCTTTATACACTTTTAGTCCAAAGTCTACACCGCCGTTCCCCTTAAGGATAACTCCTGTCCCGGGGACTGTGACGAATCTGTTATGTTGCATAATAATATTTTACAGGTCCGCCATCGATACGAGCGCTCGGCCCTGTACAGGTGGTGGCCGGTGCCAACGCCACCATTTACTGCCCCTACGCTGGATATCCGATCAGGTCCATAGAGGTGCATTTTGATAGAATGATTCCTCTAATACACTACTGCTAGTATTTATTGCACATAAAGAGTCATCATTATATTTAAAAAACACTCACAAACGATTGTATAATGTGTTAATTACATGCATCGAATTGCATCCTTAGTAGCTTTTGAATGAAGATGAGGATTGTCGTCGTAGGGAATGCAATCCCGATCCGCGAGATCTAGTGCCATTTATCGAGATCAGCCCCGAAGCATAACATGACGAGATACAAGTAGTTCTGGAAACTTTAAAGAACTCTTTATTCACCACTTGCTTGTGATAACATTCAAATAAGTAATGAAAATGTTTCGTGACTTTTCTAAAATAATTAGACAATAAATGATAAGAAGAGTTATAATTTTAAGATAAATACTTTAACTTAAAATAATTTCGATTCTTAATTAATCTCATACACATCTTAGCAGTTTTCATCACGTTCTAGTTGTTCGATTTAAGCAATTGAATTAGGAAATCTTCTTCTTAATCGAATTACGATTAGAACTAAGTAATAAATGAAGGATCTCGGCTCGAGATTGCATTCCCTATTCCTTCGTCTGCATGCGATAGCAGGTGGTGTTGTGTGTGCGCAGTTCCATATCGTGGTGGAGGCGAGGCGCGGGCGTGGCGCTGGGCGGCGCGGGGCGCGTGAGCGCACGCGGCCCGGAGCTGCGGCTCGCGCCCGCGCTGCCCGCCGACGCCGGCCACTACGCGTGCGCAGTGGCCGCGCCGCACGGGCCCGCCGCCAGGCGCGACATCGACATACAAGTGCGAAGTATGAACACACATTCTACACAATAATCTATATCATCAAACTATGTGAACTTTCAATTAAAAGTGTACTCAATATTAACGATATCTTTCTCAGATCCACCAAAAATATCTCCCTTTATGTTCTCATCGGAGCTGACGGAGGGTAGCTCTGTTCAAGTTTTGTGTGGAGTGTCTTCCGGAGACAAGCCTATGTACTTCTCTTGGCTGAAGGATGAAGCACCACTGCCTGCTAATCTTCAGGTGTTCAATGGAGTTTATAAAACCCGCTGTGTACTGTCCTTCTGTAACCTGTGCGACGATCAATGACATCAATAATTCAACAACATTTATTTAATCATTACTTACTTACAATAACCTTACAGACAAAACTAACATAACGTGACGTGTCATCAAAGTTTACCAATTCTAACCTACTGTATTATATTTATAGTCAAATACAACGATGTAACAAGTAACTGCTTCCGACGTAAGTTGACGAAAGTATGATGTTAATCCCACAGGCGCATACTTTAGTAGGATGTTTCATTCTTTTTGGCGACAAATAATAACGAGTCCACACAAATTCAGGAGATGTGCTTTACATATCTATTTTAAGTGTTAAACAAAATAAAATTTCATTTACTGTTTTTACATTACATTTTTAATTCAATCAAATCGAAACTTTTTCATACTTACCAAACCCATTGGTAGAATTTCTGTTGGTAAGTTTTCTCTATGTAGAGCAAACAGAATAGTTGACCACTGGCAGCTATGTGCTTCATTTTATGTTTGCTATATGTACTCAGTATTATCACAATCTACATTAACATAGCACATTCACCGTGAACCTTAAAATTTCGTTATATTGTCACTTGTCAGCAACAGTTGCTATTCGGTCACTATTGCAATAAGGAATGTGATTTGAAAGTATATAATAATTTGGATTTTTATTGATTTTCATGATGATTTTAAATTTATTATGAGTATTTTAGTGAATTTCAAAACAATTAATTTCAAGATTTGTCCGATTGATTAACTAAGAACCCCTCAGATTACAAACTTTTTTATTTGCCTATAAAGTTTAACGGGCTTACTTAGGCTTTAAGCGCGCACACTGGCCCAACTAAACTGTCGGTTTGGTTTTAGGTGCGCACACCAGACAAACAATCGCCCGACTCCTCCGAAATAATGTTACGTATGTTTGACCTTATGCAAAAAGAAACTTAAACTTTACCAAGAGATTTCAATTACAGACATACAAGAGCCAGACGCATGGTGGAATGTACATTCGGCACTCCCGATAACAAATGGCATATTTTGCATTGCCCAATTGATGTCAATATAAATTTTAGTGTTCAACTTAATAAAACTTGTTGTGTCCTTCATAACCACGTAGGAATCAAAGATGGATTAAAGTTGACAGCTGCTCTCTAGGTATAGTTGTTCTATAAATAACTTAAAAAATAATGAAAATAATCGAAGCAGAAATAATATAAACCAAGTCGCCCAGTAGTTGATTTTTTTCCTATTTATTTCAGGACTTAGTCACGAAGTGAGTATACATATTTATATTCATTTAATACATTTATTTAGCCATCTGCAATCCTCCTCTATATAACGTTTAGATGTGCCAAATTCCATCCTCCTCCGTTCGGATAATTTAAAATAATGATTATGCTTTTCCGTCAATTAAAATCCGCGCCATTCTTATTAAGCTGTTGGCTAATAGTTTGCAGATAGTTCGCAGTTTGCGGGGGCTCTAAAGGTAGATGATATGAATAAGTATTTTGGTTGAGCGTTAGGTCAAACACTAACTCACTGGAGTTTTTTATAAGCTTGCAAAAGTGAATGCACTCTTCCTGATGAGCAGAATCCAAGACTAGAGGTCACCTTACTAATGATGAATGCAGATAATGCAACAACGCAGCATGGTGACCCGTACTATGGCGACCTATTGAGATGCTACTGCATTAATGGGGCTCCGGTCTCGTAGGTCTTCTGTGAGAGGGTAGTACCGCTCCGGCCAAGCCGGCTGCGGCCTGTTCGTGCTGAAGTCGCGTGGCTCTACTACTCGTATCTTTTACTGCTACAGCGTGGCTCTACTATTACTTGCATATGAAACGTAATAGGCGCCTATGATTGACCAAGCTCATGAAATATTAGTATTTCTTTAGGTCCGTGTCCGTGAACAAACCATAATAAAGTTGGTTATAAATGTTTTGTTTGTGGAATGTAGTTTGATTTCACTTTATTTATAAATTGTCCACGTCTGGTACAAGTCTAGTCAACACTTGGGGCCGGCTAGTCAAAGTAGGACGCATCCCATCTATACATTAATTATGTAAAATATAAAAAAGGAACATAAGAAATTTTGAATTTTCCTTTTCAAACATAACTTATCACTTTCAGTTACCACACAGGAAGGAATGTAAACTAGTAAGAAATATCGCTAGTTTGTTATATAAAAAACATTATATAGTTATTTTTGTTATATGGTTTGAGACTGCTACATCCATCCCAGTTCGCTTGTTACTGCATTACACTACTATTTATTTATTGCCAACAATTTAAATTCCGACCGTACTAATAAAAACCTCAAAAATACCTAAAATATTCTCTTAGCCATCTAAAAGCGTAAGATAGGTAGGTAGATTGAGTTAGGTAGATTGAGTTAGGTAGATTGAGTTAGGTGGATGAATTTTATTGTATATTATGTTGGCCCATACAAGAAACATTACACTATGTTGACACAGATTGAAGAGAAGAGTCTGAACGAGTTCTCGCTGCTGATGTTCTCGGACCTGTCGGCGCAGCACAGCGGCGCGTACACGTGCCGCGTGTCCAACCACGCCGCCACCGTCAACTACACTGCCCACCTCAGCGTCAAGGGTATGCAGTGAGCTTGTACAGCACGAACAAGTTGCACGTTTTTATATCGAGTGAGAGCTTTACCTCAAACGTAACGTAACTTGCATGTGCCAGTGGCTCCATCGTGGATGACGGAACCTCTCGATGCAGCGGTGCTGCTCGGCGCTCCGCTGCTGTTGGAGTGCGCTGCGAAAGGATATCCTGCACCGACTATCACCTGGTACAGGCGCATAGGTATTTTTTCATTCTCTTGGAATATAACCAACCCCACTGAGAACATAATAATATTACGAAAACAAATGACGAACGATCTAATGAATACGTATTAATGTATGTACTTATTAACTATGCGCGGTGTTACCCGCGGGCCCAAACTGATCTATGTTACCCCTATATCATCAGCTAAATAAAAGGGAAATCGGTCCAGCCGTTCCAGAGATTAACCGGAATTGACAGACACAAATAATTTAAAAATCATTTATTAATGTAAGTACCGTTATCGTGATATCTAGTACATGATTTGATGACTCTGCACTTAACAAAAATATATATAGAAAACGAGAAAAACATGACATTTATTCTGGGGCTTTATATTTTTGGAACAACCTAGGTATAGTACATGAATAATAGATACATTCATCCCGTGTCATTGGTCATGCGTTTTATATGCGGTGTGCAATATCGATCATTGAACTAAACATACTGTGTGATGTGGCTGGTACAAGGCGGCGACGGTGAACAATGGGAGCAGGTGCGCGGCACGGAGTGGGGCGGGGGGGCGGGCGCGGTGCGCGCTCTCAACGGCTCGCTGGCGGCCGAGGGCGCCGCGCGCTCCCACCAGGGCCTGTACCGGTGCGTCGCGGACAACGGTGTCGGCCCGCCGCTCGTCAAGCCCGTTAACATCACTGTACATGGTATAAGAAAACTCGATGAACGAATCGAAAAAATACTAAATGCCGTACAAATATATTTTTTCAATTAATCTCTTGCTTTAAATAATACACCTATAATAAATATATTAACTCAGAGCCGGCACACTTCGAGGGCAGCGGCGGCAACGTGTCGTGCGTGCGCGGGCGCAGCGCGTCTCTCGTGTGTCTCGCGCTGGGCGATGCGCCGCTGGACGTGCACTGGAGCCACCGCGGTGTGCGGCTCGACCTTACGTCTTACAGGTCGCTTAAATTATTCTTGAAAGATATCCCATAAAAAAGATACTTCACTTTATAGCCATATTTTTTTGTTTTGTGCACCTCCATAGAAGGCCATAGGAGTGGAAGGGTCACATGTTGGTGAGGAACGTAACCGCCGCCCATGAACACCTGCAACTCCATAGACATTTAATTTTTCTCCAAGAATAAGACAAGGAACGGGTTCGTGCCACGATAAACTCACTTGTTGGGGGAAAAAAAAACAAAACAATTTATTAACTATAGGTTTCTTTACGACCGCGTTACGACTCAGTTCGAGCTGGCCCGTTAGTGTCAAAGCAATGCTGTTGCACAATATTATTATTTGAAAACATAATGTTCGATTTGTCTGCTAAACGAGTATATCGTCGACAATTACGTTGAGAGGTACACGCAGGTGGGCGGTGACGGAGGCGCGCGCGGGTGCTGGGCTGCGCTCCACGCTGCAGCTGCGCGCTGCCGAGCGCGCGGACGGCGGCGAGTACCGTTGCCACGCACACAACCGGTACGGCCGCAGCGAGCAGCTCATGTACCTTCACGTCGACGGTGAGCTCATTGCCAAGCCGTAAAAGAATATCTTCAAGCATGTTAAATAAAGATAGTACAAGAAGCCATACGTTTTTTTTCTATACAGAACCGCCGGAAGCTCCTCTACGTCTGCTGTTGGGCGGGGTGGGATCCCGTTGGATGCGAGTGTCGTGGAGCTCGGCTCCATCCTGGACGCCCCCCATGAACACCTACACCGCGGTGTACACGGCGCTCCACGCTCTGCCCGGTGCTGAGGCGCGCCAAAATAATGTCAACCTTACCTTGGAAACTACCAGTGAGGACAGGTAATAAGCCGTCCTCACATAACAATAGTAAAAACGTGTTCAGATCTGATTTGATAAGAGAAACGTTTTAGCACATTGTTTGAAATGACCTCGACATCGATGTATCGCGTCGTGACCGCTAGTCATTGATTGTTGTTATATAGAATAGATGCAGACGGTTTGCGCACGCTGAGCGCGCGCTTGGACGGACTGCGGCCGGCTTCGGCCTATTCTCTACGTCTCACCGCTTCTAATCATGTGGGACAGTCACCGCATTCCGAGCCACTTCTTTTCGCCACATTAGATGAAGGTGAGCTAGATTTATCATCTTACGTAAATAAAAATGAATTGCCGAATTGTATGTACGCGCATAACTTCTAATCGACTGCACCAAATTGAATTATTCTTTTTTTATGTGTTCGTTATAGTTAAGACAAGGCTTGTATACAAGAAAAAATCATAAGATAAGCGGAAGGTTTTTTCATTGTCCGCGACTGTACACTGCCTGTAAGAAGCTGAGACAGATTTGTAAATATGGCGGTACGGAGTTCGCCGGCTCAGCTAGTTTCAGATAAAATTAATCGAAACAGACAAATGAAAAGTGATAGCTAATGTAACACGTCGGCTGTTCCAAAAATAGTTAGAATATAAAAACGTTTATTTACAGCTTTCCAAAATATCCCCCTGCAATTATAATGCACTTATGCATTCGGTAAACCAGTTTTCAAAACGTGTCTTGCGTGTCGAAAAATAACCGCCGAAATTCTACGACGGCCTCGTCTGCAGTGCTAAATTTTCTCTCACGAAGCATTTTTTTACCGTGAGAAATAAAAAAATATTAGCTAAATCTGAGCTGTACGGAGGATAGGGTAACATTTGTACCCCCGAATTTGTCAAATAGTCTAGTCATAGCTCTAGCAACTGTGTGAGCGGATGCGTTATCTTGGTGAAAAAGAAGGCCACGGACGCCGCTCCTTGGGCGCACGCTATCCAACTCCCCGAAAGTTTGAAGCAGACAAACTTTGCTATACCATTTACTAGTAACTGCTCTTCGGTCTTCTAGCGGAATTACTGCTACTGGTCATTGTTGCTAACAGGAGCAAACTCCCTAAAAGCAGCTTGTAACTTTTTTTGAGATTTATTGAAGTTTAATCCTCGTTTACAATCATAGAAAATCATAACACGAAAAGCTTCCCGCGTGATGTCCATTATTGCAAACAGAAGAAAAGTGACAGATAATCTTTAAACACATTCAAATAAACTCCACATTCGTGACCAGTGATCTTCACAAAGGAGGTTTGTGTTGAGATTAGCCGTCAATACAAACAATAGTTTCATGAAAGAAGCGATCGTATTTATTCTGGGGCTTTATATTTTTGAAACAACCTAGGTATAGTACATGAATAATAGATACATTCATCCCGTGTCATTGGTCATGCGGGCTGTGTTGCTCAATGTGCTCAATGGTACGTCTCGTTTACTTACACTATTCAACTATTTAATAGCACCATCAGCCTCACCGCAGAACGTTCGTGTTAGAGCAGCCAACGTGGGAGAACTGCAAGTGTCGTGGTCAGTAAGTATCTCACGCCATTCATTAATCCAACTGGTGGGGTCACCATAAAAGTGGCAAAGTTAGGATTCGGGTATACAACGGTGTACTCGTTCATCATTTAGGCTGTCTTGTTCTGTACTACTACAATCTTTTTTTGTTCTTAAAGAGATGGAAAATCAGGCGCCCCGATTGTACTTTGATGTAATCAGAACGCTTTCCCATCCTCTATCACAGCTATTAATTTTCCGCTAGAGGTCTCTGCTCCATGGTGGTCCAAGATCCACCGCCAACATTCTCTTTGCTGAGTCAACTCAATCATAGCGAAATAATATGAGAACAATTTAATGGTTAAGCAGACAGGGTCATGTATTCGCAATCTTGATCCATATCAGGCGCCTCCTCAAGATAATTGGAACGGAGAACTACTAGGGTACGTCGTTTCCTGGCGAGAGCTGAGTCGGTTCGATGAAGATGATACCGAGGACGACGACACTTCGTCCCGTCACGCCGGCAGCGCCACATCTGCGGGCTGGTCCAGCGTCGAAATCACGCTGTCGGGATTGCGTTCTTTCGCACGCTACGCGCTCACAGTACGCGCGTTCAACCGCGCCGGAGCCGGGCCACATTCGCCCGCCGTGTACGCCACCACCGCAGATGGCGTGCCCGAACTAGCGCCACGATCCGTCACCTGCGAGCCGCTATCACCGCGCACACTGCGCGTTCGGTGGACGCCGCTGTCTGCCCAGCATGCACACGCGCTAAGGGGATACGATTTACACTACACGCCGATACATTTCACTTCAAGTAAGTTGTTCGTTGGGCCTTTGACAGTATATTTTTTTCTTTGTATATCTTCGTAAAACTATAGTGTGATATTATTTGTAGCACGGAGCGGCAGCATCGCTGGAGAAGCTCAGACCGCGCGCGCTGGCGTCGCCGGTGAAGCTACGCTACAAGGGTTACAGGCTGCCTCCAACTATTCTGTGTGGGTGCAAGCCCGCGCTGACGCTGGACTGGGACCGCCCTCGATTCCTGTGTACTGTGAGACAGCTGAGGATGGTTAGTGTCCGAATCCTGGTGAATTTATAAAAAATACGGAATCTGTATCAATTAATCAAATTATTTTATGACTATATTCTAGATCCGAATTCGCTATTCGCGCGAATAAAGTATTATTCTGTCCGTCGGGAACAGTATTTTATATCGAGTAACATTTATATTATTATAATTTATTTTATTGAGGCACAAAAAGTTATTTACCTGTTAGTACTAAACATAACTGTATGTACTTTTAGATCTAATAATTCCCTGAGTTAATATAACATCTAGATTAATTTTGTGACTTAAAATTTACCCTGTGAATAGGATCCATCTCCGTTGATACTCTTTGACAAATGCAAATTTTATATTTTTCATAATAAATATAGTTCAGAGCCGAAGGCATTACAAACATCATAATAACTTTGCATTTATAGTACCGGTAGCAATCTAGTAATATGGTAAATTACACCGATACAGTACCGGAAGCGGTGAACCAGATCCGAGCACTTGGCTGCGCACCAGACGCGGTGCGTGTGACGTGGCTCGCGCCCCCCCACTCCCCGCGGCTCGCGCACTACACGCTTTACACCCGGGAGCTAGGGAAGTACGTTGTCATTCCTCGGCAGAAGTACCTTTTGACGGTTTCACGATAGCCACGATTAACACAATCACACTGTATCTTAAGAGTGGGTGGTGAGTGGGCGCAACGGGTGGATGCTGCTGAAGCAGACAGGCCTCTGGAAGAGAGACTCGGTAGCGGCGGAGAGGTGTGGCGAGAGGTGCGCGGCCTTCGTGAACGCACCGTCTACGAGTTCTGGGTTCGTGCGGCCACCGCCGCTGGGGCCGGTCCACCTTCTCGGCCGGTCACAGCCGCACCCGCACCGCCTGGTACGTAGCGTCGTGTTATTTCCACACCGCTTTATTTACGAGTATCTAGCGAATATTTAAAATATTTCAATCTTGCATCGACAGTTTCGGCTCGAATATCGTCATTCAGCCGCGTGGTGTACGCGGCTTGGGGTTCGCGCGTACGTCTCCGCTGTGCAGCTGTGGGTGCCCCGCCGCTGAAGTGGCGCTGGTCTCCGCTGCCAACCGCGCATACCATCGCCGACACTGGTGACTTGATCATACACAGTAAGAGTTGTTTTTATGTGAGCTTTATGTACCTGCTCTCACCCATGCAATTATTACATTAACTCATTCTACACATTCATTTATTTTGTTTTGAGCAACTTTAATAAAATCAATTACATAGTTTCAGATATCAGAATAACAATATTGATCGGGCTATATTAAGTTAGAATAGTCTACGTTTTTCGACTGGTGCCTAAAAAGGAAAACCTGTGTTATAAGCACCAGTTTCTTTCCAGTTTCACAGTTTGCGTTTTCACTTAGCAGTTGATTTACAATTTGCCCTAAGTTCTTCATCAACAACCCATAATGTCCCACTGCTGAGCTCGGGTCTCCTCTTCTAAGTTCTTACAGTTTCTTTATTAAAAAATAATATGTGCATGTGCTTGTGTGAGTATAAGTATATGTACGCGTGATTGGATTTGTGTGTAAGTATCTAAATGTAGATGCGTCTGTGTGTATTGTAAATCTATTATATATCATGTTGACAAGTTTATTGAGGGGATGTAGAAGAGCTTTCTTCTCTTCGTAAGATATGTTTTGAAGGTAACACGTTATTATATTCTCAAATTCATATTTAGTTTTACTATGAAAATCGAGAATATTATTATTGACTGCACGTTTGACCTAGTGGTTAAGCGGTCGCCACGCCGTTCCCTACTTCGCCAAATGTTGTGGGTTCAAATCCCACATGGAACAACACTTTGTGTGATCCACAAATCGTTGTTCTGAGTCTGGGTGTTCTTTGTGTCTGTTTCATGTATGTTTGTAAAGTCCCTCGCGACACAGGAATCATTCCTAGTGCGGGAGTTGTCTTTTTAAAAAAGAAAAAGGAAGGGTTTGGTGTACATATAAATAGCGACCAAGAATGAAATAGAATTTTTGATCAAAGGTTGTTTTACTGGTTGTGGTTTCTCCTTGAGGAATCTCTCGAGTCTAAAGTTGGTGCGTGTTTGTGTGATGAGTTTGTGGTTGTTTCTACATTACAAAGTGTCTGTTAGTCTCTTAGTAGTATTTATATTTAAATATGCAAACCTTCACAACAGCTCTCTGGGCTCGTTGAGGAGGAACTACAACATACTATTATAAATTGGCATAGTGCATGAGAAACCATTTCCAATATCGACGGATATGCAGTATGTCTCAAGTGTTCAAATATGTGTATCAATTTGGGTACACGATCACACAATTTATCAATAAGTGGTCGAATCTACATACATACACACTATGTGTCGACTCGCCCGCTTATTGATAAAACGTGATCGTTTCGTTGATCGTTCAGAGGTGGAGTCGATGTCGGGCGGCAACTACACATGCGTGGTGCGCAACGGCGGCGGTTCCGACGCGTTGTCGGTGTCGCTCGTGGTGCGCTCACCACCGGCGGCGCCGGTCCTGCGGCTGGTCCGCGCCGACGTCACAGCGTTGCTCCTGGCGTGGGCCGTGCCCAGCGACGGCGGTGCTGCGCTGCTGGGCTACACGCTGCAGTGGGCCCGCGCCGACCAGCCCGCGGGTGAGCGCGCGCGCCAGCTGCCGCCGGCCGACACGGCGCACGCGCTCTCGGGGCTGGCGTGCGGGGCCTCGTACCGCGTCACGCTGCGCGCGCACAACGCGGTGGGAAGCTCGCCGCACTCCACGCCTCTCCACACGCGTACGCGCGGCGACAGTCAGTATATTACATAATGTTTTAATGAACTGTACTTGCCGTAAAATGCCCATAATTCGTTTCATGATTTAATTACACAATACTAGTGACTCGATTAGGCTTCGCACGGAAATCTTTGAAATTCTCGGATTTCCTTATCGGGTTATTTGTGTAATCTCTTTAATCACTCCATCTATTTCTGAAAACTGTATTAAAATCCGTTGAGTAGTTTAAAAGATCTATGCGAACTGGCAGCGGCAGTGACTTCATTTAAAACTATGTAAAGTTACATTATTTAATATTTATTTTAGCAAAAAATATTATCTTATAATAATAATTAGTATAAGAAATGTAATGTGCGCGTAGAGGCTCGGGCGCCGCCGGGCAAAGCCCTGGTGTGGGCCAACAGCACAGCGCTGCGACTGAACCTGCTGGCGTGGGGCGGGCGCTGCCCGGTGGCGGCGTGGAGCGTGGCCATGCGCGCCACCGCTGCCGGCCCCGGGGCCAGCTGGCTTGAACTCGAAGCCAACGGCGAAACCGCTGAGGTGAACTTGCTTTACAGCTAATTAACTAAGTATCTAACCTTACTCAACTTAACTTCAATTAAGTTTTAAGTTGCTTTTATAAGAACTTCACATTTCTTGTTCATATTCTGTTTATGTGTCTACATGCATGATCGTACCAAGGGTAGGGCATAGGAGGGTAGCTGCACCCCCTTTTTTATTATTTTTTTTTTGTACGGTACGAACCAACTAAAAACCGCACAACGAAATCCCTGGAACCCCAACGCACCTCAGACCACCCATTGTTTGTAGGTGGCCCCCTCCTGTGTAGGAACCTTAATATTCCTATTCTATATACTATATAAGGGCGCGAGCACTTTACAAAGCTCGCGCCGCCACACCGGCCTGCTTCTGCTAAGGTGACTGGTGGCCTCACCTGTCACCCTCAGGCATGCGCTTATGGAGGACGGAGATCGTTTTGCGATGTCCGCCGCCTGAGTCATCTGCGGTACCTGGCCCGTTCTCGGGCCTGGCGGAAAGGGAAAGTTCTAAGCCTCTCTCTGTCCCGCTCCGCCATCTCCTTCGCAAGCATAACTTACTCGCAGAAAGAGACGACAGAGTTCCACGCGCTCTCACTCCGCAACATTGTTTGTTTGTTTTACCGGGCCATTTCCGCACTTAGCCCCTTCATTGGGCCATTGTGTAAGTTTGTCATCTTCCTAATCCAGCGGAGGATGGCCTCAAGAGGCATCACGGAAGCTTGCTCAGTGTACATAGAGAAATTTGTTAACAATAACCTTTGTTTCATCTTTAACTATCAGCTTTGCCGAAGACTCTTGAAAAATTTTTTTTAAATGTGATCCAACCAAGTGGCGTGCTATTGGAGAGACCTATGTCCAGTAGTGGACAGTGATAGAGTTTTTAAAATAGCTATTCTATAATTAAATAATTTCCTCTTTTCCTTTGCTCTTTCCCACATTAGGTGTGGTCGACTCTCCTTATCTTTCGGCGCCAGTATAGTCTGTCCTGGGTTGTCTGGTCAAGTAATTAGGTCTTCTTTATTAGATTGGCCATACTAGTCACCACGTCAAGGTCGGCCGTCCTCTTCTTTTCTTGACTTCAAGAAGTGCCAATGCCTTCTGAACGACATGCTCGCTGTCTCTACGCATGACGTGGCCGTAACACCTTAGGCGTGTTTCAGTGAGCTTTTCATGGACTTGAGTCACTTTGAAGCTACCTCGGACATATCTGTTTCGAATTTTGTACAGGCTCGTCACTCCGCCCGACCATCTGGTCCGGCTTTAGGTACTTGCGTACCGTCCAGGTAGTAGACGTTGGCGCTGTTTGCTGTGTTGCTGAATTTGCATTTGAGGTGTTCTGTTTTGGATCTGCTTACTTGAAGTCCTGAGTTTTCCAAAGTCGTGAGCCACTCGTTTAGTGAGACTTTCAGCTTTTCGGCAGATTCAGCCACAAGCGCAACGTCGTCGGCATACAAAAGATTCCAGGGTTGGATATTCCTTGTAACAAAGTTCATAACTATATTAAATAGCCAGGGATAGAGGGCTGAACCTTGATGAACTCCCAGTTCCACTGCGAATTCTTCAGTCAGAGCAGCGGGACTTCTAACTTTAGTGTGGATGTTGCGATACATATCTTGCATTAGGCGTATGTAGTCTTCAGGGATTAGTTGTTCTCGCATTGCTTGCCATACAAGTCTTCTCGGGACTCGGTCGAAAACTTTTTCAAGGTCAATAAATCTGAAATGAAGGCCTTTTTGTTCACACGATGCTTTTCCATCAGTATCCTCGGCCCAGAACCTGAGTACGCCTATGCCTACATATTTGTATAAAACTAACATCCATCTTCTCTAATTAATGTCTATGATCCCGACATGTGTAAACTTGGGTGATAGCAATGAACTGATACTCACTAATACAGTAGGCAATCAGTTTTACCGCCTACATACGTAGTGCTGAGGACTGACCAACACTAGTGATAAAAACATGATAACAACAGACTTAAAAGCATATTGTAAGCCTTTGTAAGGGGACGGGTGTCAAGTCCCCCCAACAACACAAAAGGAGGAACCTCTGACCAGGCGAGGTGGTTGTGCTTGGCGGGCGCTGCCCAACCGATGTTGGAATTTTGTATTTATAATAATCGGGGTGAAAACTTCTGTTGCGCAATTCAGGATTAGTACGGTTGTGTAGTACGTTACTCTGTATTCAGTGTATCTTCGATAGATGGCGCTGTCATATGTTTTCTTGTTGCGCTGTATGTGAAAGTCGTCACAACTTCATTCCCCTCGGTAGACCGATGACTACTTATTACTATTCCGAACCGGTACCACGGGTCCACAGAACAGAGAATTTATTTCTATGTTCGGTGGTCCAGTCTCGCCTTAACGAGACCCATTAACTATAATAAAATCTCTCTCTCGAGGACTTGCCTCATTCATAAGAGAAGTATATTTGTTTCAATGGACTGGTTGTGTACAGGCTAACAACCTGCGGCCGGGCTCCTGGTACGAGATCCGCGTGGTTGCTCATTCACCAGCCGGAGATACCGTTGCGCTTTATAAAGCTGCTACACACACTATTAACGGAGGTATTTATAGAACTTCACATACTGAACTGTTACAATACTATACCAATATTACACCATTTATATTTATAACCAAACAATATTATACCAATTGTGTTTCGTAGAAATCGTATTTCAGTAATTATTGGCGAAATAATGACATGACTGGCCCCGAGAGCAGTCACATTGTAAATCGTTGCCATCGGTATGCAGAGCGTTTGGGTGAAGCTGTGGAGATGCCGGCTGAAGCACACGGTGCGGCTTCAGGCGACGAGGGCAGGGCGAGGGAGGCCGCGGCCGCCGCCCTCTGGCGCACCGGACTTGCGCCCGCGCTTTTCGGTGGTGGCCTGGCGCTGCTTCTCGCTGTACTCACTGGTACACCTTCCTCCATTGAATTATCAATAAATATCAAGACGTTTTTGACTTTAACTTAAAGAAAGTCACACTTTTAAGATAATTGTTGATTATATGACAACTACATTAGCCTAGAGAGCCTAATATAGAGACTTTAGGTTTTAGCTACCCCATCAATGCCAGCTTAGAATATATATATATTACCTTGTGTATTCAATTTTTTGTCAATAAATTAGTAACTTTATTTTTAGGGTTCCGTACGTCAAAAAGAAAAAAACCGAACCCTTATAGAATCACTTTGGTGTGTATCTCTCTGTCATGACTCTTTTTCTCAGGAACGCGTAGTATCAACTTGAAATTCATATTAAATACTTACATTTACTGTCCCTTGGATCTGTAAAAAAATCAAACTGCTAAGCCAACACAATCAAAAGATAGAGCCGTTTATGCTGCGAATCGAAACTCGTGAACTCAGAATCTTGAAATTTGGTACGAAGCAACGACTTGTAGCACAGATAAAGGAAAAATTGCGAAAATCTTTTTTTTGTTACATCATATATTATAATATACCTACAGGTTTTTACGGAACCCTCGGTGCGCGAGTCCGACTCGCACTTGGACGGTTTTTTATTCGAAACTCTCGAGCTGACATTTCATGAGATCATGAAAAAAAGTATGCTTTTACTTTCTTTGCAGTATAGACATCCTACGACTTACTATTTGTTGAGGGTATGAGTGAACTAGCCCTCTGATGTGTCTATTGGCTTTAATAGCGATAAATGTGGCGAAAACCTAGGCCCAGCAGAATCTGAGCAAGTACTCCAAGCACTACGACCTTACTGATAACTGCTCTAGTAGACACCTCCATCATACCTACTACGAGTAAATACTAGCCAGTCTTGTACTTGTACCTTTCATAAACTAGTCTAATTTATTCCTTGTATCATCAGCTATTTGCCAGTGAAAGTTTCGTCAAAAATGATTTACAAATAATAATTATAACTAAAAAATTATAAACAACATAAGAATTAATTAAATAATTTGGATCTAACCATTTAATTAAATGAGAACCGTTGTTCAACCACAACGCCTGCTCGATTTATATGGCAACACAAGGAGACTAATGGCGGCCGTTCATAATATATTTGGAATGATCTTTATTACTCTATGTTATATTACCGTCGCGTCGGTTATTCATTCTTTGTACGAATTTCATACAATACACAGCATTTAAGTACCAACTGAAGTTTCCTTGAAAGGCCACACCAATTCTTTAGAACCGTTCTAATTAGAATTGTAACTTTACTGTAATTTACTCAGACTCATTGAATTATTTATTATTATTCGGAACCAACAACAAAATAGTGTTTTCAAAGACATAACTTTAAAATATTTCGTTTATTTTCGTGCCTTAGATGGAGCTGTTACAAAATTTTGCTACTTGTATGATGTCCACAAACATTTTGTTTGACAGAACAAGACTGGGGACTTTAGTTCAAGGCGTCTGCCAACTAAACCGTGGAGTCTTACGAACCCGCAGTATAGTACACAGCGGTTTTATTTAAATCCCTACTAGTGTCACACACAGTCCAATGATACAACGATCGGTGTCAAACAATCATTGATTGTAAATATGAAAACATTGTACTGTTTGTAACGCACTAGATATTAAAATGATACGTTATGTAGTAGTACGTTCTATCGATTATAATATGTATTGCGGTATGGCAGGTGTGGCGGTGGCGCGGCGACGCGCGGCGTGGTGCGTGCAGGGCGAGTGCTCCCTGCAACCTGGCGCCGTGGGCCTGCCTCACCCGCAGCTGTACACCACGGAACCGAGCAAGAGGAACGGGAAGACGCTGACTCCAACAGACGGTAATCGAGACATCACTAAACTAAATTACTTTTAGCCTCGTTACTAAATAAAATCTGGTAACCTCAGTGTCGGGGGAGCTACACGAGATCAGTCCGTACGCGACGTTCAGCATGTCGGGGGCGGAGACGCGCGGCGCGGGCTGCGCGCTGCACCTGCGCACGTTCGGGCGCGCCGAGGCGCTGGACCTGGCCGCGCCGCCGCCCCGCCCCAACCTGCTCGCGCACTCCTCCGGTGCGTACGCAAGGCCGGCTGGCTATGAGTAACGTATAGCACGCTCTGTTCTGTTGTTTTACACACTCGTCTACTGCGTGTCGGACAGAGTACGGGCGCGGGCGAGACAGTGACTCGGAGTCGAGCGGTTCCCCGTGCGCAGCGTGCGCCGCCGAACTTTATCGCCTGCCCGCCGCGCATCACTCTGGTATACGTCTTCTTTAAATTTACTGTACATTGGAAGCCAGGAGCGCCGACTGCGTAGGTGCTCGGGGGCTTGAGCACCCATGAGAAATAAACAGTGGGTGCCGAGCACCCCTTCTTTGTTTTTGTAGGCTTAGGAGGCCTAGCCATAAGAGGTCACAAGGACGAACATTCAAATTACCTTCGATTGTTGAATCTGCGATCAGAGGATATTCCCGACTTAAAAGCGCGGCTCTAACGCAGCAAATATAGGCGCTTGTCACACGATGTTACTGTATTCAATACTTCGTGAGTCAGTATATATTACGTATAATAAATCAAACTAGTACAAAATGCGTTCTATTACTCTCTGAACAAGCAAATTTCTGCTTTCTATATGTGAATGTAAAAGTTAATATACTTTTTTGGCCTTTATAAAACGGCATCAACGACATCGGAAAATGTATTTGACATTTTCAATGACGTACTAGGACAATTGAACATAAATATTAAGAAATGTAGAAGTCTACATACAGATGGCGCTGAATGTTAATGGAGCTCATTCTGGCCTTCAACCGCGGATTAAGGCTATCACACTTTGTAACTATTTCAAGTCATCAAATGAGCATGAGCATACATATATGAGATCCATCATCCAAAAGCATCTAAAAGCCGGCGCCTCTGTTCGAAACGATAGTTTATTCATTCGTAGCAATAGCTTATTTATATTTTATTCTAGTGGCACGTATAAAACTCACATTATTAACTGAATTCGTTGTACGATATGCAGAAACGCTCCCCGCGGTGGAGTCGAGCGCCGACGACACGTCGTACGGCGCGGGCGCGGGGCCGGGCGGGGGCGCGCTGCGGGCGGGAGCGCGCGCACGGCGCCGGCGCGAGCACGCGCGTCACGCTTCGCAGCCCTCCGCCAGGTACGCGCTGCTCCTCACCTCTTCGATGTAGTAGAGTTGGCAGTCACGTTGCCGCCACCCACTTACTCGTATAAATTATTGTTTCCAATTTTTTAAATCTTTTTGTACATAATCTTTGCGCATAGTTGTATAATTTTCTTAAAATTCGTAAACTGCTGTGGTCGTAAAACAATGTCGCATTAATAAACTGATCTTAAATTATTAGTTCTATGGTTGATTATATCAAGAATGTAATTATTAATAAACCGTACAGAGAGTAATGGTCTGACGTCGACCCGATCTGGTCTCTGCGTATACCACCGGAAAGATCCAGAATGCTATGATGAAATCAGACGCAGGTTAAGCTGAACTGATCTAATTTCTGTTTTCGAATTCGAACAAGACACCTGAACGACATTCAACTAAGGATCATTCAAATCTTCAAATCTCATCAGCCAGCGCCTTTGCGTTGGGTGTAGTACTTTCACGCTGCATTCTTTAGCACTAGTATCACGAGAAGTGCTCGTTCGGACTTATACTAAGCCGCCGCGCGCCGGCGCAACGGAAACCTATCACCATCACTTACATAATTGAGTCTCACTCAACCTTTCAATTATCAACTCTACTTGTCAATTGTTAAGACCAGTGCTTACTCCCAGGACAGAGTCTGCCCACGCACTGGTGACTGTTAAGCTGCAGGCCTCCATGCATAAACAACACAATGTATATGTATATCTTCAGAATAATTTCAATATGTGTCACAATGAATTCACTCCATTTAGCAGTAATCAATAAATTGGGTGAAATTAATTTTATACCTATTAGACAATAATCATATGACTACTGTTACAGAGTACAGTAAATCGACGGTCCTTACGTACTTATGGACATGTCAAAATCCGAGGTTTACAGAAGAGCGTAAGCTCTCTAGAAACAATTATACATACTTTTTTCTATAATTTTTATAATGCTATTTATCTGATCTTGACTGTTTCTACGCTGATATTAAAATAAAAGCATGGTCATGACTGTGATAGCTTTTTATACGCAGGAAAAAAGAAAATAGTGTCTGAAATAGAATTTAAATAAAATGTTTTGATAATACATAAAACATTAGTTCTGGAGTTTGCTATCTCCACCAATAACTTTGATCTACTGTTATTCATATTTTGTAGTATTGTTGCAGGTAAAACGAATACTTATAACTATAGAATTCACCACTAATTCTAAACTGTATCAAAATATCAATTTAATGAAACAATATTTCATCATGCGAACAAGCATGGGGACCTACCGTCTCATTTGGGGACGTCCCGTCTTATTTGGGGAATCCTCGTGAATGACGTTAAGTCGGACAAGACCGCGTTCGCACCGAGTGGCGCGCATTTTAAAACACCCTACAAAAATATTTATATTCTTACAAACAAGACAAGGATTTAAGTTTTTAAAAAATAACACCACATTACCTAATTTTTTATTTTATTTATTTATTTTTTAACTTACTGCACATAAAGTACAAACGCGGACTTAATGCCATTAGGCATTATCTACCAGATAACCTTCTGCTGTTATATATATAATTATACGTTTAATGATTTACCACTAAGAAAACACTACATAAGACACTGATACACTGTAAAGATCCTAAATGACACGTCCGTCACGAAACTGCACCACGCGCAGAACGAGACGTTGCTATTTATGCCATCCCGCTCGGTCCGGGCTTATCGATAACAATGTTGGTAAGAATATAGTTATCCGCATCTACGACACTTATGCGTTCTATATTTATTACTTGTTTTCTTATATGAATTGTAAATAAAATAAAGTAGATAAAAAAAAACACAAAGCAGTCATAAGCACTGCCGACAGAAGTGAAATCTCATAACACAAACGGTTGTTTTAACTTACTTGAAATGAACACCTATGCTTTTTTAATAAGTGTGCAATAAAAAGAACTAAAATTTATTATGATTGTAAGTCGTAAATGGAAGTAAAGCTTTGATACTCCAATAGATGTCGCTGTTTTCAAAAGAATTGTAAACAATCTTTTTGATTTACAAAAGGTTTTGTGTAAGTAGAAAATCGTTATTTTAATTTATTGTAAATCACTTTAAGATACTGAAATATATAAAATCATATTGAGAAAGGACCACTATCTAGAAAAACGAATGCTACCAAAGTATATCGGTAGATGGCGCTGTTTACAATAAACATCCGTCTTACGAATTTTTTCGATCAGGACACGTGACCTGACGCGAGTTTATGGTCACGTGACCTGACGCCCTGTCGCGAGTTTATACATTTTTACCCATTCCAAAAAAGTACACAGTGCCGCAAAAGAAGTTTTCACTTCAAAAATGCCATTTTTGACAAGTCTATTTACGTAGGGACCGTCGAAATGTGTGTTACAGTGCAGATTCTAATGAGAATTATAAACTAATTTTTTCTCTTTCCGATAAAGCCACCGTTTCTAAGGAGAAGATAGTAGGCGGAGCAACGCCTCGGTAATTAAATATAGAGTGCGGCGGAAACCGTAGAGACTAGAGCCCCCTCCTAAACACCCAGCATGGCTTCAGCGCTTGTCGGAGAGAACGAACGCGTGTCACTTTTGTTATGGTGACTGTTCTATCGCTCTGGTCCACTCAATAGAATAGTAAAACATTTCTTGACTTTACATATGTATCATATCTAATAATATTGCACCGTTGTCTGGTACTCTAAGAATAGTGGTAGAGCACTCACGATGACAAAAGTCAGACGCAACTCTCTGAACCACCTACACCTACTTTTTATAATTGTATATTCTATAGCAGTTATAAATTATTCAGTCAAAGAAATCTTCGAGAACTTGTAGCAAAACTAAAAGTTAATAAGATTACTGTATGAAGCTTAGCTAGTTATATCTGTATAAAACAGAATGTTCGACCTTGGTAGTGGCCCCATCGGTAAGAAGAGCGTGCATGTGAGGTGAACGATGCATGACGAGGCCTCTTGGCCCGTAGTCGCCGCTAGCTAGCCACGGGTGTGTGTCCACTGAGCTGTCCGCTGACGAGCGTGTGTTGCAGGTACTATCCGATGTCGGCAGCGGGGGCCACGAGCACGAGCGCGAGCGCGAGCCGCCGAGACCGACTGGCGTGAGCGCCGCGTCTGGGCCCATCTGTACATACTGTGTTGTAGCTGTAAGCGTTCACTGTTTTACTACGACTGACCTGATCATGTTTAATATACTAACTAAGTTTTTACAGTAATTTTCATTCCGTAACAGTGATCAAATAGACCCGATACAGAATTACCACAGTTTTCTAAGAAAAAGTTGTGTACTGTATGTTAGGGTTAGTTGGTCTGCCTAACGGAGACAGTCACTAAAGTGTTTTTTTCTTATTTTTTTTTAAAATAACTTTATCATCATCATTATTATCAACAGCCTTTTGCGATCCAGCGTAGTACATGCTGGCCCAAGCGCCTTCTAAGAAAACAGCTTTTGGCCTTATTGATGTTAGTGAAAAGTATCGATTCTAATGAAGGCATTCAAATACATTCGAAGAATTGATCTTCCCTGGATCTTAATATCTTTTTAAATAAGTTGCATTAAAATTAATTTTAAGAAAGATACATAAATAAGTTGCATTAAAATTAATTTTAAGAAAGATACAATTTCAAAGGTAAGATTGGTAGCCCTTTTCTATTGAATATTGCTACCTATAAACATAATTTGTTGTGTTGTTTGACAAACTTAGTGACTTGACACTTCGAGTCAAGCCGAGGCGAGATATCGGCTTGGTGCCGTCCTCTGCCCAGTATGCCAAGCCGCGCCATTTGAAAGCCATATTCTGTTCTGATATTGAGGTTGGTCGAAATGATACGTCCAACTCGTATTACATACATATATTGAGTAATTGTTATACTTAGTACAATAAATGGTGTTAATAAGTAATGCTACTCGTATAACAGCATGTTCGACTTATTATAAGCACCGTACATACTAGATGCTCTTAGGGAGCATACATACTTTACTATATTTAGAACTCCCATGAGGTGAAACTCTATCGAATTACGTTAAGTTAATTAAATAACAAAAACTTGACATTGTTTCTGGATACTTTCTTTTATTGTGTAACATTTGTTACATACGTTACATTCAATAAATATTGAGATTAACAAATCGATGTTACATAAAATCTCATTAGTAAGTTAGTAAAGTTATTGCGTGAAGTCTGATAAGATAAGCGAGTGCCACAGCTACAATATTGTGATGTAAATACAGCTGAATGGTATCTACTTCATTTAGTTTGGCGCAGAACTGCATAGAACGTATAAGATGACTTAATGATCTGAAACAAACAAACCCTTCGACAGATACAACTTGTACTTACATTGGTTGGTTGGTTGCTCCGTTGGTGGTTGTTTATTTACGTGACTACGATTGTAGATGGTTTCTTAACCTTCTTCAAAGTTTACAATACTAATCCTTACTTTAAAACAAAATTATGTTGTACCTTTTCAAATGTGTTTAAATAATAATAAACTTATATTTCTCATACAAGTCCGTCTGGTCTAACTGGTTTGAGTATATTGGTTTGAGGTTGACAGACCGCTGTTCGACATTCTTTAAATAATGTTTTTCTAAATCGATGCTTTTATTTACATCCACACAGAACAAATGATCGCGTTCACCACACAATCACTTGTCACGGGTGGGAATCGAACCCACAACCACTCGCTTAGTAGTCAACATCGCTAATCACTAGAGCCACTGGTTCCTCGTAGAGTCGAGACCGACCTTAACGAAAGTGTCGAGAGACAGCGGCACGACGAGCCCGGCGGCGGGGCGCAGCGGCCGCTTGGCGCGCTCCATCACCACGAGCAGCGAGCGCTGGAAGGAGACCGGCGTGCCCAACCACTGCATGCTGTATATAGACTCGCACACGTGATCGCTCTGGAACCGACAAACTCCAATACATATACTTAGGCTCGTTAAACAATCTCATGACAGAACTAGGACTCAGCCTGCACACGAGCAAATAGTGCACATACCTCATCGCTCACTTCGTTTCCATAGTAACAATACAGGAACAGCTCTGTCAGGATGCAGCTAATGAACAGCGTCATTGAGGCAAACTCTATGCTCAACACGTTTAACTGTAAATTCAATCCTGTTTTGTCATCATGTTATTGTAAAGTCATCCCTTAAAAATTTGTACAGTACTGTTTACTTTTGAATGTTTTCTTTATTACGACGACGATAACGACTTAATTCTACTCAGAAATGAATACATTTAAAACATTCTAGATGATATACAGTTTCCTTGAAACAGAATATTAATAACCTGTAATTTCCGATTGCAATTTCAGAATTACCGAGAGCCAAAATTTATGAAAAAACATCATCTCTCTTAGAGTGACGGTGCAAAGTCTTTACAATGCGTTGCTAAAAATACTCACACTAACTATTTTGTAAGCAGCCATGCACAAAATCCACCCGCCTATTCCGAATTGAATTAATATTGCTGTTCCAAATATGCCTTGAAGCATGTCCACGGTCCTGTGTGGAATAATAATATTAGCATTACAAGAGACCTTAGTTTAGCAGCAGTCGGCGATAGGTTGATTGCATGAAAGGTGATTTAGTGATGTGGTTAAAGATTTCATTTAGAGACGTCACATGAGAAATCATCTAATGAACAAATTAGCAGTAACAAAATAATTAACATAATTTCAACAGAAGCCGAAACTTTCTACCGCGCACAGGAAAACTGTGGCATGGGCTGTCGCCTGCGGTGTTCCCGGACCAATACGACCTTCAAACCTTCAAGAAAAGAGCGTACTTACTCCTTCCTAAAAGGCCGGCAACGCACTTGTAACCCCTCTGGTGTTACGGGTGTCCATGGGCGGCGGTAATCGCTTACCATCAGGCGATATGTCTGCTCGTTTGCCCGCTATATAATAAAAAAAAAGAAACAAATCAACTTTTAGATATCTACCTTCGTGTAAATATACTCCTTGTTCTTCTGCAGGAGCATTTCTAGCATCAGTTTATTACTAATAACTCAGCAACAGATATGCTTACTTGTCATGTGTTGATTAAACAACTCAAAGTGACAGCTGATGTTCAATCCTGCCTATTTATTGTTGTAGAATATATTACTCAGCACATATATTATCACTAAAAAACCACTCGTGCACTAGAAATACATCCTGTGTCACGGGAGACTTACACGAACGTCCCATGCGGGTATAGGAGCCACAGCCCACAACACTCAAAGTAGTATAAGGCGGCGAGTTACCTATTTAAACCACTGTGACTATGACATCCCTGCACTCGAATACATGTCCTTAAAAGAGACTATAGCAATGAGGTTTATACACATATTATGTATATACAGGTACCCAGTAATTATCTTATAGTGGTCCAAGCAATCGAGAAATAGTTTCATCAACATATCTTCATAGGTCTTGCCTTGGTGACATTCGACCAGCTCCGCCGCACGGCGCGGCAGGCTCTCAAAGTTGATCCTGTAAATAGGTCGTATATTAAGTGACATTGTCACACTTCACAAAAGAACTAGGCGGATTGATCGAGCACTGTAACGCTTACCGCAGTATTTGGAGCTGTGTCTTGCACTGGCTGAGGACTGTGGCTATGAATGCGTCCATAGTGGTGTTGGCTATTCCCACGAGGGTAGTCACGTAGTAGGAATACGCCAGCACTGCATAGAACCTAGCAAATAAACAAATGACTAGCTGATCCAGGCAGCTTCGTCTGTGTCTCTTTTCAATCATACTCAGCTCCTATTGCTCTAAGTGTGATGTTAACCATACTATCTTAGGCACGCGAAATAATAATAATAAATAATACGACCTTCAAACCGTCAAGAAAAGAGCGTACTCTTTCCTAAAAGGCCGGCAACGCACTTGTGACGCCTCTGGTGTTGCGGGTGTCCATGGGCGGCGGTAATCGCTTACCATCAGGCGATACGTACGATACGAAAACGGCAGTAAAATACACATTTAAAACTAATTCATGAAAGGTTTGTAAAGAAATGTTATTTCGCTAAGTTTTCAATGTGTCAACCTTTAGTAGGTATGTCAATACCAAACAAACACCTATTGATCCCATCCATTTAAAAAAAACTTACTAATAGCGGCCTAGACTTTCACAGTTATTCTTTAACTTGTAAGTAGTTTATTTGTCCTTATGTGCAAATGAAATTGCAATAGGTAACAAAAGGATGTTCAGTTTTGCGCAGACGAAGCACAAGATACGTAATATTAAACATACGATCCTTTACATAATATTTAAAAGTCCTAAGAGGATACTGACATAGTGTGTGACTGATTGTAGTCGACGTTGGTCCAAAATGGGAATTCAACGGGTTGTGCTCGCAAGTGGTACATGACGGGGAAGGTGATCCACAGCGTGCACGTCACCACGGCACAGCCGGAGTACACCGCCACGAACCTGTTGGCACTCGCTGTCGTTGCGCGCATCAGCACCTTGTGGGCCTCCGGACTTTGATTGAACAGCGGCTCTGACAATGGTAAACGATATCATCTGTTTGCAAGTACTATGATACGAGTAGACAGACCTCACTCGTCTACCTGAATTGAACACGTACCATTGAATCTACCGACCATCTCGTCAATCTTCGTTGCCTTCCCATAAAAGACGATTTGTTTCGCAATGGACGTTACATGGCAAAGCAGTAGAAACATAACGCGAGCCAGCTTGTCTATATCCCGCTGCACCTAAACGTACAAACATGGTTAGAGGCACTGACACTTAAACCTACTTCTAACACGGACCCATGTCCAATTTCTGAGCTGCACCACCTGGTACGCGTAGATACACTCCTGCAAAAGGTACAGCAATGTGAGGGCGAGTGTCAGGCTGCGATATGTTGCGTGAAATGTGTTAAACTTTTCATTGTGTTCGTTCCACAGCCGACAGAAACCGCAAATACGTAGTATTCGCAAGTGCACCGACACACTCTGAGATGACAGAGACCTGTACAGAGACACATTTCTTTCTATACTATAACAAAAATCATAAAATGTAATTATGTTGTCAATATTTGATAAACTGAGAGTTAATCCAAAATGTTTTATTAATATAATAACATTGTAATTCTCTTTTACAATTTCTTACGAACATGTTATCGCAGTCTCGTATCGTCGGTATTGTGCACGGGGCACCGCTAAATATCTCATCATAAATCTGACTGTTTCACTAATGAGGTAATGACAGTGTGCCGCTTATAATGACACGTTGCGCCACGGTGAACATACGTATTAATAACAGGTCGTGGTGGGCACGCCCACTTGCGTGACGTCCAGCACCGTACGACACAAGCGCTGTGCACTGATTCATTCCCACACCTATGAAGGTATGTTCAAGAGTTGGCATATACGGTCTAGTTGTTTTCTTTTTAATACATATTGTCTTTTCAAGAAATAACTACAAATAAAGCCGCCATTTGTATTGATCATAAATTTGATGTACCCTTGTATATAATTACTACTAGTTGAGCCGCGCAACCCCGTCTGCGTCTCCTATAGCCCGTGGCGTTATGTTATAACAGCGAGAACAAATTTGTTTACCATAAAAAAGGTTAGAGTGAGCCAACCTTAACATACGGGACAAAGTCAGTCCCACTGTTCCCAGATACTGAAAACTATGTTTAAATCTCATAGACGTTGCAACTACTTAAAAAAAAATTATATTTTGGCCGATCTAACAAGTTTTTGGGTTTCAGTTTACTAACTGAAAAATTGAGTTAAAATAGTAATATAAACATGACATGACACACATATTTTTGTAATGATCTTTTCACGATCTTTCATTTGATATCCATATTGCTAAGAAATGAAAAAACAACAACAAGTCCCGCCCCCTTTATTTACGAGCGCCATTTTGGAAATGTATATAGCCTATATAAATAAATGGTCATACATACCCACATACAAATACAAACGCTCGAAAAACATTACCCTTCTTCTGACGCAGTCGGATAAATACATAAACATGTACCCCTAGTTGACAAAACACTACAAATGTGGCACCAGCACATCGTCAAAATCATACCCATAATAATTTCAACAACCGTACCCATTTCAAAATCATGCACACATCGCTTAAATACTCGTAAGTAGATTAAAAAAATATTTGTCTGAAAAGTCCTTTTACGGGCAATTATTTTAAGTGATAACGACATAAGAAAACATTGCTGAAAAATTGCATGCTTTTATGAATTGAGTTATTATCACTGAATTATCTTTATATTAACCTATGTACATACTAGCTGACCCACGCAACCTTGTTTGCGTCTTATATTGCCCGTAGTGTGAAAATTTCCTCCGTTTTTGAAACATTCTTCATTGGTGCTCCGCTCCTATTAGTAGTTTAAAATCGTACCAGCGGTGCCTGAGATTAGCGCGTTCAAACAAACAAACTCTTCAGCTTTATTATTAGTATAGATATTAGTATAGATTATTAGAATAGATATAGATGTCAATCTCGAATCAGTAAATTTGTATCAATCTTTACTGATTCGAGATTGACATCTATATTATAGGAAGGGTATTATAGGCGAATAGAATAATTTGTAGAATCGAGAACGGACGAAAAGTGTATCCGGCGAACTGTTCATCGGTGAACCATAATTTATAAAAGCAACTTCGGATCAAAGGGGTTTCAGCGAACAGTTATTCAATGAAAGTTATATGGCCATCGACACCACAGCTTAGATAATTAATTACTATATCAAATAAGAGCTATTCCTTCTAAAGCCTGTTCTCTGTTGACATCAATAAAGATAAAATAATGAAACACTATTAAAAATTTACCATCACTTAAGCGCGATTACGGTGTTTTAAATTTTTAAAAGACTGTCCTAATTATCCACTTTAGTTACTTGTTAAGTACAAGTAAGCAATGCGATTTTAATGGATGTTTGGGTACCTCCCTGCTACCATTAAGGCGGTACTGGACTAACACAATGAATATAATATTCTATGTAATGACTTTCATAAACTGGCTCACTATTACTCGTACACTTACCCTTATAGACAGCGGCTAAAGCCGTTTAGCAGCAAGCAGCAAGCATAAATATCTCACCTACTCCACTCCAATACGACACTCCATCATTGGGATGCTCTTGATGCTCTTACGCAGCGGAACACTACGTTTCGTAACGATGGACTAAAAACGGCGGGTTTTAGACGTTTAGTCGTCCTAGCTAGTGTTTTCTGTGCGGCAAAATAGGACACAGACAAGCGGGTTGTCCTAATAAAACGAACCTACCGATGCGATACCGATACCGCAGAAGTTTAAGCCAGAAGAATTGAATAAACCTGAGGGTAATTTGACTTGTGCGTATTGTAAAAAGACGGGTCATGATGTTAGTAAATGTGTGGTACTGGGGTAGTAACTACTTGACTTGTGTGTAACGGGTAAAATAAAAAGTTCAATTCACGGTTATTCTGTACTTTTGTCCAACACTCACAAGTAAACAATAGAAGGTGCGGTAATGGAAAGATATAAGCACAAGCACAGCACAATAAACAGTTTAAGGCAGGAAGATGGATAGTCAGGGAATAGTACACAAAATAACATAAAGTACATAAGCGGTATACTAACGCTAACACAAGTACGTAAACTGAGGTAAGCAAGCGTGCGTTCAGCATCAATAACAAGTTACGATAGGCGCGCGCGCACGCCCTGTGGTCGTGCGTTGCGCGTCCATTATTTTCTACTTAGCCATTGTAGTGCACCCCAGGCGTCGGTGTAATCGATATCGATATTGAATATTTTATATAAGAAAAGTAAATATGTAAATATAGGTTAATTATAATAATATAGTATGTATACATATTGTAAGGGGTGTTTTTTTAAGCTAGATAGAACTTTAAATTGTAAAAAGTAACACAAAAAATTAAATTTTGATGAAACTTTTTTTTTTATTTGTTTCAGTATACTCTGACAAATCATCATGAATAGACTCACGCTTGAACAACGCTACGAAATTATCCAAATTTACTTTGAAAATCAGTCGTCGATTCGCGCAACTTATAGACGACTTCGTCATTTGTATGGCGTACATAATCGTCCATCTGAACAAGCCATTCGTCGAACTGTGGATAGATTTCGTACCACATACTCTCTAGAGGATGCAATAACACCAGCACGTCGAAGGAATGTGCGTACTGAAGACAATATCGCCGCTGTAAACGAAAGTGTGGAAGAAGATCCAAATTTATCGATTCGTCGTCGGTCGCAGGAATTGGGGCTCTGTCCGTCCACTACGTGGAAAATTTTGCGCAAAGATCTCGGCCTACACCCGTATAAGATCCAGCTGGTACAGGAATTGAAGCCACGAGACCATTATATGCGTCGTTCTTTCGCCGATTGGGCTCTAGAGCAGTTGGCAACTGACCCGTTGTTTTATCGCAAAATTGTGTTCAGCGATGAGGCGCATTTTTGGCTTAACGGGTTTGTTAATAAGCAAAATTGCTGCATATGGAGTGAGACCAATCCACAACAGACCCTGCAGACTCCATTACATCCAGAAAAATGCACCGTATGGTGCGGTTTTCACGCTGGTGGCATCATCGGACCTTATTTCTTCAAAAATGAGGCCGGAGCTCGCGTTACGGTCAATGGAGATCGTTACCGCACCATGATCAATGATTTTTTGTTTGAAAATATGGATGACATTGATCCGGAGGAGATGTGGTTTCAACAGGATGGCGCTACGTGCCATACGGCGAACGCAACCATCGACTTATTGAAATCAAAATTTGGCGATAAGTTGATTTCGAGAAATGGACCTGTCAATTGGCCTCCAAGGTCGTGCGATTTGACACCTCTCGATTATTTCCTGTGGGGTTACGTGAAATCACTGGTTTATGCTGATAAACCAGCAACAATTGACGCCTTGGAGGCCAGCATTGTTCGTGTTATTCGTGACATACGGCCAGCAGTGCTCGAAAAAGTGGCCCAAAATTGGACGTCCAGAATGCACTTCGTCAAGAACAGCCGCGGTGCCCATATGCCCGAAATCATTTTCAAATGTTAATGTCACGTATTGATCTTTCGAATAAAAAAAAATTTGATTACAATTTAATTTTTTGTGTTATTTTTTACAATTTCAAGTTCTATCGGGCTTAAAAAAACATCCTTTATAAGTGTAAATATATAAATAGTTATAAGATTTAGATTTAAATTCATTTCGAGATTATATAATTATATAGAAAGAAAATAGTGATTGTACGGTAAGTGTAGGTAGGTAAGTGGGTAGCGTACAAATGTTTCGCGAAACAGCGTCCACAACAGTACGGTCTGATTAATGTTAGTTTTTGTTCCTCTCTGTCCACTAAGCACAGTGACATTGTTGTCGGCGTGATTCAAGGGATTCCCGTATATACGTTGGTAGATAGTGGTGCTATTGGCGTTTCACTTATTTCCTCATCGGTTGCAAATCATTTTTCTTGCCAGCGTAAGCCCACTGACTGTCTAATAAAAGGGGGAGGCGAATCTGTAATGAATAAATGCCTACGTCACACTCACTATAGAACTGGAGGGTATTTTCCTACAAGTAGACTTACTTGTAGTGCCTGACGAATACATGAACGCGCCGGCTATAATAGGGACAGACGTATTGGACAGGTACGTGACCTACATACATAGGATTTTCTAGTTTTACTGAGATTGAGTACTTGTGTCGTGTCTAATGGCGAGGTACGTCCATCTATGAGCAAGATACAGGCTTTTCCTAACTCTCACGTTCCGCAAAATGTCAAGCAGGTTAGGCAGTTTTTAGGCTTGGCTTGGCTTTTAGGGATATTTTAGGATATTCATCACCTGATATTGCACAAAAACTGCCTGTATCCTCGGACATATCTGTTTCGAATTTTGTCTAGCCTCGTCACTCCGCCCGACCATCTGAGCATTTTCATTTCGGCCACGTGCAGCTTCTAAGCATGTTTTTCCCTTACTGTCCAGCATTCAGCCCCATATAACATCGCTGGTCTTGCTGCTGTCGTGTACACTTTCACTTTAGTGCGTATGGGCATGCGCAGGTAGCAGAGAACTCCAGTGAATGTACGCCTCGCGACATTTATTCTATGGGATACATCTGCGTCGATACTTCCGTCTCGGGTTACTATGGAGCCTAGGTATCGGAATTGGTCGACTTTTGGTACTTGCGTGCCGTTCGGGTAGTAGACGTTGGCGCGGTTGGCTGTGTTGCTGAATTTCCATTCGAGGTGTTCTGTTTTGGATCTGCTAACTCGAAGTCTTGAGTTTTCCAAAGCCGTGATCCACTCGTTTAGTGAGACTTTCAGCTTTTCGGCAGATTCAGCCACAAGCGCGACGACGTTTCGTCGGCATACAAGAGATTCCATTCAGATATTGTAACAAAGTTCATAACTATATTAAATAGCCAGGGACTGAGGGCTGAGCCTTGATGAACTCTTTCACTCAGACCAGCGGGACTTCTAACTTTAGTGTGGATGTTGCGATACATATCTTGCACCAGGCGTATGTAGTCTTCAGGGATTAGTTGTTCTCGCATTGCTTGCCATACAAGTCTTCTCGGGACTCGGTCGAACGCTTTTTCAAAGTCAATAAATGCAAAATGAAGGTCTTTTTTGTTCACACGATGCTTTTCCATCAGTGTCCTCACCACCTGAATGGCATCCGTGGTTGATTTGGATGAGGTGAACCCAAATTGATTTGGTGTAATTTTGCAGATGTCCAAGAAGCGTCTATTTAATATACGTTCCCACAGCTTCAGAGTATGAGAAGTTAGTTTTATACCTCTGTAATTACTACACAGAGTAATATCACCCTTGTTTTTATAGAAGGGTACTAGGAAGCTTTTCCGCCAGGAATCTGGAATCGTGAAGCTCCTCATTATGGTATTGAAGAGTTTTGTGAGGCATACTACAGCGATGGAGCCAAGAGCTTTTCAAAGATCTGCTGGAATCCTGTCAGGGCCAAGTGCTTTATGTTTTTTCATTTTTCGAACGGCATGCTATACTTCACATATAGTAACCTCACGATTTGGATCTTATTGATATCCTCATGTGTAGTGAGGAGCGTGTTGTCTTTGCTCTTTATAAACTTATTGTATTGGCCTTAAAGTCTAAACCCGATCTGTGCCTATTTTTGGCCAATCTGAAGACGTCGGCATCTGTATCTGCGTTATTGAATTTAGTGTAAAGGCTTTCCCGTGTCTTAGCCCTGGATTGCGCTATGCATTTTTTGGCTTTCCTGTTGGCTTCTTTGTACAGCTCGGTCGTGTTCTAGTTCGGAACTTTGCCAAGTCTTGAAAAGATCCTGTTTGTTGTTTATGGCCTCTTTAACTTCTTTGTTCCACCACGTAGGGTCTTTTCCTGTACTGATACCTCCTTTTGAAACACGTAGTATGGTACTAGCTTCACTTCTGCAGTGTGCTTCAAGTGTAGACCACATTAGATAAGATCAAAGGGGCCCAACATAATTATTCAAAGTTTATCGACTCTACTGTTTTTTTTCAGAACTAATAGACCTTATCAGTATCATCATAGTCTTAATCTTATCAAAAACATAAATGTGAAATGAGAGCCAACTTCAATATTATGATATATGCCTTGGTTGTTCACTTCAACGACAAAAGAAGTGAGATCTGAATGGGTGCCAAGTTTAATGGTCAGTCCTGAAATTTATTTACAACAACATAAAATATTTTATAACAACTTAGAATATAATTTCTTCTTAAAACTTAGGATAATATATCTCGTGTCGTCGATTGCCAGGATCTTCCAATTCGGCTAGACCAGTGTTTCCCAATTAGTGGTATGGGTACCAGGGGACGTAAAGTTGCATCAAGGGGTACGTGCAGCTATCAGTAAAAACAAGAACAATTTCCAAAATATTATTTTATAACGATCATCATCGTAAGAGTATGGAGTACCGAGCGCTATGACCAACCGTGCGCTATCCCGCACCTGTCGCATCTCCCGTCATTCGGCCGCCCCCGCCACCCGTCACCCGTTCCCGCCAGTTCGGCTTTTGTCGTGAGCCGTGTGACAATGATTTGTTTTGATTGTGAATTAAGTACTAAGCGTCGCGTTACCTCGGCCTACTATACTTTGGAAAACCGTAAGATAATTGTTTACAATTTCATTATAAATTGCAATGCAACGTAACGATGTTTAGTTTTTTTTATTATCTATAAATTCAATATAAACCGTCACTATGTGTGTTGCGATTTACGTCATCCTCTACCAGTACTCCGACACAAGAAAAAAGAAAACTTGATAACAATGCATTGTCTCTCAAAAATAGGAAATATTATGATAGTTTGGTTTTACAAGCTCTGGAGACTCTAATTCTCCTTTGCCACAGTGTGTCGCTTGTGCAGAAACGCTGTCAAATAATTCGCTTAAGCCGTCTTTACTACGTCGCCATTTAGAAACTAAACATGCTAATTTGAAAGTCTGTATCCTTCTTTTAACATAAATTAAAAGATCTCAAACAAAGACAAATATATATTGAGGCACTCTCCCAAAACACGAATGACAACGCTCTGCAAGCCTCTTTCAGAGTGAGTTATTTAATTGCTAAGCAAGCGAAACCTCACACTATTGGGGAGAACCTTATATTGCCTGCAGCAAAAGAGATAGTGAAATGTATGTTTGGAGAAAAAATGGCACGAGAACTTGATGTTATTCCTATGTCAAATAACACTGTCTCTCGTCGTATTGCAAACATGTCAGAGAATCTGAAAACCCACCAAATTAAACGGATTTTAGAAAGCGATTACTTTGCCATACAACTTGATGAATCCACAGACGAGAGAAGTTTGTTATAAACTTGGCTCAACTTCTAACGTACGTTCGTTATGTTCATTCCAAAAAGTTTCATGAAAAAATCCTGTTTTGTCGTGCCCTTTCGATTCGCACCACCTGCACCGCGCCGGGGAGGATATATTTCATACTAGCTGAACCCCGCGGTGCTACCCGCGGTACGATGATAACTGCGGGCAAAGCCGCGAGGCGAAGCTATATCTTTATAAATAGTAGCCTATGTGTTATTCTGATGTATAAGCTATATTGTGGTAAAGTTTCATTCAAATCCATTCAGTAGTTTTTACGTGAAAGAGTAACAAACATCCATACATACATACATCCATACTTACAAACTTTCGCCTTTATAATAGTAGTAGGATGGTCGACAGTTTAGTAACAGTATACCGATTGGATTGATCATAATGTGTAGGAATATGTACTGATGGTGCCAGAGCAATGGCTAGTCGTTTTTCAGGACTTGTAAAGCGGATACATATATAAATGACGAACTTAAAAACTAAACATCGTCACAGACTTCAACTTGAAGACGATTTAAGACTGAAGCTGACTGAAGGACAACCAGATTTTTAAGAGCTGTGCAAAGAAAAACGTGCACATTCGCACATTAGCGTCTTCGCCGATACATAATATTATTCTGATTTTCACTATTGTACTGTAGTTTAAAGAAAATACATGTTATTTTTTTATGTATCAGCTGTGCCCCGCGGGGTTACCCGCGGTTTAAGTAGCCTATCTGTTAATCCAGGGTGTCAACTACCTGTATATCAAATTTCATCAAAATTGGTCCAGGCGTTTGAGCGTGAATACAAATAAATAAAATTGAAGTGTCTGTTTGTAATATTCAAATAACCGCTTTCTACTACATGCATATGAATGTATATACGGTACACATACCAAAATATATATTTTTTAAATTTTTGTCTGTCTGTCTGTCTGTTTGTTCCAGCTAATCTCAGGAATCACTGGTCCGATTTGAAAAATTCTTTCGGTGTTGGATAGTCCATTTATCGAGGAAGGCTATAGGCTATATATCATCTCGCTACTACTAATAGGAGCGGAGCACCAATGAAGAATGTTTCAAAAACGGGGGAAAATTTTCACGCCACGGGCAATATAAGACGCAAACGAGGTTACGTGGGTCAGCTAGTTTATAATATTAGCGTGATGCTACATTCAGGGTACGCAGGTTTGACGTCTTTTTGAAGTGGTACGTAGCAAAAACTAATTGGGAACCACTGGGATAGTCCCTCTGGCGCTGCGTAGAGATGTGGCTTCGCTGTGCATCTTCTACCGCATTTACCATGGGGAGTGCTCCGAGGAATTGCTCGGATTGATCCCTGCCGCATCTTTCCGCCATCGTCCTACGCGACAGATATTTTATCCCCATCATCTAGATGGTTGGCAGTCCACAACTGTGGAATGAGCTGTCGCCTGTGGTGTTCCCGGACCAATACGACCTTCAAACCTTCAAGAAAAGAGCGTACTCCTTCTTAGAGGCCGGCAACCCATGTGTGACGCCTCTAGTGTTGCGGGTGTCCATGGGCGGCGGTAATCGCTTACCATCAGGCGATACGTCTGCTCGTTTGCCCCCTATATAATAAAAAAATAATAATAATAATACATTGAAGCCTACAGTTTGACTTGGCCAGTTTCCATATATACCACATCTAAGGTTTTAACTCTGGAGAGTCCAACGTAAGCCTCCCCTTTACTAAATATAGAGGAGCTTAGTGCAAGTGCACCGTGGTTCGAAATTCCTATTGTTTATTTTTTTAAAGTAATGATCTTGCACTATTGGTGGGCGCTAAATATTGAAACAATGAAACTAAATCCCAGTTAATAATGTAATAAATACGATAGTCGACTAAAGGTGTTAGTTATAAGTACATAGTTATTAGTTAGGTACTAGTTGATACATTAAGGATGGTATTCTACTGTTTGCATATTCACGTTAAGATCTTAAAATTCACATAAAGACACACTATGATCAATTTTGATTGCTGATTCTTACATTACATGCACTCTATATAAATATAAACTACCTCATTGGTCTAGACCAATATACGACTGCCAATCAAGAGGTCGTGCGTCGTGTGTTATTGAGTTTTTCGGATTATAGAAATACTTAATAATAGCTCGGACTTTGGAAGTTGGGGTCTGAGCCCCAGTCCCTCGGAGAGCACGTAAAGCTATCGGTCCTGCGACTGATCTCTGTAGTCGTGGTCGTGTCGGTTAACCGTCCCATCGGATAATGAGAGAGAGGGAACAGAGAGTGCACCTGTGTTTGCACACACACTTGTGCACTATAATATCTCCTTGGCTCTGGTATCCGTTGAGACTGGCCGCCGTGGCCGTAATCAGCTAGAACATCATCATCACAAATGTTCCTAACAGAATCAATTAATTGAAAAATTATAATAAAATGATAATTTACTAGTTTCTGATTTATTCCAATGTATTCACGCAACTACCTATGTGGATGCCAAATTTGAGCTAGCTTATCTGGAACTGTATTAGAATTTTGATCTAAAGGTGTTTCAGTGATCAAAATTAGCATGTTTGGATGTTAATATGTAAATATCCGTTTGAGGTCTTTTTATGAAATTTAGAGGACATACGTATCTTGCAAGTCTAAATACATGACCCAAATCCGACATGTCTATGTGACATAGTTATGAGAGCGTCAAAAGTGGCGGTGAATGGTTCATGTAAGAGTGGGGTGATAAAGAGAACTGAATCGCTGTGATTGCATTACATAAAGTAATACCTACTTTTACCAATTTAAATTTTTAAAACCCATACGCTTGGTATTACTCAAATGTTACACACACCTATGCAAGTAAGATCCATCCAATACATACTTGAAAGCGCAAATCACGTTTAACTTCCTATTGCTTAGTCTTTTTTATTCCGGGACATAACAATACAACAACAACAACGATATAATGCCTCAAATTAAGCGCACACCGCCGAGCTCGCCAGTGAAGTCGATGGCACCTTCTTTATTAAAACCAAAGTCAATAAATACAGATGATAACCCAGTTAGAGGCATTAAAGTCCATACACCCTGCAATGTAAACACACAAAGAGGTAGTAAAGCTAATTTGTCACCAACAATTGCACCTGATTATGAAATCGTAACGGACAAAGTAGATTCTCAGTTGCTAGAAGAACTTCGGGAGTTGCGGTCAGTTATGATGTTGCGCATGGACAGCCAGGCAAATGCAATTAAAGACCTACAAACCCAATTCTGCCAAACAAAAACTGATCTAAATCTTCTGATAAAAATGATAGGCGGACTCGAGGAAAAAATTGAACATAGGATAACTGAAATGACCTGTCAGCACCAAGAAGCGGCAGATATACTACAGGAAACCTCAGCTTCTTCTTCTTGTGTCACCGCAGAAAGTATTCAGGACAAGAATCCGTGCCATAAAAAATCTAATCAAATGTCTAGTAAAGATCAACGGGCCGTTATTTTACAAAATGACAACAGAAATGGGGCCACGAAACCATCTCCGATTTTGGATATGACATCGTGCACAGATACCTCGCGAATGTCAGAACATCAAGACGGTAACAATACAATAGTAGATTGGACATTAGTACAGAAAAATAAGAGGCTGAGTGGACGCTCCAAAATGGTAGGAACGGGGAAGAGCACTCAATTGGTGGCTATACAAGCTACAGAAAGAAAGAGATATCTGCACGTATGGCGTTTACATCCTGACACAACAAAAGAAACAATGACTGAGCATGTAAAGAGTTTATGTGGCCCAGAAGTAGATATAAAAATAAACAAAATCAGTCACAAAGCGGAAAAGGAATATTCTTCATTTGCCTTGCATTTGCATACCGGTGCACATATTTGATAGTCTGATGAAAGACGATGCATGGCCAATAAATGCAGAATTTAACGAGTGGATTTTTTTTCGTAAATCTAACAAAAAAGGTGGCCAGTAAAACAATAAACCTTTATTACCAAAACGTTCGAGGCCTTCGGACAAAATTAAACATCTTTAGAAATAACATAGTATCATCTAACGCAGATCTCTTCGCAATTACTGAATCAGGGTGCAATGAATCCATTCAAGATGCGGAAATTCTCCCACCGGGATACAAAATATTACGTTGTGATCGAGCGGACGGTCGCAAGCAGGGTGGAGTGTTTCTCGTGGCCACACACCGATTCGAAATGCGACAAGTGTTACTCAAGGACGCGTCGATAGACACCTGCATTTTTGAGATAGTTTGTGCGACGATACATTTAAATAACAGATTTTTGTTTTTGTGTTGTGTAGTTTATATTCCGCCCGGTAGTTCAGAAAACGAGTATATGATTTTATTTAGATTAATAGAAAAATTATGTGACAAGTACACAGAAGTGATTGTAATTGGAGATTTTAATTTATATTCGTGCCCAGATAATATTAGTAATTACTATGAATATTTTGTGACATTTTGCGAGTTCACACAAAGTAATGCAGTACCAAATTGTTTAGGTCGTACGTTAGATTTAGTCTTATGTAGGGGCATTAGGGGAGGAGTGTCGGTGGAAGCGGCAGACGAAGCACTTGTGCGCGAAGACACGCTCCATCCACCTCTGGCAGTGAGCTTTGGAAACACTTTTGTTCCTACCCTTGGGCCATCACCATCCTCTGATGCTGTCAACGGAAACAATAAGATTAAGAGGGAAATTAGACCTAAATGGAATTTTTACAAAGCAGACTACCAATTATTGTATTCCATGCTCGCATCCATAGACTGGAGCACAATGTATGAGTCCTATAACGTTGAAGACATATTGAATATTTTTTATGATAAACTTAATACTATTTTAGACTTGTGTGTTCCGCGTAAAAAGCTAAGCTATAAAACTTCACAGTATGTTTACCCCGAATGGTATACTATACAAATTATTAAAGACATTCAGATGAAAGCCATTCTACATAAAAGATTTAAAAGAACTAAGCTCAGAAGTGTTTATTATAAATTTTCTCAGTGCAGGGCCCGTATTAAAAAGTCAATAGAAGTTGCACACAAAGAACACTTACATAAAATACAAGGTCAATTCGTAAAAGATCCAAAATCATTCTGGCAATATGTTAGGTCAAAGAGGAGTAGAACAGATAAACAGAACATTGTATACAATGGTCAATATCTTTCAGATGACGATTGTGCAACGCAGTTTGCAAATTTTTTTGAGTCCGTTTACAGTACTCAGCGACCTCAACTTGACGCACGGGCCGTAGCAGCAGAGGTGGGAGCGAACAGCGCAAGGGTGCATTTAGAGACTTTAAGTCTTCAAGATGTTAAGGATGCACTTCTAAGTCTCAAACCAAAATATTCCTCTGGCCCGGACGGTATACCGGCTTTTTTGTTTAGAGACTGTGGCAGAATATTAACCGAACCATTACATCATATTTTCAATGTCAGTCTAACACAAGCGACGTTCCCAGTTCGGTGGAAGATTACACGAGTGATCCCAGTACCAAAAGGCAAAGCAGGTCCAGATGTCAGCGGCTACAGACCTGTGGCAGTGTTGTCAACACCAGCAAAGATATTCGAATCAGCTATCCAACATAGAATGCAAAGACAGGTAAGTGCGCAATTGTCGGATGCGCAACACGGATTCCGGCCGGGACGTAGCACTGTCACAAATCTACTTAATTTTATGGTGAAGGTGGTGCCAGCAGTGGATGCAGGTTTACAGGTGGATGTCGCATATTTTGACTACAAAAAGGCATTTGACAGCGTCGATAATGAGATATTATTAAGAAAATTGTCAGAAATTGGATGTACCACACACCTGTTACAGTTTTTCGTTAGCTACATGGAAGACCGACAGCAGTATGTGGACTATAATGGGTACGAATCTGAACCGTACTACACTAGGTCTGGCGTAAGCCAAGGTAGTAACCTGGGACCTCTCCAATTTATTATTATGGTAAACAAGTTACCGGAGGTCGTGAGGCATGGTTCATGTTTACTGTATGCAGATGACCTTAAGTTGTTATTAGAAGTCAGGGATGAGTCAGACTGTGAACGTATGCAGGATGACATTAAACGAGTGGTAGACTGGAGCCATAAGAATAAACTATGTTTAAATGCGTCTAAATGCTCGGTGATGACTTTTTCTCGCGCACGAACATGCATAAAGTACGAGTACAAAGTAGAAGACACGCCCATGCAACGAGTTTCGCAGGTGAGGGATTTAGGGGTACATCTCACTCCGGATCTAAGGTTTCGAGAACAGGTAGTAAATATATGTAAGAAAGCCTACAGAAACCTCGGGTTTTTGCTAAGACAGTCTCATGGTTTCACCAACATTACAGCTCTAAAGGTATTGTATGACGCATTAGTTCGTAGCCACCTGGAACATAGTGCGGTCATTTGGGCTCCGCATGAAGCAAAATATTGTGACATGTTAGAACGGGTTCAGAATAAGTTCACAAGACACACTTATATTTAAAACTGTACGGGGTATACCCGTTCTTCCCATTGATGTACCCAACTCTGTTTGTGCTGGGTATGGTCGGATATAACAAACTAAGAGTGCGACGTGAATACACCCTTGCTGTGTATGTAGTAAAACTCCTACGAGGTCTAGAACATAATCCTGGGGTACTGGGCCACCTGAACCTGTGCGTGCCTGATCGGTACGTGTGGAGGCGCCGACGCCCGCCTCTATTGGCTTTACCAGTAGCCAGAACTAACTTACTTGAGAAAGCACCCCTAACGCGAATTATCTATCTAATTAACGAAGTTCACAAAGATTTTGATATTTTTTCATGTCAATTGAGTGTACTCGCAAAATGTCTTTTAAATTTAATTTGTTTTAAAACCTAAAAGAGTTGCAATATTTTGTTTTTGTTTTATATTTTTTAATATTAAGATAGATTGTTAGTTTTATTGAGTTTATATTTCGTTAATGTATGTGTTTTTTTGTGTATGTCTGTGTATGTAATAATATAAATGTAAAGTAGCCTCACTATCGCATTAGGGAAACCTGTAATGATAGTAAAGGTGATGTGTATACATAAATAAATAAATAAATAAATAAATAAATGTAATATTAAACACGGTGCCGCTCGCCAGTTCTGTTAGCTTGGGCTTGAATTGACACGCTAGGCCCTATTATTTCATGGGCCCCGTCGTGGTCCACCCCCCGGCGCCTCCATCGAAGTCAACTCGGTCCTCGTACCGGTTCGGGCCCAGATGAGGTATCTGGGCCTGATCCTCGACGGTAGGTGGCTCTTCGACGAGCACTTCCGACAGCTTGCCCCAAAGCTGGTCGACGCTGCCTCCGCCCTTGGGCGACTCTTGCCCAATCTGGGTGGAGCCAGCGTCGAAACAAGACACCTCTACACGGGGGTGGTCCGGTCGATGGCCCTGTACGGGTCACCGGTGTGGGTCCCGGCTCTGACCGCCCAGAATAAGGCACGCCTCTGGCAGCCTCAGAGGGTACTGGCGGTCAGAGCCATACGCGGATACCGCACCGTGTCGACGGAGGCGGCGTGCGCCTTGGCCGGAACACCCCCGTGGGATTTGGAGGCGGAAGTGCTCGCCGAAGTTTATCGGCGAGCGGCTGAATATCGGGCGGAGAACGGGTATCGTCCTCCGCCCGAAGAGGTACGCGATTGGCGTGAAGCCGCTCGCCGAGCCACGATGGCTCGTTGGTCTTCCCGGCTGGAGGCTCCACGCGCTGGCTTTGCCACCGTGGAGGCGCTCCAGCCGGTCATCCTCGAGTGGGCAGGGCGGCAGCACGGGACCCTTTCCTTCCGGCTGACGCAGGTGCTTTCCGGGCACGGTTGCTTCGGAAAGTACCTGCACTCGGTCGCTAGGAGGGAATTGAGTCCCGCCTGCCACCACTGCGACTGCAGTGAGGACTCGGCCCAGCATACGCTGGAGTTCTGCCCCGCCTGGGCGGAGCAGCGCCGGGCCCTCACTGCAGTCATCGGAGGAGATCTGTCGCTACCGGCCATCATACGCTCCACGCAGTTTTACCGCGGTCGCATCCTTCTGCGAAGACGTAATTTCGCAGAAGGAGGCGGCGGAGAAGGCCCGGGAGGATGATCTCCACTCGGACCCGATCCGCCGCCGGCGAACCGGGCGGCGGAGGCGCGCCCATCTGCGCCTCATGCCGCCCTGAGTGTGGCCGCGGATGGACGGGATGGGTTTTCCCGTCCATCCGCTTTAGTGGCCAGCCGCGAAGGGGCGACGCACGCGTGTGCCGTGCGTCGCCTAAATTGAGATTTTACTGGAAGAAGGTGCCCGCTTCAGTGCGGGCAGGCGCTGGGAGGGGTCCGGTTTGCGTTAATAACAGCGATCCCGGACCCCTCCCTTCTCAGGCGCAGAGTTGGCACACCGTGTGGTTTTAGTCGGTTCGATTCCGACACACCGCCCCGCCGCAAACCCCGGCGGGGTGACGGCCCGAGGGGGTTTCCACACGTAGAAAAAAAAAAAAAATGGTTTGACACGCTGCCGCGGGTCTAGACAGTAGACGAACTACCAATATTGTTGTACCAACACCGATGGAGAAAAAGGGAAAGAAACAGAAGAAGTCTGTGTGAGCATCCATATCGACCCCCATTCTTTATTCATGTTAGAAACAAGTGTGTAAGTGGAGTACTCGAGTTGCATTCTTCCGCAGAGCCCCTTATGAACAGCGAGAGGCCGGCCGGCGCTCTACTAGTCTAGTCCAGCACCCAGTCTAGTCATGCCGTATGAACTGACTATTGAAGCAAACTAAGCAGGACGAAACAGTCTGCCCAGCGGGGTGCAGTAGATCAAACCTCAATTCTAAGAAGAGATTTATGTCCAACAGTGGGCTATTAAAAGCTGTAGATGATGATGGGTTGCTTGTCTAGTTTATTTTCATCTAAGTTAAATAAAAGGAAATAATACATTTGAAGTAGATTTAGTGATTAGTTTTATTGCATTTACAACCACCGTGGTCCACCGCGGTTGTCGCTACGCGTAGGGGTTAGCGATGAACGTGACTCATTGCTAGCAGCATGCGGTGCAAAGCTCCTGACGTGTTTTAATTGTTTGTCTCCTTAGTTTGGCGCAGTACTGCGTAGAAACTGTAAGATGACTTTAGAATCTGTAAAGTAACCAAAGTAAATTCAACGCAATTCAAATTGGTTATGCACGTGCACCAATACGTTAACTGAGATTGACTATACCGTGACAAAGGTGTCCAGAGTCAGTGGAACGATGAGGCCTGCAGTAGGGCGCAGCGGTCGCTTGGCGCGCTCCATCACCACGATCAGTGAGCGCTGGAAAGAGACCGGGGCGCGCGACCACTGCATACTGTAAATGGATTCGCAGACGCGATCGCTCTGCAAATGTACCATAAGTAAGGCTGAAAGACTCCCTCATCTACTTCTGTAAATTACTACTCAGCTCTGCATTACCACTTGCCACTTGCCACACCACAGAGATTCTGTTAATTAGATATTTAATCCCTAATTAACACTACATTGAAGAACATCTGTTTAAAGAACGCCTCTGAGCATATTTCTCTTTTCTTGTAATGTCCATGTTGGTTCTTATCAGGTGCTACAATAACAAATAAGGCGCTGAAGGAAGACGGTGTTTCAAGAAAAGAGTAATCGATAATTTCTTTAGTATTTAATTACTTTCTAAAACTTACTTCTAAATATGGCAGTTGTGTATGAATGTTGTAGAAGCATACTTATATTTCCATGTAACGTGTACGAACCTCAACAGTAACTTCATTTCCATAATAACAGTATAGAAAGATTTCTATGAGGATACATGTGATGAAGAGTATTATAGATGCAAATTCTACACTCAGCACGTTTAACTGAAACCAAACAGCATTGAATTAGCTGGGCATGTCCGCGGCCACGCACCACAGGCGCACGAATTGCACGCGCTCACCCTCACAATGTTGTAGGCGGCCATGCACAGGATCCAGCCACTGACACCGAACTGAACCAACAGCGGCACGCTGAAGATCTTCTGCAACGTCGAGCATATCCTGTACATATATTCATATTTGTATTTGTACATTAATTATATACAACAACTCGTTTAATCTTAGTACTTACATAATAGTTTATTATTGTCGGGCACTATTTCATAGAATTGAATATGCCTACAAAATATTAAAATTGAACGGGTTCGATCTTTTGGGGAAATTGACTTACAAACATGATTAACTACACAACTATACCGAATTATTACATATATAATTATACTCGTATATATATTTCAAAGCTACTCGTATTACTGCTTTACAAATTTGGACGTTTGCTTCACAGAATCGAAGTCTAGGAATAAGGATTTTTGTTGACAAATATTCGTATTTGATGGTGCTCGTAACTCACTCTATAATTCTTCTATAATGCACTAAACAATCGACGAGAAGCTTGTTCAGTGCAGCGTCGTAACAACTGTCGTTGCTGGCGGCGGCGGCAGCGGCGGCTCGTTCGACCAGCATCTTGAAGTTTATTCTATAGTATAGTATAGTGAGGCAGGTTGAGCAGGCGGTTTATTCATATAGTGACTATAAAATAATGCAATTGAAGATAAAACACATGTACGCACCGTAAAATTCTTAACTGAACTCTGCACAGATCGAAGATAGTGACAATGAATGCATCCATCGTGGTATTGCCGATCGCCACAAGACTAGTTGCGTAGAACGAATATAGCAGTACCAAGCTAAACCTGCACGGAATAGGTTTTTGTCAGATAATGCGTTACACATATTTAAATAGTGTATAGTACTATACGAAAGTATTTACTTGAAAATATCGTCATATCTCATTCCTATCCAAAAGTTGAACTCGAAATGTCGATCCTGTATTCTATACGCTATTGGGAATACGATCCACAGCACGCAGGTGGCTACTGCGCAGCCCGTGTACACCTTCAGTAGGCGCACCGCGTTGCGTGCGGTGGAGCGCAGCAGGGCGCCGGCCGAGCCGCCCGCGCTCCTCTCGCTGTTCATGAGGGGCTCTGCGGAACAATGCAACTCTCGAGTACTCCACTTACACACTTGTAACTATTCTATTCTCCCTGTGGATCACTTACCGTCGAGACTAGAGATGAGCTCGTCAATTTCGTCCGCTCTAAAGTAAAATACCACTTGTTTGACGATGCACGTTATGTGACACAACAACAGGTACATCACTCGGGACAATTTATCCAAGTCACTCCTTGCCTGATTCATACAAAACTTTGTAAATAACCTATATGTACGAGTATATTATTGTAGTACCTGTAGGTATATAAATTAATAGTAATTTACATTTCTACTTTAGGAATATCGATATACACAGCGTAGTTTACTGAAAAAAATACGATACGTTACAACTTGGTTTAACTAATCAAAGAAATTTATATTAAAAAAAAGTCCCTGAATACAATAGAGGCTGTGTAACATTGTGAAGGAACCCAATAATGACCGCGCGCAATTAGCGCACTTTCTTCGTACCTCAAAAGGAAAAAACGGAACCCTTATAGGATCCGTTTGTTGTCCGTCTGTCTGTCTGTCAAGACTCTTTTTTCTCAGGAACGCGTAGAGGTATCAAGCTGAAATTCATATCCAATACTGAGGTCTACTGTTCCTGCCAACGCAATTTAAAGATATTGCCGTTTTCGCTGCAAATTTTCGACACTCGCAATGTAATCAAAACCTATAGGGTACTTTCCGTGAACTCAGAATCTTGAAATTTGGTACGTATTATTTTTTTATAGCACAGATAAAGGAAAAATTGCAAAAAGCATAAATTTTTTGTTACATCACATGACAAAAATATTTTTAATAATTTTAAACTTACAACCTTTTCCTCACGAACGCGTAGAGGTATTAAATTGAAATTCATAACAAATACCTGAGTATTTGTTATAGACCTGAGCCTATAGTACACTTAAGCTGTAACAAAATCAAACTTCTACGTAAACGCAATCAAAAGGAACAGCAATTTAAACCGCATATTTTAAAACTCGCAAGAATCTTAGCTTAGAATCTTGAAATTTGGTATTAAGCAACGTCTCATAGCACACATAAAGGAAACATTACGTAAACTTTTAGTTACATCACATAATAGAAGGAGAAAAATTATGAGAGTGAATTTTTACGATGCGCGCCCACACCGATACCTGAATTCTACATCGTGAAGTTAGTTCTAGGTGGCATGAAAATCGATAACTATGTTCAAGTTGTAAATTCTAGTATTTTTATATTTAGAACACGTGTTTCGTAACAGTACAATTAAACAGTGTGAATAAATAAATATTATTTTGGTGTTTTATTAAATCAATTTCATATACGACGGTGATAGTATTTACTAATAATTTATTAGTATATCTATATCTATATATATATATATATATATATATATATATATATATATATATAAGATCAGGTTTTCTTATAAAGCACAACACAATGTGATTCATCTAAAAACAGAGTTTTATTTATTAAATACAAATCAGTTTTACATTAAATATGACAAATAAGAAGGTACTAAAAAAATAACCAACCTAAAAACAGAGAATCGACAATTAAATGTTCATGCCTTACTCTTTTTACTACAAAACTTTTAATCTTCTTTTGCACAATAAATCTAAGCAAATTCACAATTATAACTTGAACACAACACACATAAATATTAAAGAATCTCCATCTTCCTTATAGCTGTACTAATGCCAACTTGTAATGTCAATGTCACTGTCAACGTCACAAAGCTTACATCACCCCTCTTCGTAAAGCAATTTTTTCCAAGTTAAGTAAAATTTGACTACAAAATTTAATCATCAATAAGCACAGGAATTAGCTTTGTGACATGATATAGTCCAAGCGATCTTGAACCACGACCAGTATTTATCTTAAAAACAGAATCTGATATTTTTTCTTCAATTAAACAGGGACCCATTCTAATTTCATCCATCTTTTTCTTGTTTAATTTGTTTCCATAATCAACATATACCTTATCTCCTTTTTTAAAATCATGTTGTAATCTATTCTTGGCAAAATTTTTTTTATTATATTCATGCGATTTTATTGACCTTTGGAGTGCTATTTTCCTGTCTTCTTCCAAACTTTTTGTTAATAAATGTTTTCCTTTTAATTCCTTTGGTAGCAAGTCTGTGGACTCACCAGATAGCAAGTATTTAGGAGTGAATTCCGTTACAGAATGGTTCGTTTCATTGTATCTATTTCTACATTCTTCCGCTAATTTTGACCAATTTTTTTTTCCTTCTGATTCATTCATTTTGCATCTAATTTTGTTCACAATAGTCTGATTTAACCTCTCGTTTAAACCGTTTGAGAATGGTGCATCTACTGCAGTAAGTATTAATTGAATATTTCGGTTCTTAAGGTAATTCTTGAATTCAATCGAATTAAAAGCTGGATATTGATCAGAGAGTAAGATTTCTATTGTTTCTTCTTGAGGATTTTTTTCAATAAGTTTGATAAAGTCTCGAGCATGTTGATTCTTAGAACATAGGATATATGCATACCTCGTGAAGTGGTCTACTAATAAATGTAAGTATCTTTTTGTTGATCTTTGACCCCCAAATCCTCCTATTGTGTCCAGTGATATTATTTGAAAGGGTTTAGTCGCTGGACCTAATTGCGACATAAAGCCATATTTTCTATTTAACCTTGTTTTATTTTTTATGCATATTTCACAGTTTTTACATATATATTTAATATTTTCTGATAGATTAGGTGCAGTGTAAAATGGTTTTATTTTAGATTCTATTTGATTTATTCCAGTATGACAATATTTTTCATGGGTCTTTTTTATTATAGTTTTGCTGTAATCTTCACTTAATATTATTTTTTTCCTATTATTATTACTTTTTTTATAATAAATTCCATCTTCTAAAATTATATTTCTTTCAAGTTCTTTTATTTGCGAATTTTGTGCTTGATCATACTTTATGTCTTGAATATCGATAATATTTACCGTTCTTAAGTTATCCTCATTATTTGCATCAATGTCCATTACTGGGTTTCTGCTGAGACAATCTGCTTCTGTATTATTTTTTCCTGGAAAATATTTTATTTCGCAATTATACTGCGACAGGTAAAGTGACATATCGCCCAATTCATCGTCAGGTCTGTTTTTTATATTTAACTTTTCTAGAGGCTTGTGATCTGTGTAGACAGTAAAATGATTTCCAATTAACCAATGTTGCCAAAATTTTATGCTCTCTTTTATGGCTAAACATTCCAAAAATATAGCTTTTTTATTTTTTTGTGATACATTTAATTTTTTTGAAAAATATGCTACTGGCTTTTCTTCACCAGTGTGCTGAATTTGTTTCAAAACTGCTCCTATTCCTACGCCACTGGCGTCTGTATAAATTACTATTGGTGCTTGTGGATCATAAATGGCTAGTATTGGTTTGGAACATAAATAGTCTTTAACCTTTTGGAATGCATTCTCACACTGTTTTGTCCAAGTAAATCTCTGATCTTTTCTGAGCAATTGATGTAAAGGATCAAGAACTATAGAGACATTTGGAATGTACTTTCCATAAAAATTTATTTTCCCTAAAAATTGGCGTATTTGTTTTCTATTTTGAGGAGCAGGAAAATCTTTTATTGATTTCAAATTGTCTTTTAGAGGTGTTATCGTATTCTTTTGTAATATGTGACCTAAGTACTTGACAGAATCACATGCGAACTTACATTTTGTTAATTTTAGCCTAAAACCTTCTTCTTGAATAGCCTTCTTCTTGAATAGCAATTGCTTTAAATGTGTTATATGTTCAGAAAATGTCTTAGAGAATATTAATATATCATCAATAAAATTCACTGCAAATCCTGACAGACCATTTTTCCTTATAATATTTCCCAAAATCCGTTGAAATATGGCTGGTGCTGTCTTAAGACCAAAGGGTAAACAAGTCCATTGGTAATGACCTTCTTGAGTTACAAAACCAGTTTTATGACGGTCAGTAATTTTCAAAGGGATGGACCAAAAAGCTGAATTTATATCAAGAGTTGTAAAATACTTACAGTTTATTGTTCTTGTTATTAAATCTTCTATGAGAGGAAATGGTTGTGATTGAGGTATTATTATTTTATTTAAATCTCTGAAGTCTATGCATAGTCTGCTTTTTTTTCCTTCGTCCCTTTTAAAAGCTAAAGTAACGGGTGCTGCAAATGGACTGTAAGATTCCTCAATTAATTCATGTTTTAATAGTTGGGAGATTTGATTTTCTATTTCTATCTTGTCTTGGAGTGAACATCTATATGGTCTTTTATAGCAATATTTTTCCACTTGCAAGTCAATACAGGCTTCATGCTTCTTCACTTTTCCAGTATCATATTTATTTTTAGCAAAAATTTCTGTGTAACTATTTAATAATAAGTTTATCTGTTTTCTTTGGTCAGTGTTTAAGTATTCTGTATCTATACTAAATTTGTTTGTATCTATCCCTTCATTAAAGTTTACTTCATATTCTTTTTCTTCTATATTTATTTCCATATTTTTAATCTCTTTATTTTCAATTTTACTATTCGTTTTGAAATTGTGTATTTTCTGTATTTGGATATTTAAATTCTCATCATGAGTCAACCCAAATTTATGTATTGAATCTAATCCTAGTATTAGATCATACTCAAAATTTTCATTTTCAAAGATAAATGCATTTATTTTAGCCTTCTTGTGTAATAATTCCACATCCAGTGTAATTAAACCTTTAGTTTTACCCCCTCCACTTATTGTTTTTATTTTGTTATGACAATAATTTGGCTTCATATCCGTCACCTGAACTAATCTTGAATTTATTAATGTTATGCGTGAACCGGGGTCATACAGACCCTTAACTTCTAATGTATTATTTAACATCACCATAATCTCAATTAGTGGAGGGAATTTAAGTTTTTTGGATCTTCATTACTTAGTTTAACTTGTAATATTGAATTAGAATTAAGTTTTTTTTCATTGGTTGCTTTCATCTCACAGTTATACCAGCAAACATTCTCTGGATGAAATCTATTTAATTTTCCTTTATTCTCACAAATCCTGCATGACTTTTTGTCAGTTCTTTTAATCTCTTGTTTATAGTATTTTTTTCCTGTATTTAAGTTTTTCTTTGTCTCAATTTTCCTTGTTAAACTTTCTAGTCCTCTTATACAGTTAAATAAGTCATTTACTTCTTTAAGACCCTCTCTGTCTATTCTATCCATAATGAAGTTTGGTAGACCAGTGACATTCAAACAAATCAGGGTTTGTGTATCAATTAATTTGTTCATTTCTAGTAACAGTCTCTCTTTTTTCAGAGCATATTCTAACATTGATCCTTGTATATATTTAAAATTCATAGCATACCTTATTGGTGACCAGCTTTTATCAATAAATGTTTCATTTAAACTTTTCTTCCATACAGACCAATCTGAATCTATAGTATGTTTTATAATCATTGAGGTGTACCAATCAGTGCAAGCATCTTCTAAAAGTAATCTTAAAATTTCTTCTTTTTGTAAATCTGTATCTATTTGTAAACGTGTACATTCACTTTCAAAAGTATCTAACCATTGTTTGACATTTGTTGTATTTCTTGAAAACTTCTCTATTGAAAATTCTGCTACCAATCTTGTCTTACTTTCTGTTTTTCTTAACAATGTTGGTTCCGTTGACGATGATTCATGACTTTGTTCTAATTTTTCAAGTAAAAACCCATCAAATTGTAAGTTATCATCATCTAAATATGTTGATTTCATTTCCTCGGTTAATGTTATCCAAACCTGTCTCTTATCATGCCTTTTCTGGAGAGATTTTTTTATTTTGTTAAATATTTCATGCTTTATTATTTCTTTGTGTAAATGCACTGGTTGATACTCTCTAGGCACCGTAAAGGTTTGGTTTTTTGTATCCGTAATAGAGGTTATAGCATAAATATTTGTCTTATTATCATCCAATTTGGCTTTTATAATAAACTCAATACTTAATTTTTTCATCTTATAGGTTGTTTGTTCCTGCATGTGTTTATAAAAATTGTCGATTTATAAGATCAGGTTTTCTTATAAAGCACAACACAATGTGATTCATCTAAAAACAGAGTTTTATTTATTAAATACAAATCAGTTTTACATTAAATATGACAAATAAGAAGGTACTAAAAAAATAACCAACCTAAAAACAGAGAATCGACAATTAAATGTTCATGCCTTACTCTTTTTACTACAAAACTTTTAATCTTCTTTTGCACAATAAATCTAAGCAAATTCACAATTATAACTTGAACACAACACACATAAATATTAAAGAATCTCCATCTTCCTTATAGTTGTACTAATGCCAACTTGTAATGTCAATGTCACTGTCAACGTCACAAAGCTTACATATATATATATATATAAAGGTTTGTACGGAACCGTGCGCGAGTCTCACTCGCACTTGGCCGGTTTTTTATTGACTTATAGACGTATGTCCCCTAGATGGGGCAGAGGGCGTCCACAGCATTCCGCTATCGCGTTCGGTCGTGAGCTTCGCGTTTTAGCTCACTCCACGTCTCTCCGACCTTCTTCGTCTCGCCTGCAACTGTACGCCGCTAGGTCTGTTTGGGTCAGTTATGTTTTCGTTTTCCTTGAGGATTCCAATCGAGCGCCTGTTTGACGATATGATTGGAATTCCTACGGAGTGTGTGACCAATCCAGTTCCACTTGCCAAATTTGATCTGCTTTTCAATCGGCTTTTCACGGCAGCGCTCCATGAGGTCTTCGTTGGAGATTATTTCGGGCCAGTAAATACCGAGAATTCGGCGAAGACAACGGTTTACGAAGACCTGGAGTCAGTGCGAGATATCCTTGGTGACCTTCCACGTCTCACACCCATATAGCAGTACGGATTTGACCTTGGACCGGGATATCTTCAACTTCACCTCTACGTGTTAATTTGATTGTGATGTCCACTTAAGTTCCCCCAGTTTCTGACACGACGCTTCCGAGGTAGGTTAATCCGTGGACTCGGTCCACATCCTCTGCACCAATCCGTAATGGTGTTCTATTTTCCACTCTAGATCGCATCTCTTGGTCTTCTAGAACATTGGTCAGTCCCCATTCCATGCCGCGTCGCCTATTGTGATGTATGCGAAGCATAATCTGGTCGAGGACGATCATGAAAAGGAGAGGCAGTTTTTACCATGGGAATGCTAAACTTCGGCATGCATGGGCCGGCTCGACCGGAGTGATACCACGGCCCACAGAAAACCGATGTGAAACAGCGCCTGTGTTTCACCGAGTGAGTGAAGATACCGGATACCCCTTCCTCCTCCCCCAAAGGCCGGCAACGCACTTGTAACACCTCTGGTGTTGCGAGAGTCCATGGGCGACGGTAATCGCTTACCATCAGGTGATACGTCTGCTCGTCTGCTCCCTATTCCATAAAGAAAAAAAAAAGAAAAGACGAGAGTATACTTCCTTGTCGAACACCCGCATGTACCTCGACACCAATTTCGATAAGTCTCGACCAGCGTATCGAAAGCTTTTTAAAGTCCACAAAGGTTAGATAGACTTCCCTTTGCCATTCTGATGCCTGTTCAAGAATGATGTACAGAGTGTTGATCTGGTCGACACACGAACGATTCCTGCAAGAGAACCTTGAACGGTACCGAGAGCAAAGTGATGCCTCTCCAGTTGCTGCATTAGCTTAGGTCGCCTTTTTTGGGCACAGGTATAAGAAGCCCTTTGTTCTAGTCATCTGACAGCTCTTCACTCGTCCAGATCTTCCTTATTAAGAGTGTCAGTACCTCGACGGCATTATTTATGTCACCTTTTAACATTTCCGCAGTTATTAGGTCAAGGCCTGGGGATTTACTAGTTTTGAGCGAGAGTACTGCCTTCGCTACTTCCTCGTGCTTCGGAGGTTCGATGTTGACGTCAAGAAGCCTAGGTGGTGAGGGTGTGTGTTGTGGTACATCTGGTACGGTCCATACTATGGCACGGATCTCCTCAAAGTATTCACGCCAGCGTTCCAGTTGCCCTTCCGATGTCACAATCAGTTGCCCATTCTTTGACTTAAGAGGCCTCTTACGAAAACCGCTCTTGAAAAAGATACTTAGAATTGAGGTTTTATCTCAATTCTAAGTATCTGTCTGTTGCTATAAAACAACATTTTTTTACTTTAACCTATTTGGTTATAGAATTATTCGTAGTTATAATAATGAATATTTCGGACATCTAACACACAACGCCATCTAGTCTCAAGCTAAGCAGAGCTTGTGTTATGGGTACGAGACAACTGATGTAAATATATACATACATTTACTTTTTTTGTAAATACATGTTTTTTTTATAAATACATACATTTTATACATAAACTCCCAAAATAAATATTTTCAGATCATTCAAACGTTTGGTCCAATCTGAAAATAGAGCCCGAGACCTCAAGCACAGCAGTCGCCTACGCTACGATTGCGACACCGAGGCAGTTAGTTATTGTGAGGTAACAGGTTATATTTTAGAAGTGATTTTGTAGTGCGTGATTGTGTGTTAAGTGTTACTTTGGCGTGTGAGAAGTGAAAAATTAGGTTATGTATTCGAGTGGTTTTAAAATGTTCTCCTACTTTACGGTAAGTCAATCTTGTTTTAAACTGGGTATCGCTGATTCATACTTTGCACTCACACACACAGTTCTATAGATACATTTTTGGCATATTCTCTAACATACAGAACATACAAGTGAATAAAATCGTATTAAAAAGTGTAAGTTGGTTCAAACCAACTTCTAATCTTCTTGTGCAATTTTATGTCAATTATCACAGATATCGTCAAGTGGCCCCGCTGGAAAATACGACTATTTACTTGCCATATAGCCGTAGGTAAATTGTTGCAGAACAAAGGCGCTGGTGGCAAATAGTGTAAACACGTGGTACAGACGCAGGAGACTACGAATTCTACGGTTGACATTTCCAGCTTCCTCTGCACCCGCCGCGGCCGCGCTCACTCGGTAGAACCCCACGAGGCGCAGCACGCGCAGGTGTGGGTGTATGCTAAGTGCACACAGAGACCTGGAAACCGTTCATTTTTATTTATTGTACATTCACGTTGACTATTTCTACTGAACAGTGCCCTTACATGTTTCACAAAAAACGTATTTATGAATATACAACTGTCAAAATATAATGAATTTCCAACTAACTGCGCCACCCTTTAAATACCCTGAGTTGAGTCGTTATATATTCAATGTAATTACTTTTGAAACGAGTTACAACAGTGAAGACAGCCGCATAATTATACAGCGATACTGCGCAACTTGCTACAGTGATGTTCCATAAACTCTTTTAAATTATCTTAAACTTTTTTATTTAATGGCCAAAATAAGCTACAATTCTTTAAGTACATGTTAACTTAAGAATTGTCAAGAGGCTTTATTGCATAAGGTAGTACAGCCATGCTGATTTCAGCCTAAACGGGACGTCTCGACCGGGGCATTACTACCCTCGCACAGAAGATCAATCTAAAATGATACTTTAGGTGCTGTTGTATTTCGTTGGTTATTGCGAGACCGAAGGCTCAATGATGTAGGGGTGACAGGATAGTAAGTAAGCTCGTAGATTCATGTTGAGGGGCCGAACCGCGCCTAACCACCCTGGGAGGCTGCTCGTCCGTTTATAATCTACGGAGTGGCTCGTCGTGCCGGTTCGTGACCGGACGGTGGGACCAAACGACCACTTCCGGGGGCCTTCCGTTCAACGATTCGGTCAACGTCATGCCTCACTATTATATGGCGACACAGCGTTCCGAGCCAATTAATATTCGAGACAGAATAAGAGACGTCTGAAATATGAGTACTAGGCTTATATATCATTTTAATATCAAGTTTATACTAACTTCAAGATTTATTAAATTACCGTGGGAGAGCCACGCTTCGACATGCATGGGCCGGCTCGACGGAGTGATACCACAGCCTCACAGAAAACCGGTGTGAAACAGCGCCTGCGCTGTGTTTCACAAAGTGAGTTTCACCAACCCCTTTTTTTTACCTGTTGAAACCCCGACGGCCCTCACCCCACCTGGGTTTGCGGCGGGGTGGTGTGTCGGAAACGGACCGACTAAAACCACACAGTGTGCACTCTGCGCCTGAGAAGGGAGGGATCTGGGTACTGTTGTTATTTACACGTCCAGACCCACCCAATATGGTTAAAGTCGCCCAAGGACAGAGGCAGCGTCGACCAGCTTAGGAACAAACTATCGGATGTGCTCGTCGAAGAGCCACCTACCGTCGAGGGTCAGGCCCAGATACTTCATCTGGGCCCGAACCGGTACGAGGACTGAGTTGACCTCGATGAAGGCGCCGCGTACCACGACGGGGCCCATGAAACAACTGGGCCTCCGTGTTATCCAGGGACACCCGCAAACTCAACCACCAGAGAGACAGCTGGTTCTCCAGCCCATCAAGATACCCAATATACTGAGTCAAGCGCCTTCTTTGCTGGACCTTCTGCTGACGAGTCACCCAGAGCAGTACAGTTTATCAGTGCTGGCCCCTCTGAGATCCTCCAATCACTGTCTGGTGTCCACCACGGTACCTCTTGTGACAGCCTGTGCCGAGCCGTTAAAACCTGGAACTCTTTACCAGCGCACGTGTTTCCGGCCCGCTATGATCCCCTGTTCTTTAAGCGGGACGTGAAAAAGTATCTCACTAGGCCACCATAGTGCTGCATTGTCCTCTTTTGCATTGAGGATGGTGAATACCTCTTGGATTCTGCTTATGCTTTCCGATAGGCGGAGTAGTCATTTTGACAGCTAAGTATATTTTAAAAAAGTACTAAACATAAATGTTACAGCTAATTTGGCTCTAAATTGCAACTCAAAACATGTGCATACAGAATAACAAAATTTACATAACCTGATAATCATAATAATTAGACAATTGTATGAAAGTAGTAATCTATGTCAAATTACCAAATATATTAGAAACACGTAAAAAATATATAATAATAATTTAAACATAAGTACATAAACTATTTCGATTAACGACTACAACGTAAATATTTGATGTTCATGTCTCTAATTCTATTGTTGAATGGTGGTGGTGTATAATTACTCAGTTTCCAGTTGTCACTGTTGAATGACATAATTGTTTCTGTTCTAAAAGCCATTACATAGAAGTAACAAACACTGGCTTACTAAGTACCTACAGTGTAGTATTAAAATAATAAATTCCGGGTGTTTTTAATAGACTTTCAACACAAATGCGCAACTGTATTCGGCGGATAGTTCCATTACATGTTGGATGAGCAAGCAGGTCATCTGTTAGTAAACGCCAACCTACTTGATTTATTCTGAATGAATGAGAATAATGATGAGATACCTCGCTGTGTGGATTAGAATCTCCACGTACTGGGTTCATCTGCGACACTATGGAAACCGGGCACGGGTCGTAATATGGCGTCCGCTTTGACTTCTCAGCGGCCTGCTCGTTCAGTTCTCTCCATCCCTGCCTGGGCTTTAACCCATAGCAAGGTGAGAACTTTGCCCTGGAGAGACTGAGATTTTATGTTCCCCTCGTTTCCGCCGCGAATGGATGGAGGCAATTGTGATTTTTCACTGTCATTAGAGCGGCCATGGAGTTGCTGAGAATACGAAACGTTGATGCCCTAGTCTTTGCAATCTCCCTGATTGCGGCGCATATGGCCAGAAGTTCAGCCTGGTATACCATGCAGTACGCTGGTAATGCCAGTTTGATTGACTTGGTTTCTTTTCTTCTGTCCCATATCGACAGCGCTACTCCCACCTTACTTGCCTGCCTTTTTGTTCTTATCTTTTAGGGGGCAGTAAATTTTACACAATATTTATTTATTTATAATTATCTGTATCCTTATTTCGATCGAAGGCGCCCTCTATGTCCAAGGAAACCATAGTGACTATTCTCTTTTCAACAAGCTCATTCCTTATGTGTCCCATTAGGTCATACTAGGCGTCTTCGGTGCTCCTCTGCGGCATAAAGCCGTACTGGCGAGTACTTATCCTCGGTAGTAAGTAGAATCTGAGGCAAGCAACAAGCATCCTCTTATAAATTTGCCCTAAAACAGGCAGCAGCCCAATCGGCCTGTAGGCTTTAAGGACGTCATTAGAGCCTCAACCTGGCTTCCTTACTTCCACCACTTTGGCTTCCTTCCATATCTTGGGAAAGTAACTGCAGTGGAGGCACCAATTAAGAAGTCCTAAAAATAACGCGGCATCGGTCCCGATGGCTTGTAGGCATATGTCAGCTGTGAAGCCGTCCACTCCCGAAGCTTTTCTGGGGTTCAAGGGCTGTGCGGTATCGATCAACTCTGCCATCCGAAAGGCTGGGTTATCCTCTTGATGACCCTCTTCTTCGTCCTCCTTTAGTGCTGCTATGCGAATGTATCGATGCCCCACTTCGTCATCCTCCACATGATCCTTCGAGTAAAAGACCTTCGCCAGTAGCTCCACAGAGCCTTTGGCGTCCAAGAATGTCCCATTTTCCTTTAATACCTGGTCCTTCTTTCTCACCGTAGCTCTTCCCAAAATCCTGTAAACCTCCTTCCAGACACCCTCTCTGTCCTGTTTCCTGTCAGAAGTCAGAAAAGAGCGTGTAGTCTTGCAGTACCTGGAACAGAAAGAAAAATATGAATTAGAGGTAAGGACATCACAGGTCGAAAGTTGGAATGTCTCCGCTATTCAAGACATAAAGATCCATTTCCCCGAGTGCTCCGCTAAACACCTCAACCCTGCTGTCCTCCAGGTTACCTCCCCACCAAGTAGATGACACATGTAGAGCCTATTCTTCGCTTTATACTCTTGAGCTGTTTCAGCGTAAAACGCTATGGGTTCGCAAGGTTTGAGGTAGATGGACACCAGCGTAATCGTCCAGGCACTAGCCCGGACTCCCATCACCACGATGTTATCGGTGGCGAGTTGCGGGTACTGTACAACATTCGGTTATGGGTCGAAAACGGCAATAGCCATTTTCACAGTCCCTCCTCCTTGCTAATGGTTTTGGAAGGCACTTACGCCCTGGTAAACCTTTATCCTCTTTATCGCCCCCACGTAGGGCTCCTGTAACAAAGTAATGGCTGCTTTCCATTTTGAAGCTTTGAGCATAAGCTCGTCGGTTGCTAGCTTCCGCCTCTGGAGGTTGGCTTGTAGCACTCGGTAGGGGGTCGTTCTCCTTGAGGAACCTTCAGTACCAGTATTGAGTGTTAGCTCCTGTTATAGTCTCCCATTTAGATCTCACTGGCCACCGAGTCGCTGAAGGCGTTACGTCCTTTGCTGCTCAGCCTCTCCCTCTGGCAGTTACAGCAGTTGCGTTCTGCACCGATGGCGTAGTCGGGGCAATCGGGGAGTCCGCCGCAGTGGCTGCACTTAGCTTAGTCCGAAGAAACGAAATGGTGAAATGAAGCACATTTGAAACGCTTGGTTGAGGCTACTCCTCAGCATTGTTTCTGTGTGAAGGCATTTTGCTTTAGTTATGTCAGCAGAAAAGCACTGAGAATTATTAAATGTTATATTTCTTATGATTTCGATACTTTAAAAAAAAGTACCTACCAAGTATGTCATTACACAATAAGGACCAAGTTTATTTTATATGATTATTAATCAATTTCATTACTATTGAGAAGTCGAGCAAGTCAAGTGAGCTTTAACGACTAGAGGCTATGTATACCTACGGAAATATAAGTATTTAGAATAGAGTCGCTGTACATTTGAGCATTAACGTCAAAGCTAGGTTATTATATGTTGATTCAAATAATAAATTAATATACCTACTTGATTACAATGATTTTCTATTCTTCCGAGGTATGAATTCTGATAAAGCAATAACTCCTGAAAGATCGCCTACTCTTAAAGATGAGCGTCAAAGAAAACGTTAGCGATTCTCCTCTAACGCAGCAGCGAAGTATAGAAAAACCAAGGAGCAATCAAAGAGACGTAAGCAGTCGTCCAGCTCCTCCTCATCCAGCAGTGAGTCGCCCCGTTGTTCGCGGAGTTCAAAGAAGACTCGATCCAAGGGGAGAGGCAATTGGTCTACTAAGGATGTACATAACATGTTTAATGCTCTTCAAGAAAATAAAAGTAAGACTAGTAATTTAAATAGCAATCTTTTTAACAATGTTGTACCGGAATTTGATCGGTCAAGTAAAACTCGGAATATTCTGTGTTAGATTAGGAAAGTTAACGAATGTGCCGTAATCTACGAATGGAACGAGAAGCAGACCATACATTTTGCTCTACAAAAGCTATCTGGTCTAGCATAGAAGTGGTTTGAAGCCCTTCCTAGCGTCGTTTACAGTTGGTCGGAGTGGCAGGATAAACTAACAAAGAGTTTTCCCAAATGAGCAAAATTATGGTCGGCTTCTCAAGGAAATGTTATTTCACAACACTACTCATAGTAACGAAAGTTTGTGCGACTACTTTTACGATAAGTTAACGTTGCTAAACAGACGTAAAATAAGAGGCAAAAAGGCCGTCGATTGTATTATCTATGGAATACTAAATAAATCAATTAGAAGCAGTGCACAGGCACTGACTTGTCACGAACCAGAAGACTTATTGAATTTTTTAAGCTCCCGACGTCCCTTATTAGAGAATAATATATTCAGCAGAAAACGTAGTGATAGTATGATAGTTCGACCGGGTAACAGTGCAACATCCAGCGAAAGTTTGTTAATTTGTTTCAATTGCCGCACAGAGGGACACCCTTACTTTCGATGCCCCGTACCCCTTATTAAATGTATAAAATGCTATCGGGTAGGTCACAATAATGATATTTGTAAACTAGCGCCAATAATCCCTAAAGCAACGAACCCAGAGATAACCAGGATTGCACCACTTTGATTATCTATTTTCAATAACAACGCTAAACTTTACAAAACCGTTAAGGTAGACGATAAAACTTGATGCCGATAGCGAATGTAGCAATCAACTGAAGTTTTACCAGAGTCCCGATACCGATAGTTAAAATAACAAGGACTAATTTTAATAATAAAGGTAATAGTACTAAGTTGTTGTCAAAGTTTATAGACCCCTTCAAAATAGCAGAAGTTTTGGGCAATGATAGGTATAAAATTGTAGAAATACATGGTTTAGTAAACGCAAAAATAAATTCTATAGCGTGGTAGCAGTTGACACGATTCTACCGTGGATCAATATAAAAGTGTCCGAACAAAATTATAATGTAGATGCAGTTGCCAATAACAGTAGTATATCTGATAACGTAATAGTCCACGGGCCCACGAACAAGGGATTTCAGTGATTGACAACAGGCTGAAAGTTTATACACAGCTTCGTTTTGACGAGACACCCAACTTTTATTATTGGACCAAATTCTGAAAGTGGAAGGAAAAAGCGGGATAGGGAGCGAAACACGTCGATTTGATGAGTGTCCCAATTTAATTAATAACAGTTTCTAAAAATCAATACTTCGAGAAAATACGATGGAAAACTGAAAAAAACTTGTGGCATACAAAGTGAATGGTACCTTCCGAGTCACCCTCAGCTCTAACATGTCAGAATGGTGACTTGAAAATTTTTATTCATTTTCATTAATTACAAACTGATTTTTGTTTTGGGGCTTGCAAAATATATATTTTTCATAAAAAATGCATCGGCATACAAATTTGACGGTAATTTTTTTGAGACCTACACTCGAAAGTTGTCAAGATTATGTTAATATTTTTTCGAGTCAAAATGAAGCTGTGTATAAACTTTCAGCCTGTTGTCAATCACTGAAATCCCTTGTTCGTGGGCCCGTGGACTATAAGTAATAAAACTGAATAACAATAAACAAAGTCAATCTCGAGTCCAAATAATAATCAAATGTAATGAATAGTTAATTAGATATAATAAAATATAAGTTAGTTCATAATGTATTCACGTGAAATGTTATTTTGTATATTTGTTATTGTAATGTTTACAATATTGGTCTGTGAATAATTAATAGATACAAAATCAGGTCAGTTACGGTTGACTCATTTGATTTCATTGTATTATACTTATCGGAGTGTATAAAGTTATTTCACGTGATTTTATGCCGAACGTCAGACAATCGCACGTAGTCGGACGGCCGAATGTAATGAATTAACGATTTAGTATTATTAACTTTGTTAGTTAAATTAAGTATATTTTTGAAGTGAAAACTCCTTTAGCGGCGCTGTGTACTTTTTTGGAATGGGTAAAAATGCATAAACTCGCGTCAGGTCACGTGACCTGATCGAAAATTCGTAAGACTAATGGAGAGAGGACGTATAAACTCGCGTCAGGTCACGTGACAGGACAGGCGGCGCAGGGCGCTTGCGCGAATGTTCGTGTGTGTATGTTATATAAATTGTCATGTTTGTGTACGATAGCGCAATAAATTAATATTATATTCCACCACATAAATAATAGTACTTTTATACTGATAATGAAAGCAATTCGTACAAAATTATTCTCTAACCATTCCAAAATATCAAAAATGCACAACGTTAATATTCAAGTTTTCACTTCTGCCGGCACTCCCGGAGTGCAACCCGTCGATTTTTTTAATTTTTACGCATATTTATGATTAGGAGAATGTACGAGTATATCTACCAAGTTACCTATCAAAATGTGGCCGCTAATACTTTTAATTAAATTCTCACAGTATCACCGCTGTGCCGGTCGGAGTGGGGGGTGTTAGGTTTTTTTCGTTACGAAATTTCTGAATTCGGTCTCCACGCTCAAGGCCCGCGATAGAAGCTATGCAATAGCTTAAAAACTTTAATTTGATATATAAATAATAAATATAGGTACGTTATGAACGTTAAAATGTATCAAAATCATACCTGTTTACACCTGGCTGCGAAGAGGTGCGACCAAGTGCGCAACGGCAACCATGATTTTTCAGAGTGTTTATGTATATTGCCGTGAAGTGGACGATATTTTATTTAAAAAATAATGAATGAAATTTTTTCCCAAAAATCAATTAGCAATAATTTAATTAAAAGTATTAGCGGCCACATTTTGATAGGCAACTTGGTAGATATACATTCTTCTAATCATAAATATGCGTAAAAATTTGGTTTTTAGCAAACACTCGATGAATGTACTGATTCTGCAGTTGGATCTCGTCCTGCAAGTATAACGATTTTTGATAATATTCTTAATTAAGTGTGTACTTTTTAATCGACTTCAAAAAAGGAGGTAGTTATCAATTCGACTGTATTTTTTTAATATTAGTTACCTCATAACTTTCGACTGGGTGAACTAATTTTAATGATTCTTTTTTTATTTGAAAGCTGGTGCTTCCCGTATGGTCCCATTTCAGTTTGGTCCAGTTGTGACAATGTACACAACAACTGTACCAAATTGAAATATTGCATTAAGAATGTGTGTGACGAATAACTCCATATCACGCCAACCGATTTCGCTGATATTTTTTTATTTGAAAGCTGATGCTTCCCGTGTGGACCCATTTTAATTTGGTCCAGTTTTTGAAGTCGGTTTTTCTTTCTTTAAATTATGTATTATATTCTATCAAGCTAATATTTCGCACAAGTTTGCCTTGCATGTGTTTGTATTTTTTTTTTGTTCCAAGTCATATTCCATTTTAGCATGGAATGGATATTCAAGAAAAAGATGGAAAACGTCCACCTGTTCTTCTGGATCGCAGGCGCATGATGGACTGTCCCTACACTTAAACTTATGCAGGTACTGAGAAAAACCTCCAAGTCCTGTGCGTTCACAGGACTTGAGACAATTAATTTTTTAATTTTTTATTATGGTATAGGGGGCAAGCGTGCAGACATATCGTCTAATGGTAAGCGATTACCGCCGCCCATGGACACCTGCAACACCAGAGGCGTTACAAGTGCGTTGCCGGCCTTTGGGGGATGAGGAAGGGGAAGGGGGAAGGGGTTGGGGTAGGGCCTCCGATATCCTCTCTCACTCGGTGTAACACAGCGCAGGCGCTGTTTCACACCTGTTTTCTGTGAGGCCGTGGTATCAATCCGGTCGAGCCGGCCCATGCATGCCGAAGCGTAGCTCTCCCACGGTAAACGGGTGTGTGTGATTGTGATCCGCCTAATCTTGCGTGTGTACAGTGTATATCGTCCTAACGATCTCAGGGTGTAAGCCCCAGCTCACCTTTGCTGTGCGCGAGAGCTGTTTATACACATCAGTGGCTTTCTTATATATAATAATAATAATAATACTGCGCAAGCCTGTAGTACTTAGTACTAATGATCGCAGGGAAGTATGGAAGGGCAAAGTACTCCATGGTCGATTCTATCGGGCCCTAAATGGGCCTGATATAGATTTCAAAGCATCTACGTCCTGGCTACGGTATAGTGATCTCTTCGGAGAAACCGAAGGTTTTGTCTGTGCGATTATGGACGAAGTTATCATGACGAATAACTATCGGAGGTATATCCTGAAGGATGGTACGGTCGACATTTGTCGGGCATGTCACCGTCCTGGAGAATCTATCAGGCATATTATTTCTGGTTGTTCTCGTCTTGCTAACGGCGAGTATTTGCATAGGCACAACCAAGTAGCCAGGATCGTACATCAGCAACTTGCCCTTAAATACAATCTTGTGATTTCAGAGGTACCATACTACAGGTATGTGCCCGATCCAGTTCTCGAGAATGGTCGTGCTACGTTATATTGGGATCGATCTATTATTACAGACAGGACTATTGTAGCCAATAAGCCTGATATTGTGGTGATAGATCGATTAGAGCGCCGCGCAATGATTGTCGATATCGCCGTTCCTCATGACGAGAATCTCGTGAAAGTCGAATAAGAAAAACAAATAAAATATTTGGATTTATCTCACGAGATTGTCGATATGTGGAATGTGGATTCGGTGATCATTGTTCCGATAGTCGTATCAGCTCACGGATTGATAGCCAAAAGCCTCGACCAACACCTTAAGAGGCTCACGTTAGGGGGCTGGATCAAGTGTCTGATACAGAAGGCAGTCCTTCTTGACACGGCACGTATAGTGAGGAGGTTCCTGTCTTTGGAGCCCTAACCACCGGTTTCTTGGTCCCTGTACCCGAAGTCGGTGGTCTACTATTTTTTATATTTTTAAATGTATTTGTTTTATATGTATATTTAAAAATGTAATTTATATGTATATACAAATGGAATAAAGTGAATAATAATAATAATAATAATAATTTATTTCACTCAAAGATGACATAACACTATTTTATGCGGACATAAAAATGTAGATATAGAAAAAACAATGGCAGTGTCAATGGCAGTAGAACTCTGGTACCCATGATAAGATCTAACTTGTGTTACGGGTACTTGCGACATGTTTGTTAAATGTCAGCTTACTGTCTATGGTAAGCCCCAAAATCTTGACGTCGTACGACATGGTAATAGGGATCCCTCCCATGCTCAGGTGTGGAGTGTCGTGCTTTAGCTTCCGCCTCAGGAGCATTACGCACGTTTTGTACGGTGCGAACTTTAATTTGTTGCCTGTGGTACCGCTAATACCCTAGTTCAAAACCGCAACTTCCTATCTCTAATAGGTTCAAAGTTATCTCAATTTAAAAATCGAAACCTGAAAAACCAAACTGGCGGCTTCAAGAGAGCCCGAGTTTGGCCTTAAACAAGTCACAATACTCAAAACTAACACGAATACAAAATCAAAATAAATTTATTATAATTAGTTATATTTACAATTAAAATTAAAAATTCAATATCTCCGAAACCCCTTTAACAAACAATTTTGAAAACTTTTGGGTGATGTTTTCATAAATATTGAATTTTCTGTTTTTCAATTATAGTTCTAAATTCTTAAATGCTAAAAATTTTCACTTTTTAAACCTGGATTATGGAGTCGGCTGTTCTCCTCGATCCTGCCAATGATCGCACTCGTATCTGTCATAGCACCAGTTGGTGTTGGTGCTATCATTGCCTCTGGTATGCTATCTGAGGTGGTGGGAGGCTTGGGCGCTTCCTTCCTTTTCATGCTTGTCAGTTCGGTTTCCGTAGCTTTGTAGATGGCGTAAAGCTTGTCGATGGCCTGCGCGACTTCTAACTTGATATCAGTCTTCAAGTTTCTGGAGCGCTCGAGTCCTGCTTTAGCCCTGCTAATACCGACTCTTGCGTCCTCAGGTCTGCCAGCACGCTTCTCCTTCGGCGGTGAGGGCCCCTTTGCCTCCAATGAGTGTCTACTTGTAGGTAGTAGTTTGGGCTTGGCAAATGTTGTTGGGCCCTCAAGGGAGAGCGCAATGGTCCGCTGTTGTTTAGGCAGAAATCCTGCGGTAATGGCTGGTCGACTTGGAGATTTTGGGATGGGTTTTGCAGGCCTACCAATGTCCCACTCCTCTATGCTGCGCCTCACCCTGGAGGTCAGCCTTCGTGGACTTACGTCCTCTGTGTGAGGAGGGGTTGTATGCTCATCTGCGCTATTCCTTTTCGCTGGGGTGTGTGCGAGGTACATGGTGAGTTCAATTTATGATATATAAAGAAAGGTTTTACCGCCAATAGGGCTTTGCGTCTGTACTGGCCCAATAAGACCAGCAGAGCGTGCTAAGATAATTGTGGTCACTCAATACCGTTTAATACGGTCGTCAGAAAAATAAAATAAATAAAAATAAAACAAAAATTTTTGAAGAAGGCCTACTTTCTGCAAATCTTCTTCTTCTTTGCCTGGCCCTTTCCCATTTTATTTGGGGTCGGCCCTCCATATCATGCGTCTCCAGGCAGCTCGGTCCTGGGTCGTCTCTTTGTTGGCGTGGGCCTCTTTGAGGTTCCTATTTACCACGGACATCCATGTGATTCGGGGTCTTCCTCGTCCTCGGGGTCTTGTTTTGATGTCCAGTACTTTTCTGGTCATATGGTCGGGTGGTCGCCTCATAACGTGTCCGTACCACCGCAGACAGCTCTCCTGTAATTTGTTTGGGATAGGTCTTACTTTGAAGGTGCCTCTTATATGTGTATTTCTGACATGATCCAGCCAAGTCACACCATCTGCCCACCTGAGCATCTTCATCTTTGCGCAGTGTAAGTCATTTACGTGCTACTTTTTGAGTGGCCAGCATTCGGCACCATACGTCATGGCCGGTCGGACGGCTGCTTTGTATACTCGTCCCTTTATGCGCACGGGCATACGGCTGTCGCATAACACGCCGGATAACTCTCTCCATTTCGTCCATCAGGTATTTATGTGATGGGTAACATCAGTGTCTATTGACCCATCTTTACTGATGACCGACCCTAGGTATTTGAAATGGTCCACTTCTTTAAGCTGGGTGTTCTGCAAGCAGATAGTGTGTTTGCTGTTGACACCACTAAAGTTGCAATGCACGTATTCGGTCTTCTCCCTGCTTATTCGCAGGCCTGATGTTTTCAGAGCTTCCCTCCACTTTTCCAAAATCTGCTGTAGGTTGTTCACATCTTCACTGATGATGACGACGTCGTCCGCATAAAGGATGTCCCATGGTGGTGCTCGTTGCAGATTTGAGGTGAGATGGTTCATTACAATATTAAATAGCAGAGAGCTGAGTGCGGAACCTTGGTGCACACCAACCTTCACATCAAACTCATCGCTTGTTCCGACCGGACATCGCACTTTGGTTGATACTTGGTGGTACATATCTTTGACAGTCAATATGTAATTCTCGGGGACACTCTGGGCCCTTAAAGCATGCCAAATTAATTCTCACGGTACCCGGTCGAAAGCTTTTTCTAGGTCAATGAATATCATGTGCAGGTCTGTTTTGTTGTCTCTGTACTTTTCCATCAGTGTTCTGACCGAATGTATGGCATCAGTTGTGGATCTACCGGCGACGAACCCGCATTGGTTCTCAGTGACGCTAGTTATTTCAAGTAGTCTTTTATTTATGACTCTTTCCCATATTTTTAAGGAATGTGAGATTAGCTTAATAGCTCTGTAGTTGCCGCAGAGTCTTATATCACCTTTATTTTTATAGAAAGGGATAAGAAAGCTCTTTCTCCATTCGTCGGGAATCCCATCGGCCAGGATCTTATTGCAAAGTTTCGTCAGGAACAGTACGCCGGTATCTCCTATTCGCTTCCAGAATTCAGCAGGGATATCGTCAGGGCCAGAGGCTTTGTTATTTGCCATTCGTTTGATTGCCAGAGTTATCTCTTCAGGCCTTATACATGGCATAGGGCCTTCGGTAGCAGGGATATCATGCAGTGCCTCACTAGGGAATACCTCATTTAGTAATTTTGTGTAGTATTCTTTCCAGCGGTCTCTAATGTCTTCGTTTGATGTAAGAAGTAGTCCTTGTTCATTTTTGATGAATTTATTTGTGGTAGTATCCCTACTACTATGGTGTTTGTGTTTTGCCAACTTAAAAATTTCTTTATCGTTTGAAGAGGCTTCAAGTTTAGCGAAGAAATCATCCCTGGCAGTTGCTTTGGCCTGTGCGACGGATCGCTTTGCAATTTTCTTAGCAATTTTATAAGCCTGGTGGTCAGCATCGTCTTTCGTCTGTTGCCATAATTTGAAGAGTATTTTCTTAGTTTCCAGTTTTTCTCTCACTTCCCTATTCCACCAGCTAGTATCTCTGTTATTGTTGATGCCACCTTTAGATACTCCTAAATTCTGTTTTGATTTTTCATTACAGTACAGTTGGAAATCTCTCCACATTGCATCGGCTGTATCATCCTGCTGCTCCTGAAGGTGTTGTGCGATGTCTTCACATAGTCTGAGAACCTCCTCACGCTCCAATTCATGCCATGTTTTTATGATTTTTACTTTCTTGATTTTGTATGTTTTTGGTATCTTGAACTCTGCCACTGGTATTCTATGCTGTGAGGTGAGAGGTTCCCCTGGTATGACTTTGCAGTCTTTGCATGTCTTCAGCTGTTTTCTATCAGTTAGAATGTAGTCTATCTGAGTGCATACCCCACCGCTTTTATAGGTTACTAGATGTTCTACCGGTTTTGTGAAGAAAGTATTAATAATTGCAAGGTCGTGTGCCAGTGCCATTTTGAGGATGCTCTCTCCCTCTAGGTTGATTTTACCATATCCGAAGTTGCCATGTATCCTCTGGTAAGTGTTGGTTTTCTCTCCTACGTGACCGTTTAAGTCACCGCCGATGAACTTAGACTCAGTGTTTGGTATAGACTGAAGCAGGTCGCTAATTTCTTTACAGAAAGATTCCTTCTCCGATCTTGGGATTCCGGACTGGGGGGCGTATGCGCTTATGATGTTCATGCACGGTTGATCGTCCAGGGTAAGCTTGATTGATATCAGTCTTTCGCTTACTCGGTTTACTTCAACTACGCGATCTTGAAAATATTTGTCTACTGCAATACCAACTCCATTCTGCGCCCTTGTTCCATAGTACATCATCTTGTAGTCATACCCGATATTACGCGATTTGGACCCCTTCCACTTCGTCTCCTGGATGCAACAAAGGTTGATGCGTCTTCGATGTAATACTTCGCCGAGTTCTGAGCTGCGTCCTGTCATCGAGCCTACGTTCCAGCTCACTATGCGCATTCTGGGTGATATCCCGGGTGCTCTGATGACATTTGCGTCGCTTTGGGGGTACGCCCTAGTATTCGCTGCATTTCCATCACTATGATCGTCGCATGAGGGGGACGCCCTAGCATTGGTTGCCCTTTCCTTATTTATGTCTTTCATGATACGGAGTAAGTATGATTGGCTATGTTTTTACGGCCGGTTGCCACCTGACGCCAAGACTGTCACTCGCTACAGAGTGTGAGCGCCGCCGTTGGCCCCGAAGGGTTCTTCCGCCACCTTCTCTTCTGTGAGCCCCAGTCTATACTCACAGCACTGCTGCAGCCTCTGCTTCGAAGATGTCGAAGAAGCCCGCAGTAGGGGTTTTATATCGCAGTGTCCTTCTGCGGCCTTTTGGTCCGCGGGAGTTATTTTATTTCACTGCTACCCTCCTTGTTCTACTTACGCAGACCAAGGCGAGCACTCCCCTATCCGCTACCTTGGGGACGCGTTCCCATAGGGGTTAAAGGCTCCCCCGGGAAGCCTACTTGCTGCAAATACCTGCGACAAATTCCACCTGCCTAGTTAAGAATGGGAGGGTGGGCGTTTAAATTTTTGACTTTCTATGCGTCGGATCTTAATGAATGGGGTGTCGTTCGACGGGTCTTGAGGAGACCTATCCGGCTGTATAAGAATTTGGAATAAAATTTAGGGGATGAAAAGTTATTTTTTAGAAAAACGTGAAAATTGACAAATTTTAAGCAAATTTTTTATGTTTTACAGGTGTTCCGGCTCCGACGGAAGGTCAGAGGGTGCAAAAAGGGTGGCGGTATATAGCGAGGGTGCAGACGCCACCAGCAGTTACAGCGTTACAGCAGGTGCAGCGTTACACGGCAACAGCAGGACGTTAGCTTACACGGAGTAAGTGTCCCTGAAAGGTAAGTTTTTGTAGATTTTATGTGATTTTAAAGGGTTTTTGTTAATTTTTGGAGACACCAATACAATACAGCCCCAAAAACGAGGTGCACCAGTATGTGTGAATCGAGCGCCGAGATATTAAAACCTAAATCTTACAAATATGTCGATAAACGACGGAGATATACGACCCTGGAATATGAAAAATATACGAATTTTTCTAAGAAAAAATTTTTGTCAAATACGATAATAAGTATCGAAAAGATAGCTACAGATGTTAACGGAACGCTGACGACTTCTATAATTGTTTGACGACAACGCTGCTACTTGACGTGACAGGTCCTCGATACGTTTATTAAGATCTTCGAACATAGGCATCATTGGGGCATTGGAAGTGGTTGCCACGTGACCGTGGTACGGTGTCACTTCGTTGATCTTGTCAGCGAGATCAGCTAATTTGTCTAAAGGAGTGTCCGGCCAACCGGCTAATATTGTTTGAATATATTGAGGGAGACGGTCGCACCACAATGTACGTAGAAACTCGTCGTTCATGTCTGTGTCGACTAAACTGCGTAAATGTCTTAAAAACTGTGAGGGTTTACGGTCACCCAGCTCTTCTCGTGACAAAAGTTGGCGTAAACGCTGTTCCCGTGACGCGGAAAGTCGAAATACTAGTTCAGAACGGAGCTTCTCGTACTTACCGGAAACCAGCGGGTTAGTGATTATATCTTTTGATGGAATAATAAAAGATTAAGACGTTTAAACTATAGAAAAATTATTTATTGTAACTTGAACTAAATGACATTGCACTATGAAAATTATCTCAATGTAGAAGAAGTTACTTAAGCATATAAACGAGCAGGCCTACGTATGTATGTATTGCTATTAAATTGTACTAGGCGCTATTTCTGCGTTTCTTCCAACATTCTCTCCTGAACGCAGACTCATCGCTCTGCCGAAAGCTTCATGTTTTGGTCTATGCAGTCCTTTGGTCAAAATGTCCGCAGTCATGTCTTGACTCCTTTGGTATTTTACTAGGACCTGTTTGGAAGTAATCCTCTCTCTGATAAAGTGATAGCGTACATCGATGTGTTTGCTGCGTTGATGATAACTTTCATTTCCTGAAATGCGAATGGCACTTTGATTATCACAGTAAACAACAATAGGGACAGCTGATGATTCAGGCCAAAAATCTTCTATAATTGCTTCAGCCAAATCGCTTCTTGTACGGCAGTGGCCAGAGACATGTATTCAGCCTCCGTACTTGACAGGGCTATAGTTAGTTGTTTTTTAGAACACCAACTTATTGCAGCACCCTGAAGGATAAAAACGTATCCAGTGCAGGATCTACGGTCTTCAGAATGACTGGCCCAATCAGCATCACAATAGCCTGTAATGTTGCCTTCCGAGTTGCCATCATATGTCAATTTATAATCAATAGTGGCTTTTAAATATCTTAAGACTCTCTTCAGTGTAGTCCAATGCTCTGCAGTGGGTTGCCCTTTGTACCGACTTAATGAGTTTACAATATATGTTATGTAAGGTCTTGTCCCTTGTGACAAATATAATAAACACCCAATAGCTTCTTGATAAGGTATGTTTCTCAATATTTCTTCCTCACTTTTGGCTCTTTTTAATTGAATGTTTGGATCACATGAAGTCCAGACTGGCTTGCAATCCTCCATACCAAAACGAGTAAGTATCTTTTTAATATTTTTTTTTTTTTTTTTTTTTATTATAATCATAAGACTTTTAACCATAGTTATACTTACATTCTAATCTCGCCAAACTTTGACGTTTGATGGCGAGATGCGCCCTTTTTTTACAATTTATTCCTGTTATATACTTATGGTACATACTGTTACATATACATGCATACACATAATATACAATTATACAGTATTGGTCCTAATATTAATTTATAGGTTCGGCACTCCAATCATCCAGGAGTACGCCTCGCAATTTCGTTTTTAGCATACCTTTGTTTAATTTATTTTTTCGTCTTAATACACTATTTTCATTAAATATTTTAGGGACTAAAAACTTTGAAGTTCGCTCTCCGTAATAATTAGACACCTTAGGTTTAACAAGCATATTATCTCTTACACTTCTTGTATTGTATTTGTTTGTTACAACTACTTTGTTTTCATCACTATAGTAATTTTCTAAGGCTATTAAGTACTTAACTTTTTTGTCTATAGGTAAAATTCCGCAGATGGAAAACAGTTTATCATACTCTCCTTTGCACTTATCTCTGACTATATTACTCACTAGGAATTTCATTAATCTTATTTGCAGATCTTTTTCAAAAATACTGTCTAAAAAAGGAAGAAAAATACAAAAAATATATAAATAAAAATAAAAATTCTTGAAAATATGACCACTGGTTGGTGACCCCTTGAGACGGACACAGGGGAGGAAATAGTGGAGCGTATACGAAAGACTGCTGACGAAGACGAGGATTGGGTAAAGGTGGAAAAGATAAGGTAAGGAAAAGATAGAAAGATAATTATGGGATATAAAACACAGGAAGACAGAAAAAAGGCCCAAAAGAGACTGATGGAGAAAGGAAAGGATCTCATAGTAGAAGAGATCAAGAATAAGGACCCTCTTCTGATCTTGTACGGCGTCCTTAAAAGTCAGAAGGACGAGGACATCGTGCAGGCTGTAAGATGTAGAAACCGGGAGGTGTTCCGGGACCTGACACCTGACCAGAGCCGGGTAGCAGTGGCTTATAGGAGGACGGCCAGGAACCCCCACACGTGCCACGTGGTGCTCAGGGTCTCCCCGGCGGTTTGGTCTCGCGCCCTAGACATAGGGAGACTGTACCTCGATCTGCAACCAATCAGGGTGGCGGATCAGTCCCCTCTGGTTCAGTGCTCCCTGTGTCTAGGGTACGGGCACGTTAGAAAGCTCTGTACCTCTACGGAGCCGAGGTGTAGCCATTGTGGCGTGCCCCACCTGAGGGCCGAATGCCCAGACTACGCCATTGGTGCAGAGCCTAACTCTTGTAACTGACAAGGGGAGAAGCTGAGCAGCACCGGGCACGACGCCTTCAGCGATTTGTGCCCCGTAAGATCTAAGTGGGACAATATCGCTAGGTCTACCGTGCAGTATCAGTGCTGAGGGCCCTGCGGCAAGAGTGACCCCCCATCCATTCAGAGAAATTATATTTAGAGTATTCCCCCAATCCCTCACAAGATGTCCTATAAACAACAGACAGGCACACAAAATCAAAACAAGCAAAGCAACTACAATTCCAAGCTTAAATTTTAGAAAGAAAACAGACAACAAGGTAGAAGTGAAAGAAAGAACAACGTACACACACCATCGGAATGAAAAAGAGAAAAGGCAAAGAACATAAATATGATCCAAAATATTGATATATTTTAGAAATCATAATTATAAAGTTAGCGTAAAAATAATATAGTAATAAGTTGTGTAGTAGCAGTAATAGAAGTTTTCCAAATTTAAGATTGTAATAATAAGTTAGTTAGAAAAATAAAGTGTTGTAAAATAAAGAAAAATAAGGACTAGTGTATAAGAAGGATGAGTGAAAGAAGAATACTATGAGAATATTTACAAAGCGCAAATGTGGCAACAAAATAGCATGAGAACGTATACAGTATATAAAGACCAGAGTATGAAAGGAAGAATGGAAACAGCGTGAGAATGGACAAGAGTGAAAGGATTCGTCAGCACAAGGCTCCAATTATGTTGGAGGTGCTAGTTCAAGGACCGCCAGTGCGGCCCTTACAAAAAAAAAAAAAAAACGCAACTCGGACCTAACCTAACTCGGACCTAACCTAACTCGGACCTAACCTAACTCGGACCTAACCTAACTCGGACCTAACCTAACTCTGACCTAACCTAACTCAGACCTAACCTAACTCGAACCTAACCTAACTCTGACTTAACCTAAATCAGACCTAACCTAACTCTGACTTTTTTTTTTTTTTTGGAACGAAGTTCCTTATCGCGCGATATGAACGAAAAACGAAGGGGGCTAGACGGAAATTGTCGCGACATAATTTGTTGTCACGACACTTTTTGTTGTCACGACACTTTTTGCTATTTTAAATTTTATTTGTTATTAGTTTATTTTTCATTGCGATATCATCATTATCAACATTATCATCACTATTATCATAATCATCATTTTCATCAATTCATCATTTTCATCACTTTCATCATTTTCATCATCTTCATCGTTTTCATCATTTTCATCATTTTCATCACTTTCATCATTTTCATCATTTTAATCATCTTCATCATTTTCATCATTTTCATCAATTCATCATCTTCATCACTTTCATCATTTTCATCATTTTCATCAATTCATCATCTTCATCACTTTCATCATTTTCATCATTTTCATCATCTTCATCATTTTCACCATTATCATCATTATCATTATTATTATTATTAATATTATTGTGTACACATATATCATAAAACTAGAAATTACGTAAAATATTGAAGTAAATATAATATTTGTATCGTCTTTCTATTTCGAACTTCGTTCCATCCGGGTGTCCCTTGACACCTCTCAAGTTTTTTTTTTTCCTCCCTTCTCTGGTGCAGAGTGGAACACCATTTGGTTTTATTCCTCCAGCAAACCTAACCTAACCTACCTCAGACCTAACCTAACTCTGACCTAACCTAACTCGGACTTAAAGTAACTCTGACCTAACCAAACTCAGACCTAACCTAACTCTGACCTAACCTAACTCGGACCTAACCTAACTCGGACCTAACCTAACTCGGACCTAACCTAACTCGGACCTAACTCGGACCTAACCTAACTCTGACCTAACCTAACTCAGACCTAACCTAACTCGAACCTAACCTAACTCTGACTTAACCTAACTCAGACCTTACCTAACTCAGACCTAACCTAACTCTGACATTTTTTTTTTTCCCTCCGTTCTCCGGTGCAGAGTGGAACACCATTTCTGTATACACACATTTACCCATCCACTATGTTCTACATATTTATTTATATACTTTTCATTTAGTTACATCATATTTTACTTTGTCTATATAACTTCCAATACATTTTCATACATTTACCATTTGCTGTTTACTATTTATATATATTTCTAATTTTTATAATATGTATTTATATATAATATATTTAAAATGTTCGACTGTGTGTGTGCAGCGTACACACGGCTTCTGCATACACACATTCGCCCATTTATAGTGTTCTATACATTTATATATTATTTATTTACATCCATTTTATATTATCTATATATCTCCCACAACATTTCTCATACTTATATTATTTTTAATTCACTATTTATATATTACTAACTTTTTGTGATATGTATTTATATGTGGTACATACTATTGTTAATTTCATGTGTTTAGCACATCAATTTTGTTTGTTTACATTTTCTATACATTGTTTATCCAATCATTGCTACTGTTTACCTTTATCCTGCTTTCCGTTGCTAAGCAACGCGGTTCCGGGCTGCGCGCTCTCATCTGCACTTACGCGGATCCGCGTTTTGTAGATCTCTCGCTGCCGGCCATCGTGGAAGCCATGGCCGGCAGCGACCGGTGCTGGGCCGCCATCGCCTCGTTTGCCAGCGAGGTGATGACGGCCAAGAGAGAGGCCCTGCGGGAGCGGGAGCGAGCTGGGCTCACTCTCCCGCCCCGCAGGCCCCCAGCGAGGGGCCGCCGGCGTCAAGTGTTCGCCCGCGGCCCCGACTGAGAGTTGCCATGGGCGGTGGGTCGGGGGACCTGCCGCCCCCAGCCACGTGGCGGATGCGCCCTTGTTGTTCCGGGGGCGCATACCAACTCTAAGGTCAGGGGGGCCCCAACGATCTGGCCCCCCCCGAGGCGAGCCTGCAAGGGCGCTCCTAGCCGGGTCGCGGTGAGCACTCCAAATTGAGTATCTCGCGGCTCGGCACTAGGCGAAGAGGAACACGTGGGGTTTAGTGGGTAGTCTGGCCCCCCTTCCGGAGGCCAGGAGTCCCACACGAAGCGGACCCATCGCCCCCGCGGTGGGCGAGCGAAGTGCGTAAATGCAGTCCCCACGTTAAAATTTTTTTAACCAAACTCAGACCTTGCCGTGTGGAGCCGGCATAGAATAGCTCCACCCCATCTCCTCCCGTGGGTGTCGTAAGAGGCGACTAAGGGATAGTAGCTGGGCCGCCGTCGCCTCTCTTGCTGGGTGTGGCGAGGCTGAGGTGATGGCGGACAAGAGAGAGGCCTGCGGGGCCGGATCGACCATGCCTGGCTCGGTCTCCTGCCGGAACAACAGGATCGACCTTGCCTCGCTCGCTCTCCCGCCCTGCGGGCCCCCCGGCGGGGGGCCGTCGGCGGACAACGAACGCCCGCGGCCCCGATCGTGAGTGGCCACAGGCGGCGGGTCGGGGGACCTGCTGCCCTTGGCGGAGCGGCAGTGTGCCCCCCATGTTGGTATGGGGGGCGCACGATGGAGTGGGGGGCTGGAGCGATCTGGCCCCCCCTCGAGGGGTCGTAGGCGACAGGGAGTCGCCCGCGGCCCCGACTGAGAGTTGCCACGGGCGGTGGGTGGGGGACCCGCCGTCCCCGGCCACGTGGCGGAATGCGCCTGTCTGTTGTTCCGGGGGCGCAGACCAACTCGAAAGTGAGGGGGGCCCTAAGATCGGCCCCCCGAGGCGAGCCTGCAAGGGCGCTCCTAGCCGAGTCGCGGTGAACTCTCAAAATTGAGTATCCCGCGGCTCGGCAATGGAGGAAGAGGAACACGTGAGGTTTAGTGGGTAGTCTGGCCCCCTCTCCTGGGGGTCAGGAGTCCCACACGAAGCGGACCCATCGTCCCCGCGGTGGGCGAGCGAAGTGCCTAAACGCAGTCCTCACGTTATAAAAAAAAAAAAAAAAAAAAAAAAAACCAAACTCAGACCTAACCTAACTCGGACCTAACCTAACTCGGACCTAACCTAACTCGGACCTAACCTAACTCTGACACATTTAAATTAGCAAAAATAAGGAATAATAGATAACAAGGGACAAGTAAATATAGTGCTATTAGAGAAAAATGTGTGAAATAAATATATTAAATACAGAATTTACAAAACGCGGATCCGCGTAAGTGCAGATGAGAGCGCGCAGCCCGGAACCGCGTTGCTTAGCAACGGAAAGCAGGATAAAGGTAAACAGTAGCAATGATTGGATAAACAATGTATAGAAAATGTAAACAAACAAAATTGATGTGCTAAACACATGAAATTAACAATAGTATGTACCACATATAAATACATATCACAAAAAGTTAGTAATATATAAATAGTGAATTAAAAATAATATAAGTATGAGAAATGTTGTGGGAGATATATAGATAATATAAAATGGATGTAAATAAATAATATATAAATGTATAGAACACTATAAATGGGCGAATGTGTGTATGCAGAAGCCGTGTGTACGCTGCACACACACAGTCGAACATTTTAAATATATTATATATAAATACATATTATAAAAATTAGAAATATATATAAATAGTAAACAGCAAATGGTAAATGTATGAAAATGTATTGGAAGTTATATAGACAAAGTAAAATATGATGTAACTAAATGAAAAGTATATAAATAAATATGTAGAACATAGTGGATGGGTAAATGTGTGTATACAGAAATGGTGTTCCACTCTGCACCGGAGAACGGAGGGAAAAAAAAAAATGTCAGAGTTAGGTTAGGTCTGAGTTAGGTAAGGTCTGAGTTAGGTTAAGTCAGAGTTATGTTAGGTTCGAGTTAGGTTAGGTCTGAGTTAGGTTAGGTCAGAGTTAGGTTAGGTCCGAGTTAGGTCCGAGTTAGGTTAGGTCCGAGTTAGGTTAGGTCCGAGTTAGGTTAGGTCCGAGTTAGGTTAGGTCAGAGTTAGGTTAGGTCTGAGTTTGGTTAGGTCAGAGTTACTTTAAGTCCGAGTTAGGTTAGGTCAGAGTTAGGTTAGGTCTGAGGTAGGTTAGGTTAGGTTTGCTGGAGGAATAAAACCAAATGGTGTTCCACTCTGCACCAGAGAAGGGAGGAAAAAAAAAAACTTGAGAGGTGTCAAGGGACACCCGGATGGAACGAAGTTCGAAATAGAAAGACGATACAAATATTATATTTACTTCAATATTTTACGTAATTTCTAGTTTTATGATATATGTGTACACAATAATATTAATAATAATAATAATGATAATGATGATAATGGTGAAAATGATGAAGATGATGAAAATGATGAAAATGATGAAAGTGATGAAGATGATGAATTGATGAAAATGATGAAAATGATGAAAGTGATGAAGATGATGAATTGATGAAAATGATGAAAATGATGAAGATGATTAAAATGATGAAAATGATGAAAGTGATGAAAATGATGAAAATGATGAAAACGATGAAGATGATGAAAATGATGAAAGTGATGAAAATGATGAATTGATGAAAATGATGATTATGATAATAGTGATGATAATGTTGATAATGATGATATCGCAATGAAAAATAAACTAATAACAAATAAAATTTAAAATAGCAAAAAGTGTCGTGACAACAAAAAGTGTCGTGACAACAAATTATGTCGCGACAATTTCCGTCTAGCCCCCTTCGTTTTTCGTTCATATCGCGCGATAAGGAACTTCGTTCCAAAAAAAAAAAAAAAGTCAGAGTTAGGTTAGGTCTGATTTAGGTTAAGTCAGAGTTAGGTTAGGTTCGAGTTAGGTTAGGTCTGAGTTAGGTTAGGTTAGGTTAGGTTAGGTTAGGTTAGGTTAGGTTAGGTTAGGTTAGGTTAGGTTTTTTTTTTTTTTTTTTTTTTTTTTTTTTTTTTTTTTTTTTTTTTTATTACAGCAATCCTACCTCCAACGTAATCGGAGCCTATTTTCACTAATTCTCTTTATCATTCCAGTCTATCGCTTATGCCTCTCGCACTTTCTTTCTGCATACTATATCTTTCGATCTTTCATCTCTTTCCATTCTTATGGTGGGTGGGATTCCCACATTTAACCTATTCTCTTTGCTCCTTATTTTCTTTATTTATTTACTTATTTACTCAGGGGGGAGATTGAGATACAAGTTCGTTTTTTATTTTACAGCAGCTTACTTATACAATAATACATAATCTATTTCTTATTTATACATTACAGTTTTACTTATACTACAATACAATCAGTTTTTTATTTATACCTTACAGCTTTACTTACTTACATGATAATACATGGCCAATTGCCTATTTATACAGAACAGTTTTTATACTTAAACTCTAATTGTTATACATTATTCTTGACTTACACTCTAATTGTTATACATTGTTATTAGCTACAGTTACGACGGGTTCACATTACACGCTTCCTATGTCTATTCTAGTTATTCTTATTTATCTATGTTTTATTCTACGCTCACATTGTGACATCTTATACGCTACTAGTTCTTATTTTTATACTTATATCTATTTATAATATGGTTCCTTACTTACTATACATTTTTTATGTTATGTCTAATGCAAATATTTGCCAAAATATTGAGAGACATACTCATATACATCATTTAGTTTTGTTCCTTGCAATAACAATATTGGCAATCTTTATACAAAATTTAAGGAACTTTTTCCTCAATTCAGGTTTCATCAATATGCCTATATTCGTCAAGCTGACACTACAACCCACTTCCTGTTCTAAATTGTACCTGTGAAGCGCAAAAATATGGCACTCGAACAATATATGTTGGTTTTTTTTTTTTTTTTTTTTTTTTTTTTTTTAAATAAAGCAGGCACCCGCCATCGCAGGGCGTTGCTGCCTTTACGCTTTTCCCCTTACGTAATAAGGGACCTTTTTTAACCTTGTTTTTTATTATATAGTGCAAATGTGTGTTGTGTGGTGTCGATATAATTGGATATATATGTATATATAATATATTAAATTTGTGCAGATATATTCTCATTTCCGTCCTCAAACTTGCATCATGGGTGGGACTCCCATGTACTACATATAACTATCATCTATCTAGCTACTATTCGGGTGAAGTTCAGTGAACTATACACGTCATTTATTATGCAACTTAGATCTACTTACATGTTATTATATTTAGCCTTACTATATTTGTTAATTAGACATCTCTTATTCTAACTTATTCTAGCTTAGGTGTAGGCACAGTTTTACTTAGGCTACTGCTTATTCTATTTATTTAGTCTATTTGATTGTACAGTTCATAATTTTTATGCTGTATTATAATATATTACATAATATTACAGCAGCATAATTTAATTTACCTTGTCTTATTTCTTTTTACAACAATACTCGCTATTTTAACACAGTAATTAAGCAACTCGTCCCTATCCTTGCTCAACATTATTGTCGCTATGTTTTTGGCTTCTATTGTAAAGCCCAACCTCTGTTCGGTGTCAAAGCGCTCCCTTGAGTGAATGGGGCATTCAAATAGAATGTGTTGGAGTGTTTCGTGTGTTTGCGGGTCACAGACACATCCCGGGTTCTCTTTGCACCCAAAACGGTTTAGGTACCCTGAGAACCCGCCATGCCCTGTCAAGACCTGCGTCTTAAGGCTTGTGACCTTGATCTTTCTGACGATGCCGTACGCGATCTTCGCATCGGGCAGGAAGATTTTTGTGGTTGACGCTGTTGTCCCATTCACGTACCGCTGGTTCCATTCGTCAATCGTCGCGCTGCGTATGCATCGCTTGACGTGCGATATCGGGCATAGGTCGTAGTCGGGTTTGCGCTTCGAACCCACAGCCGCCTCCTTCGCTAGCTCATCCGCCCTCTCGTTCCCCTCTAGTCCCACATGTGCTCTGATCCAAAACAGAGACACGACTGTGTTCCGGAGAGAAGCCTGGATCATGTTGGTTCTCGCCGCTATCGCTAAGGGGTGAGGGGAGCGATGGTTCTGTATCGTTTGGAGAGCCGCCATTGAATCGCTGTAGATTCCGACCGCTGTATCCTTGCGTTGGGCTGCTTCCTTCGTCGCTCTACTCAGAGCTAAGAGCTCGGCTTGGTACACCGTACAGTAATCAGACAGGGCAAGTTTGGCAGTAGCGGTTTCGGTTTCGCCGGTCCAGATAGTCAAAGCGGCACCGACCTTACCTCCGATCTTACTGCCATCCGTGAAAATTTTGACTGCCCTGCTGACACTTTGCTCGTACTGATCCCGGTCATCGATGGTGTCGACCTTAATGGTTTTATGGTCGGCCGGGTGTGGCAGGTCTGTAAAGCGCGCCATTCTTTCAATCTCCCGATCCTTCAGCGCTTCGCAGTTGATGCCTCTTCTTGCCTCATATAATGAGGCAACCTCGCGGACTCGGAGGTCGAGTGGAAGAATTCCTGCCAGCACCAGCGCTGAGTTTAGTGATACCGTACGGTACGCCTTGCACATTTTTTGTGCAACTCCACGTTGCACAATATCTAACTGCTTCTTCACTCCAATTTTATTTACGGCCGACGACCAGGCGCTTGCTCCATAGAGAACTATGGGTTCGATGGTCGCCGTATATATCATCCGGATAACCTCCGGGTGTAGACCCCAGCTGACTCTGGCAGCTCTGGACAGCTGCTTGTATACCCCTATGGCTTACCCGCAGATGTCGGTGATATGGGTGTTAAATGTTAGCTTATCGTCGACGGTCACTCCCAGTATCTTGATCTCCCTGGACGCGTCAATGTCGACCCCGCCCATGGTCAGTCTTGGGGTGTCGTATTTGAGCCTTCTGGTAATTGTCATTGCTTTTGTTTTATGAGGCGCGAATTTCAGTTTGTTAGCGACTCCCCACTCGCGAACATGTTCGAGGGCGGCATTGGCGCGTTCTTGGATGTCAGTCGCGTTTTTACCGCTAAATACCAGTATGACGTCGTCGGCGAAAGCCTGTGTGTGTTCGCCTTTTGTCTCTAAGCTTCTAAGGAGCGGGTCCAGCAAGAGGTTCCATAAGATGGGCCCTCCTATTGATCCCTGTACACAGCCCTTGCTGGTTGGTTTCTCGTATTCTTCCCCGGCGTATCTCACACTGACATTCCTTTGATGCAGGTAGCTATCGACCAGTAGCCGGAGATTCAAAGGACAGTCCTCCTCTGCCAGACGTACTCTTATAGCTGGCCACCATGCGCTATCAAAAGCTCCCTCTATATCTAAGGAGACCACTGTTATTATCAGTTTCTCACTCAATTTTTGGCGGATGTACTGCATTAAAGTATAGAGGGAGTCCTCAGTGCTTTTTTGGGGCATGAAACCGTACTGGCTAGTGCTCATCCTTGGTATCAGATGGTATTTGAGTCTACCAACCAGCATCTTCTCAAGTATCTTACCTAGTATAGGTAGTAATCCAATAGGTCTCAGTGATTTAGGGGTGGTGTACTGCTCCTTCCCTGGCTTTCTTAGTACTACTACTGTAGCCAGTTTCCAAGGCGTGGGGAAGTGGTGCAAAGCTAGGCACTTGTTGACTATCTGCAGGAACAGCTCAGGGTCGCACTCGACGATGTGACGGCATATGTCCGCCGTGAATCCGTCTCCTCCAGGAGCTTTGCGTGGGTTGAAAGACTCAACGGATGTCTGCAATTCGTGCATCGTGAACTCCGGCTCGCAGAGTCCACTTTGTTCGCCAGAGTTTACTGCACTAGCTTTCCTCCTGGTGTCGCGGTGCGACATGTTGTCCTCGGTTTCCGAGTCCTCCGGGTAAAATGTCTCGGCAATAAACCTAACGGACTCTTTTGCGTCCAGTGTTCTACCTTCCTTTATCATTGGCTGGTCTTCCTCTCTCCTAGTGGTTCGGCCAATGACACGATAGATTCCTTCCCAGACACTTTCTCTGTCCTGTTTCCCGCAGAAGTTCTTCCAACTATTTATCTGTGCTTTTGTTGCTGCTGTTTCATACTCTTCCTTTTGTTTCAGGTACTCCTCGACTACCTTCTGTCTACGCACCGGGGCTGCGCATCGGATTCTGTTCTTCAGTGTTGCTACCTTCCTCTTCATCTCACCGAGCTCCGGGGACCACCACGGCATGGTAAGTAGTTTTTTATTCTTAATTTTAGGTATTGATTTGTCACAAGTTTCCGTAATAATTTTATTTAATGTATTAATGGTTGCTTCTAATTGTTTTACTGTTTCTATTTTATTTATTTCTGTTTTATTTAAGTTATGTTCTATTTTTAATTGTCTCAATTTATTATTAAATTGAGCCCAATTAGCTTTTTTAGTATTATATATCCTGGTTGTTCTTTTAGTTTGTATTTCCTTAGGTTTCTGAAGTTTAATTATAAAGGTCACACCGTTATGGTCAGAGCTCGTGAGTCCTACTTCTACTTTCCACTTGTCTACAACATCAAAGATGTCTGTAGTACAGACAGTTACATCTACATAACTCGTCAGGCGTTGACCACCCCGTATGGTGTCGAAGGTAGGACTTTCCCCTGTGTTAAGTATATGAAGACCTAGTTCGTTTAGTGTTCCGGTTAGAAGGTCTCCTCGTTTATCCGTCTTGGGGCTTCCCCACCAGGAGCTTTTTGCGTTTGTGTCGCCTCCAGCGATCCACCTGGTTTTAATTTTGTGGCTTATGTTCCTAAGGTGTTCTAGGTACGGCTCTATGGCTTGGTCTGGTTCAAAGTAGAACGAGGTGAGCGTCACTTCCCATTTGTCTGTATACACTCCTACCACAACAATATTATTTGTGGTAAGGTTGGGGTACTGTTTGATCTTGAGGTTCGGGTCAAATATGGCTATCGCTGCTTTGACGGTACCTTCTCCACGGTTGGTATTTTGGATTATTCTAACTCCTGGGCGACCACTCATCTCCCTCGCTCCACCTGTGTAGGGTTCTTGTAATAGTGCCACTGCTGCTCCTCTCTCTGCTGCCTCGAGTAGTACCTCGCTCGTGGCCAGTTTCTTCCGCTGGAGGTTCGCTTGGATGATCTGATATTGAGTTTTGTCCACAATGGCGCCCTTAACAGTAGGCCACTGCTGACCGCGCCAATCTGTCCCACTTTTTTCTTATAGGGCAGTCATGATGGAAGGCGTTATGGTCCGTCTTTTCATTTTGTACTTTGCTACAATTTCTACAAGTGGGAGTCCCGCCTGCAAGCCGCTCCTCGCAGTTTTTATTTAGGTGTGGGCCACCACAGTGACTACACAAGTCCACGGTGTCCCTACAGAATCGTTTCCCGTGCCCGAATCCCAAGCAACGGGTGCATTGCACCAGAGGGGATTGGTCCTCTACACGGATTCTCTGCAGGCCGATTCGCAGCGTTCCGAACTTCAGTGTTCTCCCCCAAATAGCGGGTGATACTTCAGCCACAACATGAGCTGTAAGAGGATTTCTGGCTCTCCTTCTGTATTTTATCGCTATCCTGTCCTCCCCCTGCCCGAGGCCCTGAAAAACTTCCCCGTTCTGCTTACGAAAAGCTTTAATGACGTCTTCGTCGGTGTTTACCAACAGGACGTCTCTAAGCACCAGTAGTGGGTCCTTGTTTTTCATGTCCTCGACCAGGAGTTGGACATCATCTCTCTCGAACTTCTCCCGAGCCCTCCTTCTCTCCTCCACGGAGCCAAAGCCCAGGATGACCTTCCTATCCTTTGCCTTCCTGACTTTTTCCACCTTGATCCACCCGTCCTTCGCGCTCGCCGCCTTCCGGATCCTATCCAAAACCTCCTCCCCACTCTCGGTCTCCTCCTTGGATGTCACCACCATGGAGTGCATTGTGCTCTTTCGTGGGGTTCTCAGAGCACCTTTCTCGTGACTGGCGGCAGTCTCCGCGGTGCAGGGAAGAGGGGAAGGCGCTGCTTTTCCTTGGTTCTCCCTCTTTTGCGACTCTAGAACCTTTCGCAAATCGTTCATTTCTTCCGTGTGCGCTTGCATAGATTTTATATGTTCCCTTAATGTTTCCTGAAGTTGTTTCTCCTTGTTGGTAGTATCAGTGGGCTCCTCCATTGGTACTGTTTCCGGTCCTTTTTTACTACGTTCCGCTTCCTTTACCAGCTCAAACAGTCTTCCAATCGCTGCTGTCACTTTCATCTTTATATCCGCCCTGATGTTTTTTGATTGCCCAAGTAATGTTTTGGCTTTATTATTTAGTGCTTTAGCTTCGTCACTCCTAGTGGCGTATTTAGGCTTTTGCACTGGCGGCGACTGGGTTTGCGCATCTGTTGATGGTCTGCGCGTGGTTGTCTTGGTCCCGGTTGGGGGCGGGACAGTTTTGCTTTTGGTTTTTATCGGGCCACCCGGAGGTGGTTTGCTCGGTGATTTAGTAGGTGATGATCGTTTAGGCACCACTTTGCCCTCCTCCCACTTATCAGTGTTATGCCTCACGTTAGAGGTCTTTGCTGGTGATATGGAGGGTCCCGCCATAGCGGTCTCTATGTTTTCAGCCCCAGGAGAGGTATTCGTATCCTTTTTTACAGGAAGCCTATGTCCGGACATCGTAAGTCGTCACTGTTATCTTTCGGTGTGTTGTATAGGGACACACTTACGTTCAAGAGGTACAGGTAAATTTGATCCAGTAATTTAATTGTGTCCTATTCAATGTATTTTCTACAGTTTATAGGCTGATGTATCGTTGTCACGATTAGGGACAAGTTGCCAGAGGTGTAGAGTTGCAAATTTGCGTAGTGTCTGAATAGGACAAAGGTTCACAACAATAAAATACAATAAAATGGGTAAAATATTTGCTCTATATAGAGCCGTTCCGTGTTGCCTCAATCTAAGGCAACGGTTACAGTGTTAACACACACTCAACAATAAACTAGTCAAAACAACAACAAACAGTCAAACAAAACAGACAAAAAGCAAAAACAACAACCTAGAGTCAGCAATATGCTTTCAACGACCTGTAAATGTCCTCACACAATATAATGTTAAGCAATTATCAAGGTTGAAACAGTAGAGTGTTCAAAGCAAATTCAAACAATCAAAATATGTCAATTCAAAACTTAAGAATAATTTTATCCCCGTGGGGGGACGTAAATTTTTCCGGTTGGGACTGTCCTTGTCTTTAAGGGATGTTTACAGTCCCCAATCAATTCCTATAATTTAGAATTTAACAAAAAAAAATAAAAACTTTTGCTTCATACAAACTAATTCAATATATTTTAAATTTCTGAAACTTAAATTCAATTTTCTCTCCTTGGGGAGATGTAAATTTTCCCAATTGGGACTGTCGTTGCCTTTTGGGGATGTATATTGTCCCTTATCAGTTGTTATAATTTAAAATTTTAAACAAAAATAAAAAATTTTTGTTTCATACAAACTAATTCAGTCAAAATTAAATTATTGTAAACTTAAAATTAATTATCCTGATGGATTGCGACCTCCCACAGGACCCCTCTTTGTTGTGTCGTGTTGTCAATTCTATCCCGGGCCGCAATCCAAAAGAATTTTTTGATTCGGACCACCCAGGCCAAAGTTGAAATTTTTGGGGTTATTGTTCCCGTTTCTCCCTGATCTCTTCCCTATCAGTCCAGTTGACGGTATCGGCAGTTGCCCCCTGCTAAGGGGAACCTGACCCCAAAGAAATTTTTGGAATCGGCTCAATCTGAGCCGAGATATATGGTTTCCCTGGTTTATCCCCTATATCCGGGGACTGCTCCAGGATATGGTCCAAAGGGTGGTGTCGATGGGGGGGTCTCTACTGGGAGCTCCCGATTCCCGAATCCCAAAACAATAGGACCAACCAGTCCGGAGTTATTTATGTGGCAACGATGTTACGTCGCCACTCTTTATGTCAAGGACGTTCGTTAATTTTAATAAAATATTTAATATATTTAGTTTGTTCGGGATGGAAAATTTTCCAATTTTCCTCCCTTTAATTTTTCTGGGGTGCTAATATTGTGGCACTCCCTCTGCTGAGTCTAGGGAAAAAAGTCCGAAGAGAATCGGCCCAGCCAATCCAAAGTTATTCAAGGATTCCTAAAAAGTTGGTCTATCAATTTGAAGAGCCTCACCGCTATTTGTCGATCCCTCTTTGGATGGACAATGAGGGTTGCTGGGAGCCTAAAAATATATCTGCCGATTCAAACAGGCCACAGGTGTCCTAGTTATAGGGTCAGACGTGATCTGACCTGGTTTGTCAATAACCCTTTTTTTAAAAATTCCGAAGTCGTGACGTCACAAATAATATTTTAAGGTTATAGATGTCCACTACACTGTATCTCCTCGGTTTCTCAACCGAAATGAGCCAGAGAGGTCTTAAAAGTTCCGTCTCGTCGTGCACTAATTTATGGTATGTTGGGTGAGGGGGTCAAAACACAACCCTTAGTTCAGGGGTGGTAAATGTATATTAAGCTAAAAGTCACCATAAAAACTAAACTAATGCACTAAACTTAAATGTAAAAACGGTCTCTGGTACAGTTCAACGTCACTCACGTTTTTGTGTCTCTATCACTCTCCCGAGGGACCAGGATCCGGGACCTCAGCCGCCACACCCTTTTTAAAGAAAAAGGGGTGTCACTCCTGCAAAAGTGGTCCAAATCTCTTGAGAGGGGTCTCAAAGGAAGGGTATCCCCGAGACACACCCTCACAGAGCTGAATACACAGGGGTCACAAGTTAAAAATCCAAGTTTTTCACAAAAATAAGTGTCACTTTCACTGTTTATTGTCAATGTATATATTGTCCTATAACTCCCTAAGTCCTGGTCCAATTTCACTAGGGTTTTCACCGTTATGTTCGTCTAGTCCGTGTGCAACTTTTAAGCTATCGCCAGTGGGGATTAGTGGTGATGAAAAATTTTTTCGTCGACCACACCCTTTTTAAAAAATCCTTATAACTTCGCGAAAAAGCAATTAAAAATTTTGAAAAAGGTCTCAAAGGACGCGGGCGCCTGAGACACTCCCTCTCGCAGTTAAAAAACCGGAGGTTGTTTATTGCTTTCGGAGTTACAGAACTTTTTCTATGTCGTGTGACGTTTTCAACAAAAAAATTTTTGGAAATTACGCCACAACTCTGGTAATAGCCACTCAAAAAATCCATAAAATGTCTCAAATTGTTCGTACACTAAACATACACAATCGCACAGATCCAAAACACTGTTTTACTGATCGAAATCCGAAGATTTTCGATGTTTTAGGAACACTGTCAATTTTTGTCACAACGTTTTCAGTTTTTGCACTATATCTTTTAGAGTCTTGGTTCGATTTCCACGCGGTTTTCTGCATCAAATTCGTCTTGCGACGGCGCGAATTTTGATACAAAATTTGGCGGATTTCGAGCAAATTTTTCCACTAGTACGAATTTAAAGGTTCGGAGAGTGTTAAAAACGCTCTTGTCACGGCTTCTAAGCGGATGCGACCATATATGTTGGTTAGGTTAGGTTAGGTTAGGTTAGGTTAGGTTTTTTTTTTTTTTTTTTTTTTTTTATATAAAGCAGGCACCCGCCATCGCAGGGCGTTGCTGCCTTTACGCTTTTCCCCTCACTTAATAAGGGACCTTTTTTATCTTGTTTTTTATTTAATAGTGCAATGTGTGTTTTGTAGTGTCGTTATATTTTAATATATATGTATATATAATATGTTGAAAATGTTCGAATATATGTGCACAGCACATTTACAATTGCTGTACACATACATTCGCTGATCTTTATTGTTGTTTCAAATATTTATATTCCATTTGTTTACATCAATCTATTTTGTGTCCATTTGTCTTTACTATATTTTTCTTACATGTGTTATTTTCAATTTATTTCTATGTGTATTTCTAATTTTTATAATTTATATGTATATAATAATGATAATGATGAAAATTTTGAATAAAGATGAAAATGGTGATGATGATGAATTTGGTGATGATGATGAAAATGGTGATGATGACGAAATTGGTGATGATGATGAAAATGGTGATGATGATGAAATTGGTGATGATGATGAAAATGGTGATGATGATGAAAATGGTGATGATGATCAAATAGGTGATGATGATGAAAATGGTGATGATGATGAAATTGGTGATGATGATGAAAATGGTGATGATGATGAAATTGGTGATGATGATGAAAATGGTGATGATGATGAAATTGGTGATGATGATGAAAATGGTGATGATGATGAAATTGGTGATGATGATGAAAATGGTGATGATGATGAAAATGGTGATGATGATGAAAATGGTGATGATGATGAAATGATGATGATGATGAAAATGGTGATGATGGTGATAGTGGTGACAATGATAATAATAACAATATGTAATAACAGTCATGATAATGGCAATAACCACAACAGTGGCAACGACAATAACTACAACAGTAACAATAACCACAACAAATTCTCTTCCAGTACATACATCTATACATCATATATTTGTTTTGTGCTATTTTATACTATTTATTTATTTACATCATTTTTCAAAATTTTTCTACATGTCCTCCAATACTTTTTATATACATTTACTATTTGCAATTTTTTATTATTTATATACTTTTCTAATTTTTATAATATGTATTTATATATAATACATTTAAAAGTGTTCGACTGTGTGTATGCAGCGTACACACAGTTTCTGCATACACACATTCGTCCATTCATAGTGTTCTATACATTGATATATTGTCTATTTATATCCACTATATATTATCTATATGTCTACCATAACATTTATCGTACTTATATTGTTTTTGATTCTCATTTATGTATTTTTAACTATTTTTGTGGTATATGTATATCCATATATGGTACATTCAAATATTTCTTTCATCCGTTAACATTATTTAACTACATTTTTATTCATATGTTATTCAAACTATTTGTTGTTGTTTACCTTCTGCATTGATATCCGTTGCTAGGCAACGGAGATCAATACAAAAGGTTGCGCACTCTCATCTGCGCTAACACGGATCCGCGTGTTGTAGTTTCTGTATTTAATATATTTATCTCACACATTTTTCTCTAATAGCACTATGTTTATATGTCCCTAGTATTTATTTAACCTTATTATTACTTATTAACATGTATTATTTATATATTTCCATTTTTAACACCGCTTTGTATACTTAATTTTTTCCATAGTAATATATTTTGTTTAAGCACCTTTCGCTCTTATTGTAGCAGCATATGTTGCGGTGGGACACTATATATTTGTATCAGGTGCCTCGCACATCGCTCTCCAGTTTAATCAGGAAGACCAGGTCTCCACGACACGTATTTATGTTAAGTATCTTTGTTTTGTGTGCATGTTTTTGTGTTCTGTACATGTGTGTTTCCCTCCACAGTTCACTCCTTCCTTTATTGCATTCCTTAACAATTAATATATATATAATAATATATATTATTGCTACTTTCTTATTTGTGAACTGTTTCAGTCCATGTTTGTATGTTAAATAATGTAATCTAGTGTTATTGTTGTGTGCATGTTTAGATATATTCCTATATTTTTAAAATATAATCTTTATATCTGTGTTTGTTTATGTGTGTCTTTGTGTAGTGTGTATCTGTGTGTGGGTGTGTCAGAGATATGCCGTGGTCTCCCTTGCCAAATAGTCCCATTTGGTGCGGACTGGGCATTCGGCGCTAAAGGCGTTGTGGCCGGTGTCCCGCGACCCAGAGTGCGAGCAGTTGCAACACTGCGGTACGGAGCCCGCACTATAGTCTGCGCAGTCCTTGCGCAAGTGCGGGCCCCCACAGTGGCTACATCTGTCCGCACCCTCGGTGCAGAACTTCCGGCCATGGCCGAATGCCAGGCATTTTGAGCATTGTATGAGCGGAGTCTGGTCCTCCACCCTGACCCTTTGTAGGCCCAGGTAGAGTGCACCAGCCTCCGTCATTTTTTGCCATGCCTTGGGTCCCACCTGGAGGACGATGTGGGAGGTTCCCGGATTTTTTGTTCTTTTTCTATATTTTATTTTGGCCTCCCTCTCCTCCCGTGGTAGGCCCATGAAAATTTCCGCGTTTTGTGTGTGAAGAGCGGCTACTAGGTCATCGTTGTCGTTCCCCACATGAACGTCCTTGAGGACGACCAGTGGGTCTTTGTTTTTCATGGGCTCCACCACGAGCCCATCGCCTTTGCTTTCTATTCTTTCTTTGATCTTTAGCGCCTCCTCTTTTGTGTCGCAGCCCAGGATTACTACGCTGTTTTTAGCTTTCCTGGCTTTCGAGATCTTAAGGCCAGTACGCCTGGCGTCGACCGCCTTCTCCACTCTGGTTAGCACCTCTCCGGCCGTCTCCTGTCTGTCTTTGGAGGTGACAGCCACAGAATGGAGTGCCGGCCGGCGCCGGGGTCTGGCCGCTGCGACACTGGCGTAAGACTGGGGGGTGGGCTCCGGGACACCTCGGTTCGTGAGATCCAACCCCTCCAAGGCGGTGTCTATGTGCGTTTTAGTCTCGACGACTACATCTCTAGCGACAGTCCCAATATGATCTTCTATCTGGGACTGCGCGCGCACTATCAGAGCTTCCGTCGCCTGATCTATTTCGACCTGTGTCGTTTCGATCTTTTCTTGGAAGAGTTGGATCGCGGCCATTTCCCGGCCGTCGCGCTCCTCGCCGAGGCTTTCTATTTCCTTCTTTAACCCGTCGTGTATATAGTTACTCCACATGTAGATGTTCTCCTCCATCTCCTCCAGTCTAGCCAAGATTTTTTCCCCCTGAGCCAGAGGCGCGGCCGCCGCGGCGGCTTCATCCCTTACGGGAGGTGAAGCCGCGGCCGCCGCTCCCGCGGTACCGGACGCCGCCCCCTCCAAGCTCTTCATCCTCCCACTGAGCTCGAAGAGGATTCGCTGACACCTATCGGAGCTCTGCTCCAGGAAGATCTTGACATCCTTCCTCATCTGAGGAGGTTAGGTTAGGTTAGGTTTTTTTTTTTTTTTTTTTTTTTTTTTAACGTGGGGACTGCATTTACGCACTTCGCTCGCCCACCGCGGGGGCGATGGGTCCGCTTCGTGTGGGACTCCTGGCCTCCGGAAGGGGGGCCAGACTACCCACTAAACCCCACGTGTTCCTCTTCGCCTAGTGCCGAGCCGCGAGATACTCAATTTGGAGTGCTCACCGCGACCCGGCTAGGAGCGCCCTTGCAGGCTCGCCTCGGGGGGGGCCAGATCGTTGGGGCCCCCCTGACCTTAGAGTTGGTATGCGCCCCCGGAACAACAAGGGCGCATCCGCCACGTGGCTGGGGGCGGCAGGTCCCCCGACCCACCGCCCATGGCAACTCTCAGTCGGGGCCGCGGGCGAACACTTGACGCCGGCGACCCCTCGCTGGGGGCCTGCGGGGCGGGAGAGTGAGCCCAGCTCGCTCCCGCTCCCGCAGGGCCTCTCTCTTGGCCGTCATCACCTCGCTGGCAAACGAGGCGATGGCGGCCCAGCACCGGTCGCTGCCGGCCATGGCTTCCACGATGGCCGGCAGCGAGAGATCAGCGCCGATGACGCTCGTCAGGGCCGCTCTTTGCCCGTCCCATGCTTCGCACACGGCCCGGGTGTGATGGGCCGTGTCGGGGTCGCCGCTGGTGCAGTTGCGGCACCGGGGCTCCGATTCTACCCCCACAACTTCCCACAGGTACTTGGCGAAGCAGCCGTGACCCGTGAGAAGTTGGGTGAGGTGATACGTGGGAGCCCCATGACCCCCCTCCACAAACTGTCGCAGGACGGGCCGAGCGGCCCTAACGAACGCCGTCGGACTCCCTTCCATTCTGGCAGCCCACGTCCGGAAGAGATCGTCGCGAGCCTCCTGCCTCCAGCGCTCGATCTCCTCCGGAGGCGGGCATCCACCAGCTCGCCGAATCAGGGCGCCCTCCTCGTACACCCTTTTGAGGACGCCGGCCTCGAGATCCCAGGGGATACTGCCCGCCAGGACGCACGCCGTCTCGTAGGAGACGGTGCGGTACGCCCGTGCGGCCCTCTGCGCGATGGCCCGCTGCGGACGACGCAGCAGGGCAACGTTAGCCGGGCAGAGAGCCTCCGCCCAGATAGGCGCTCCGTAGAGCGCCTTAGAGCGCACCACACCGTCGTAGAGACGGCGGCAGGCAGACCCCGGTCCTCCTACGTTGGGGAGCAGCTGCGAGAGCATTCCGGCAAACGCTAGCACCTTCGGCGCCAGCTGCCGGAAATGTTCCGCAAACCCCCACCGACCGTCGAGAACCAGCCCCAGATACTTGAGGCTGCGGCCGACGGCGATGGAGGTGCCCCCCACCACGATCGTGGTATCTCGAGGCGGCGTCTGCCGAGGCCCATGGAAGAAGAGGGCCTCGGACTTCTCGAGGGCGACCTGGAGGCCCAGCGCCCTGATTCGGCGCACCACTTGAGCGACGCCTGCCGTCGCTAGGACGGCGGCGTCACGGAACGTGGGGCCCCGCGCGGTCACTAGGGTATCGTCGGCGTAACAAAGTACGCCGACTCCCCGAAGAGTAGCACCGCGCAGGACCCAGTCGTACCCGATGTTCCACAGGAGCGGCCCAAGTACCGACCCCTGTGGAACACCACACCTCATAGCCCTGCGGATCACTCCGTCTCGGCCCGAGTACGTGATGACCCGGTCCACGAAGTAGTCCGCAAGGATTCGCCTGAGGTACCACGGCACGTTGTGGTACCTCAGGGCCACGGCGATTGTCTCCCAGGGGAGGGTGTTGAAGGCGTTGGCGATGTCGAGCGACACGGCCAACAACACCCCACCCCCGGCGATCGCCTCGTCGACGCTGCCCCGCAGTCGGGAAACGGCGTCAAGAGTCGACTTCCCGCGACGGAAGCCGAACTGACCGTCGCTGAGATCGGGCCCCGCCCCCTCCAGGTGCTTGACGAGACGCGCAGCGAGCACTCGCTCAAACATTTTGCACGTCTCGTCGAGCAGTACGATGGGGCGGTATGCCGACGGTGCCTCGGCTGGGCGCCCGTGCTTCCTGATCAGCACGAGCCGTCCGGTCTTCCATCGTCGCGGGAATCTCCCCGACGCCACACACTCCGACATGAGGGACAGCGTCTCCTCCTCGAGTGCCGGCATCGCTAAGGCGACGACCTTCCCAGGGATGCCGTCCGGGCCCGGGGCGCGTTTCCTGACTTTGAGGGCCAGGATCGCCGCCCCTAGCTCGGCCTCGGACACGGGAGGTATCGCCTCTGCGTCGCCTTCTGCCGGCACTCGGTGACGGCTTGGTGCTGCCATCCGCGGTGGGACCCACTCTTCCCGCTCAGGGAAGAGGGAACTGACCACTCGGCCCAGAAGCTGTGGCTCGAGAGTTCTGGTGAGGGGAGGCGCCCAGGGCCGGAGCTTCTGGCTCACGGTTTTGTACGGGCGCCCCCACGGATCTCGATCCAGGCTCTCGAGCCACTCCCTCCAGGCCTCCTCTTTGGCGGCTCTGATCGCCGAGTTGAGGGCCGCACGAGCGGCCCTATGTGCGGCGAGCAGTTCCTCTTCACGGGCGAGGTCCCTGACGGCCCTCCTGCGGCTGCGAGTGTACTGCCTATGGGCCGCGTGACTTGCGGCACGCAGCCCGGCAAGGTGGGGACGCCACCAGTACACTTGCCTCCGAGGGAGGGCTGGCCTCGCCCTCTGCATCGCCGCATCGCAGACGCGAGTCAGCTTCCCAGCGAGACTATCGCACCTCGCGTCCGCGTCTGGGCCGCTTGCCGCTCCACCAGCAACCCAGCGCTCGACGATAGCCGCCTCTAGGGCCAGTTCCCGGTTCAGAGAACCGAGGCGCCACCGCGGACCTTCTCCAGCAAGGGGACGGTTGCCATCTCCTCCTCGGATGGCCGCTGAGCGAGAGACCACGTCGAACCGTATGTAACGATGGTCCGACGCGGTCTCCACATTCTTAACGACCCGCCAATTGCGAGTGCGGCCAGCCAGGGCAGGACTAGCAAACGACAGGTCTACTATCGAGCTGCCCTGGGGCCGCACAAGCGTGGGTACCGTCCCCCTGTTGAGCAGCACCAAGCCGTGAGACACCGCCCACTCCTCCAATATCTCCCCCCGGCCGTCGGTCCTCGGAGATCCCCACGCCCGTGAGTGGGCGTTGAAATCCCCGGCTACCACGACCGGAGTGGGGTGCGCGTCCGCCAACAGAGCCCCGACCTCCGTGAGCCACTGCTCGAACTCGGCGAGGCTTCTGTTGGGCGAGAAGTACACCCCAATCACTGCAGTGTCGCCCAGCGTGGCGAGGACGCACCCTCGGCCCCTCACTACTCTGTCGAGTTGGTGGGGGCCGGTTCGCTGGGCGACGATAGCCACCAAGCCGTCGCTGTCGCTGGCCCAGTTGGGGCCGGTGCGCACGTAATACGGCTCGGCGACTACCGCCACTGTCGTCTGCCACTGCGTCACGGTCTGGGCCAGTAGGTCCTGGGCCGCGGCGCAGTGGTTGACGTTGGCCTGCAGCACGGAGATTTGGAGAGCCATTAAATTTGGGCGGTGTCCATCTCCTCCTCATTGGACGGTGGCGACAGGGTCGTTGGGGTGGTCTTGGGTTCCACCCCCCCTGTCGCCTTGCGTTTCGCCTGACCCCCCCTCTTACGGGAGGCTGCCCGGCACTTCGCGGAGCCGAGTCTGTGGCCGGACGCCACACCTTCCGCTGCACAGACGGGACACTTGGGGTCCGCGGAGCAGGCGGCCGCCTTGTGGCCCTCCTGTCCGCATTGGAAGCAGAGTGCGCTGCGGTCGATCTTCGCAGCGCACTTTGCCCCCACGTGTCCCGGCTCCAGGCAGCGGAAGCACCGCGCCGGCCTTGGCTCCAGGGTGGTCAGCTTGACCGCTGACCACCCGACGACGATGCGGCGGCCGTCCGTTAACTTTTTGGCCGCCGCAACCGGACACCGCAGCCAGGCAGTGCCCTGTCGACCGGGTGGGCGATTGATGTCGCCCACCTTGATGGAGGCGACAGGGCAGCCTCCCTCTTCTGCCAGGATTTTGGCTACCGCCTCCTTAGTTGCCGCATCGCCCAGGCCTGAGATGCGCAACTCTACGCACCTCTCCGGCCTGGCGATACGGACCTCCTCTCCCAGCACCTCTTCAAGCTTGGCCGCCAATTTATCGGCCTTGGTGGCCCTGTCAGCGCCACCTATCTCCAGGATCCTTCCCCCGGTCACGGCAGTGCGGAACCGGAGGCCGTCAATGCCGAGAGTCTTTATATCGATGGACCTCTCGGCATTGGCGATCACCTGGGAATAGGTGACCCCCTTCTCTACAGCGCCCGGCTGCAGTGTGAGGCACACTGCAGCGGTTGTCGGGGCGCGGAGTTTGCGACTCGCCTTCGCCTTCTTCGGAGGCTTGGCGGGTGCCTTGACGCTCGGCGGTGCTGGGGTGGCCTTTTTCTTAGGCCGCGCCGCCACGGCGCTCCACGCCTCCTTCACAGGTGGCGGGGCGGCGGCGGGAGCCTGCGGGCGCGGCTGACGGGCAGCTTCGGCCTCCTTCGCCGCTGCACTCCGTTTCTTTGCCTTCTGCTTTTTCTTTTTCCCCTTGGGTTCCCCGTCCGACGGGACCGTCCCAGAGGGGCAGGGATCCGAATCCTTCTGCCCGTCTGCCGCGACGGGCGAGAGGGGCGGAGCCTGAGGAGGCGCGGAAGGAGTGGGAAGAACGGCAGAAGACTCGGGCCTCCGGCTGGACTTGGAGGCCTTTTGTTCCGCAGCACGGGCAGCACCAGCGGCTCTGGCGGCGTTCCTCTCGTCCGCCTGGAGAGGCGGACGGATGCGCACCTCAGGCAGCAGGCGGTCCTGGAAGCCCGCGAGTCGCGCATCGATCATGAAGATCATCTCCTCGCGACTCATCTTCAGGGCCTTCATTTCCGCCCGTACGGCAGCAAGCTCTACCTGAAGGTTGGCGACCTCCTCGTTCGCAGTGCGGGCCTTGAGTTG